>JACVVK020000024.1:1612500-1742500 GCA_018292915.2 Batillaria attramentaria
TTTTGTGTTTTTTGGGGGGTAATGCTAGCAGCGACCACATACCCCCTCATTCCTCTGTCGTCTGCTGGCTCTTGTCCCAGACGCGCATGAATACAAATAGTCCACAAGCCAGGTTTATTTTCCCCTGTTTTTACTATTACTGACCTGGCATGAAACTTATTTACAAAGCCAACACAAAAAGCCCCAGATTGCCATTGTTACTCTGCACAGAAATTTAAAACTGATGGGCAAAAATTCTGTTCTATATTTAGCATAATGCCCGGGAAGCTGTTAGTGGTCTGTAACCGGTAAACACGTCACCACGTCACGTGTATGTTAGGGGCAGTACAATAATGTCTCTTCATTGGAAGTGCGTGATGCGCCAAACCGTTCTAGCGTGAACTTTAATAGACACATCACACAGACACAAAGCCATCTGCCGATACATTGCAACATATTTCCTGTCCATTCTCCCTTGTTCTGACTTCTGTTATCGGCCCACAAATCTGGGAGTTATTGGCCGAGACTGAAAATGTTGCACTTTACAAGATACGTATGCTGTCACGCACTGATAATCGGAGCTGTTGCCCGTGAACTGATTGCCCCTGATGTTGGCCTGGCATGACAGCGCTGACACTACAATGGCAGCAGATGAGCTTAATGACGATAGTTTAGATACTGTTTATTATACTCTAGTTGGACAACTCTGTGTGAGTCATTTTAAACGGGCCTAATTCCGTCTTAGCTAAGCCAATTTTTGTTCGCGCGCGCGCGCGCGCGCGCGCGTGTGTGTGTGTGTGTGTGTATGTGTGTGTGTGTGTGTGTGTGTGTGTGTGTGTGTGTGTGTGTGTGTGTGTTGTTTGGTTGGTTGGTAGGTTTTTGTTTTTGTTTTTTGGTAATGAGCATGTCACATAAACAGAAAGAAGCGGCTGTGACTTCAAACGTGGACTACAAAGAAAACAAAGGGGGGGGGGGGGGGAACAGTAAGCAACTCACTAAGAAAATGTGTTTTTCTCCATTTTCTTAGTGGTGTGATCAATTTTTTTATCTGTCTTTATGCATTACATGTGTGTACTGTTGTGATGTCCTGATCTCAGGGGGAGCCGGGATAGCCGAATGGTAGAGCGTTGGACTCTCAATGCTCGGGTCGTGAGTTCGAATCCCGGCTGGAGCCAAATAGTTGTGCTGGCCTTTTTCTCGTTGCCCCGTCTGTGGTATCACCCTTACATGGTGTAAAAGGACGTTAAACTCCCCAACACCCACACTCCTGATCTCACGGTCGCACAAGTTGCCACTGACGTCGACAACACTTCAGCAAAACAATCGAACCGAGTTAGAGACGGTGCTGTCGGTGTCACTTAGATGTCCAACAGAGGTAGATAGTTTTCAACGCAGAGTGGCGTGCGTGGTGGAAAAGGATACCCAAACAAACCATCCTCCTGAAACAGGCCTCATCTAGCAGACTCGATTTCAGTTACTGTACAACCATTTATGTAAATGTTGCTCAGTGACGTAAGTTTACCGATTAGACTCATACATTTGACTCGTCAGTCACCACCGGCCTTGTTGCTGTGTGGCCGCCCAGAAACTGACAACACCTGACGTGACCCCTCCTGACCCCCCGTGACCCCACGTGAACCGAACACCCCGCCGAGACGTGACGGTGAGAGTTGTCTGCCCATTAGTTGATGAGACAGTCAACACCTTGAAGATATGTACGCACATGGAAAATTAGGAGACGTGTCTGATGTGGGGCCCGTTCCCTCTGTTCCGCTCTGTGCCATGTGCAATTCTTTCTAAATGATTCACGTACAGAGTTCCAAGTCGACCGTCCTTGACAGGGGGCCCGTCATGTCTGCTGAACTGAACGGGTACTGTAGGGACTCAAAGAAAGGGTGGTTAAGTGTTCTAATAACCAACTGTTGTTGGTTTAAAGATCTAAGCTCCCAGCAAAAAGCTTTCTGAAGCCGTGTGAAAATTTTTTTTACAGAGTCGACCGTACAAGCACAGTCAACTCTGTCACAGCTGCAGAGTTTTCAGCGCTTCGGGGACCCTTATAAAACCAGAGCACAAGTTTGCCGTGGCATTATTTGGCTTTTGGTCAGTGAGCGAGACACATCGCTACAGTGTCCAGCGCCGGGATGTTGAGTGCTGCACGATCTTTCTCGCTCAGTGTCAAAACGCAAACTGAGAATCAGGCTGCCCTTGGCTTTTGTTGGGGTTTCAGGGACGCTGAAAACTCTGCAACTGTGACAGAGTTGACTGTGCTTGCACGGTCGACTCTGTAAATTTTTTTCACACTTCGGAAAGCTTTTTGTTGGGGGCTTAGATGTTTAAACATAGTTTTATTTTCACTGATTTGTGCTGGCGAAGAGTTTGGGGCAGGAAAAAAAAAGTGTTATACAGAAGGCATGCACATACATCAATAACAGGTGTTGACCGCAGCACTAGGCGCCCTGCCGTACATAACCCCACTAACAACCAGTGGGACCTCAAACACCATTATCAACTACCATCAGGAATCATAAAAATATACATTTTGTTTCATACTTCACTAGTGCAGAAAATGTTTACGTTCCGCGAGAATGTGCCTTTTATGGCTCATGGAACATTTAGTAGTACTACGGTATCGTCAACCTATCAGTTTTATCGTCGCGTGCCGTCTTAAAAATGAAGCAGGTGTGAAGGGTCCTCGCGGCATCTCCTCTTGTGGCACTGCTGGGTAATTTTACGATGGTGGTTGTTCACTTCGCCCTGATAATAAAAGCGATGTTTAAACCAAAGAATAAAAGCAAATATCCCCCAGGCTGCGCCAAAACTCTACAGACCTAATAGGCCTATTACCTCATAAACACACAGCTTTGACATCGATCTGGTTCAGGAAATCCAGTGCTTAGAAAGTGAGTATATTCTGCGAGCTCCACTAAAAAATTTAATGATAGGCGAACGTCGCGGCTGCCTTGCTTTAATTCAAACCAGTTGCTCGTATTCGATAGACTGAGCGTCACAAAAGTAATTCTCATCTGAATTACTGCCTTGTGAGAAACTAATCTACGCGCCAGATTGCTGGTCTGGTTATGGGTAAAACGAAAAAGGTGGGTGGGGTGAAAGGGGGATGGAGGGTGGTCAGTAGCTCTCTCTCTCTCTATCTCTCTCTCTCTCTCTCATTGACATGTATAAAAGTAGTTTCGCATTTTCCGGAACTTCATTGTGGAATTCGCTTCCTGTCCATGTTAGGCACAGTCGGTCAGCCTCATCGTTTAAAAACTGCCTCTTCAAATATCTATTAGCCAACAAATAACAAATAATCATAAAAATATTTACCACACGTTTACATAACTATGGACATACTAGTTCATGCATGCGGTAATTGTGTGTGTGTGTGTGTGTGTGTGTGTGTGTGTGTGTGTGTGTGTGTGTGTGTGTGTGTGTGTGTGTGTGTGTGTGTGTGTTTGAAGTTTCTTGTTCCAGGTTTAAGTATGTTCGATCATTTGGCTTTTTTGTTTAGTTGTTTGTTCTTCAAAACGGCAAGTTTGAAAATTGGTTGCAAGACCAAAACTTCCACCGTTTTCAAATAAAGTTATTTCAATTTCAATTTCAATTTCTCTCTCTCTCTCTCTCTCTCTCTCTCTCTCTCTCTCTCTCTCTCTCTCTGTCTGTCAAAAAAACAAACAAACAAACAAACAAACAAAACAAAAAAGTAACTTTAGCCTGATACGCCGAAAGAACCTTCTTCTGAACAGAAGTTTTGTTTTTGTTCCAATCAGTAAATGTTGAACGATACAGAAATTGATGCGCGTGCGTCGTAGGGTCATATGCCTAAGGGCAAGCATCGTATGCATGCTGTCTCAGATTGGGCAGCCGTGTCTGCGCACACACGACTCAAGGGAAGTAACTACTGTTTCTCCGTGCTCGTCGAAACCCGATACTGCGCTCGGGAAGTTAAAGCCACCTTGTCCAAAGCTAAACGTCAGTCAGGTTGGTTGCTTTGTTGGTTGGTTCTTTGCGGGATTAACGTCCTTTTCCATCACACAAGGGTGATATCAAAGGCGGGGCAACGAGGAAAAAGCCGGCACAAACTTGCCTTCGGGGTCACAACCTGGACTGGATTCGAGCTCAGTCAGTCACGACCATAGCATTCAGTTCACGTCAGTACAGTCTAGCAACGCGCTACCAGCCTGAGCTCGATCGGCTGTCACAGCTCCCGTACGTCAGACCTCGGCTTAGAAGTCATTTTTTTTTTTTTCAAATTACAGGTTAGTGCAGCGCAGGGAAGTCCCTTTGTACTCAAAGCCGTATCTACCTGACTCTTGGGGGTCACGGTTTCTTTGTGTGTGCAGGTGTGCAGGTTTCTGTAGTACAGTATACAACTGAGTTTGGGAGACGGCACTAGCAACAGCGAAAACATGTCATTATCTGGTAACAGTTTAGACGCTGATGAAACTTCTTTTTTATCGTCGGTGGTAAAATGACTCACGCCGAAAAAAATATAACAACTGGGAAAATCGGTTGTAGTTTGCTTTGGCAGGAATGGGAGAACGCTCTCTGTCTCTCTGTCTCTGTCTCTCTCTCTCTCTGTCTCTGTCTCTGTCTCTCTCTCTCAAATAATTGCTTGTGTCTGTTTCTGATTTGTCAGTCTTTGTCTCTGTCTGTCTGTCCCCTCCCGCCATCCCCCTCCCCAATCCTGCCCCCCCCCCCTCTCTCTCTCTCTCTCTCTCTCTGTCTGATAACTGCCTGTGTCTGTGATCTGTCTCAGTATGTCTCTGTCTGTCTGTCTGTTTGTCTCGATCTCCCCCCCCCCCCCGCCCCTCTCTCTCTCTCTCTCATAACTGCTTGTCTGTTTCTGATCTGTCTTTATCTCTTTCTGTCTCGACCCCCTCCCCCGTCCCCCCTCCCCCCCTCTCTCTCAAATAACTGCTTGACCTACTAGTTTACAGCTGACGGCATGACTCACGTCTTGTGGTTGTCGAAGGAAAACACCGGTGTTCCCCCTTCTTACCGCCTCAGTGGCGTGTAACATGTCAAGTTACGAGTGTTTCTGTTTATAGGTAACGGACCAGGATGAATACTGGCTGCGGCATTACTTGCACTTATATCATACCTGGCAATAAAGTGCGCGAACTAGGAACTATGCGTGTGGCTGAAAGTTTAATTGCACCGATGTTGCGGTTTGTTGCGCTTGATGTTGTTGTTGTTGTTGTTGTTGTAGCAGATGTTGTGTCAGCTTTGTGACCACTGTGCATAACGTATGCAACATCTGTCCGGTTATGAAATCACTCGAATGAGAAGTAAGCGTTTGTTTTACACATGGATTTGAACCATGATGTGGCTTGTTGCCATTGCCATATTAGCAGATGCTGTGTTTTGTGTACAACGACTGACAACGACGCAGATTTAAGCAAAATAACCAACAACACCGAATACACGATACATTCATAACGTGCGGAAAAACACGTAGATACGTATAATATAATATAATATAATATAATATAATATAATATAATATAATATAATATAATATAATATAATATAATATAATATAATATAATACAATATAATATAATATATAACTCGTACTATGGCGTGCGCTGGTTTGGTGTTCTCATGTAAATTTCTGCGCTTCGAATTATACTTCATACATACATACGCTTATGATTGGTTATTTAACAGATGAGAATTTGCACATCAATCACCTGAAAGAACAGCCACTAAAATATATTTCTACGACGGCCCGCTGCGAGTGAAACTGAACATTGAGCGGGTAATGATGTTGCGTATGGTTGGTAAAATAATCAATTTCATCAGCGTTTGACACACGCACACACACAGACACAGACACACACACACACACACACACACACACACACACACACACACACACACACACACACACACACACACACACACACACACACACACACACATCACAAGAGCGCGTGTACTGTCCGACATTGACACTATCTAAACCCCCCAGTGACACAGAAAGATAAACACGAGTGTACACCATAATAAACATTGTGCGTGAGGACACGTGATAGGCCGACTGAGCTACTTACCAACAGTGGACATGTCACTAGTGATATCGGAAAAGTTGAGGAAAGACGAGTGGCATTTATTACGTGTTTTTTTGTTTTTTTGTTTTTGTTTTTTATTCCTGCCGCTTGAAACATGAGACAGTGACACGGAGAAAAAGATAAAAGTATAGACATAAGGTTTAGGTATCTTTTGTGCCTTAGTCATGCGTGATCAGACGACTTCAGACCGAACGGTTTGAGTATTATTATAATTACTGTACCTGCGTTCGTTGGTGCAGAGAGTTCGTTCACCGTTCGTGACACTTTATGACATGTGCCGGCGCATGCACGCACGCACGCACACACGCACACAGACAGATCATGCAAATAAAAAATCCCCCCCTCCCCAATAATAAAAACAAAACATATACAAAAAAAACCCTACAAAAAACAACCCCTCAAACAACAAACAAACAAACAACAGCAAAAATGAACTGTAAGACTGCGTAGAAGTGAAAGCACTTTTCGATAAATCAGACAGGGTTAGCTAGTGGACGAGCAAGGTTGAGAGAGACACACAGAGAGACGGGGGGGGGGGGGGGTGGAGTCGGGGGGGAGGGGGTAGTAGGAGGTGCAGGGGGGTGGAGGGATTGGCTGATGTCAAACCTATGTTAGACTACCGTGTCCGTAGGCAACATCGTACAAATTAAATAACTGAGCTCATTCGCGAATTTATGAAAATTCTGGAGATTTTCTTAGTTTTTTTGGTTAAAACAGTGACACTCTGAGTTTCGATGAAAATTTGAGAAAAAAGTTAAAAGAAATGTAACTTGCACGATTTTGCGTTATAACTTCCTGTCTCGTTGGAAAAGTTTTTCCCCTTAAAGTGTGCATGTAACAAAGCAGTATTATGAAAAAGAGCGCCCCTTAGTGTGCATCACACGCCGAAAAGGACAAAGTATAGCACAGTAATACCAGTCCCTTTTTCCGTCTGACGGAAGTATAGATCAGTTTCTCTAAACATGTTGAAAATTGGGGTATGAGGGGACTATGAGACAGGGTGGGAGGGTTGGGGTGAGCATGAGTAGGGTCCTCCCCCCCCCTCCCCATTTTATTGTTGTTTTTCAAAATTTATTTCCAGTATATTCGCTTGGTTTCTTCTGTTTCCCCTCTTTCGAAATTTGCAAGGTACGCATAATGTAGCATATCCCTAGATATAATTGTGCAGTGTCGGTAACTCACATTCATGACTTTTCAAACCTTTGACATCTAGAAACATGCGTCGTGCAGTGACTCTACAAAAATCTGCGTTATCTGTGGGGGTTTTTTCTTTCTTTTGTGAAAGTTTTTATTATTATTATTTATTGCAAATAAAAATATCAAATTTTGGTATGGATATCGTGTAATAATGCTCATAAATAACGGTGGAAAATATGAAAAGAACAACCCAAAATAAACATGATATCAAGCATACATTAACCTCCTCCCCCCACCCCGTCCCCGTGTTGTCTCCTCCCCTATGCGATACATGTAGACCGCCCTTCAATGTCCCAACCCGTCGGTCCCGTCCCCGCGCACCTCCATACCCCACCCTCATCTGGTGGCACCTCCCTCCCCCTGTCAACTCTTCCTCCTTTTCCAGCAATTAAACCCCAGCGAAGCTCCACCCCCTTAATACGCTTGCTTACATCATCCCCAGATGAGCGAAGCATTATATTGCACAGACAGTCGGAGAGGGACGCCCAACGTCTATACGCTGGACAAACAACAATGGAACAGCTGTGTTTTTGTCATGGTTTTTTAATGCTAAATATAGTGAGGTCGCTACAACTGTTTGTGCCACTGCCTTCACGCTCTGCGTGGTGCACAAGGGGGGCAATCTGCGGTTTCTAGGTACAAAATTATTAATATCGGCACTCTCGGTGCGAACACTCTCCAGTGCATAGCGGTGATCGGGGCGGGGTTACGGGACGTGTTGCCTGCGGGGTGCGTGAGGACCGACGACTGGCCCGGTAAGTCTGTCTGCTTCTTTTTTTTTTGCGTTGTTGTTTTTATAAGTTTTTCTTTCTTTGTTACGTATGTCCCTGCTTTGTTTGTCTATTTGTTATTTTTCCCAGCAATTGTTACTGAGTTTTCGTCCTCTTAATCATTTTCTTCCTTTTTTTCTTTTCCCCAGTTAGGCTGATTCTGCTCCTTCTTCTGTTCATTTTTTTTTTCATCTTTAACGGCGGGAGCTTAAATTAACTGTGAATGAAAGTACAACTGGCGCTGATTTGCTATTTCCCATAAAATTTCCAAAACGTATTTCAGACCGCGATGGCCGTTGCTGTGAAAGATAATGTTTTGAACGTTCGCGCTCCATTGAGTGGTCAGAGCGCACACAGGGACTATGACCTGTATTATATGCACAACTTGAAACTGACAAAAGCAGCGCCACTAAAGGTCTATAAACTGCAATGCCATCCCCTGGCACTCGGAAATGGACTCTGCATATATTACAAATGTATCATTTCGGCGGTACCTCGTAATGCTTGTAATTAGATACACGACAGCAGCTCAATAAACAGCAGAAGCCCTCGATGCTTGAAGTACGCGTTCTGTCATTTAGTCGCTTAGTAATCACCGTAAGAGTCAGATGTCACTGACTGGACAGTCACCCCACTGTGGCTAATTTTAACACACCTGTGATTTACCTGTAGATTTGACGTACGTACATCGTCACACGGCGTAGAAGTCAAATATACACACTGGAAAGTACGGCCCTCAACTCTGACACGTGTATTTTTATACCTGTTGCAACAGCAAGGGTTTTTAATTCTTCTACCCCTCACCCTCCCTCCGCGGCCTAGACTCTTCTGCCGATCCCCCCCCCCCCGATCCCCCCCCCCTTCTCCAGTGAAAATGTCGCGCTTGGTCATGGATAATGCTGGCTAGAAATTAAAACAGGACTGATGAAATAAAATGGAAATTCGGGAGCACGTATGTAAAGAATACAAACAGGATAAAAACAAAAAGAATTAAACAGGATACGACAGCGGTTTGTTGTTTGTTTGTTTGTTTGTTTTTTCCTTTAGCGATCGTTAGACGTCTTACACTACGATGTAGTACCAAAAAAATTACCCCCCCCCCCCAAACAAAACAGAAACAAAACAATAACGGGGGGGGGGGGGGTGTAGTAGTGGTATTTATAATACGTCTGCGCCTACTATGAACACGAACTAAGAAAAACAAGAAATTGACAATTCACCGAGCATTCTTCAAAACACACGGACGGAGGTGAATGACCGCAGACTTAAGTGCAACAAATACAATTTACCACAAACCAAAACTGAGTGCACAGGCTGAGCCAGCTGAAATACTAGAAGTAAACTGACGCGAGACGCATATATCTGTTCGATTATCAGTTATCAACTCAGGCGAGTCCGTCCTGAAGCTTAGTCACAATGTGCTTATATGTAGTTATAAACTGATCCGTACTGCACACAAAGGCGATGTCTGGCTGGCTATCACGAGATCGATGATCTGGCGCCTGTTTCCAACGTCACAGATTCTGCACTTGACCCGAATCAGTCACTGATGTGATTGCAGTTATGCAAGGACCCAATCTTCAGGCCGTTCTAATTTCAACACCAAGTAACTTGCCAGGCTGTACGGTAAACAAATGATAGTACTAATGAAGGTACACACTGCACCGTGTCAGTGTCGATGATGAAAACATTTTTGTCATCCTTCTTTTTCTTCTTTTCAGTTTTTTTTTTTTAACTTCCCTGGACATCGCGTTTAGTACAAGAGGAGCCAACACGCACTCTGTGTGTGTGTGTGTGTGTGTGTGTGTGTGTGTGTGTGTGTGTAACCTCAGTAAAGGGCTCTACGTCGGAAATCTCAGTTTCTGTCGGTACAACATTGCGTCAGCCGGACTGAGTTCAGTCGGCCGCACCGACATACCGCGATTTCGTAATGCTGAAAGTGTACGTGCAGGTTAATTTCTGACAATGAAGGACAACTGAGTTGACAGTGAAGGTCGCTTTGTAAGCGTTGACTCAGAAACGTTGGAAAGCGTTGCACCAGTTTTGCCAGTGAGCGCACTGGACTTTACGGACAGGTCTGATGAAACCGCTGCATTCCGTTGCTCGGCCGGTTGTCGTCTTGCATGCTGCATTGAGGTCACTGCCGTTACTAGAACAGCTGGAATATTCGATCGCGATCTATTAAGTGTTGCAAGACTGCCTGCCGTGTCAGCCAGCCGCCACGCAAAACACCGCATCCAGGCATTGCTCTGTCTCTCTCTCTCTCTCTCTCTCTCGTCGCTCTCTCTCGTCGCTCTCTCTCTCCTCTCTCTCTCTCTAATCAGTGCAGAACATGTCTTTTCCCGCCTTTGCCTGCGGCTTTTTTGGGAGCTGATGTCACACGAGTGCGCGCGCGACTGAGTACCTCATGAATATTGAGCAGGCCAGCCTAGGTCGTATGCACCAAAAGCAGTCGGCAGTTTTGCACACAGGAGTCTGCCTGACGGACAGCACGGCACCGTTCGCGAGACCGACACGCGCTTACACGCGAGCAGTTGAGGTCCAAACAAGGATCTGATTTACCTCGAGATATAGATCACACGTAATTCGTTGTCATGATTACTTGTGCAGACTACCCCTCGCGCATCGACATCCCTAACTTAGCCCCATGAACTTTTCGCGCGCCAACAGTGGATCAGCCGTTCCAATTTTGGAAGGTAGACGTCTCACGTCATTCTAGCCTCAACAAGCCCGCCAATCAGGGACGTCCTTTCCTGGGCATCGGTTCTCACGCGTTGTATGGTTTAAAATGTATGTCATAACCTCACTGACTTGGCGTAATCGATGGCAAGTTTCTTACTCGGTTATAGTTTGATGATAAAACTACAGTTTTTGGATGTACGATTTTATCAACAGCAGCCATGTTGACTGAACCGCCGCCACTGACCCTAGTTCAGTGAAGCTCACAACTATCAGAACTATTCAGTGCCAATCAATCAGTGATCAGCCGGTCCGGCCAGCATGCATGGGCCGCTTCAAGTCAGTCAGTGTCTGTGTCGGCTCCGACTCGGAGTCCGAGTCGCTGGCCACGCCACTTCAGTCACAAGGAGAGACTAGCCTGATCAGTATGAAAGTACTGTCTGAGAATACAAAATTGAGACTGACCGGCTCAGTCTGGCCGGCAGTCACGGTCACTGAGTGTCACCGTGCCGTCGGTCAGAACTGATCAACTTCAGTGAATCAGTTTGCTGGCACTGCCGCCGGGATGCCTTGACCGATAATCATAGCTGAGCCCGCGGAACTTGAATGCATTTCATCTGTACAAGAGCATGTGTGTACATGATACTTAGGCCGGCCCCTGGCTCCACGTGGAGCATAGGCCATCGACAACCCTTCGCCATCGCACTCTGTTCTGGGCTATTCTTGCCACACCAGTCCAGTTGGTCATGTGTGTACATAAACTGGTGACATTTTTTCCTGCTCAGTAAGTCTAGTCAATGAGTGTTTGACTGAGTACTCAGTGAATCGATCCCCACTCAGTGAGTCAGTGCTGGGCCGCCGCCCGGCTGGCACTGAGTTAGGCACGGCCGACTGCCGCCGATACCATAGTCTTATATTACTGCTGTTGGTACTGATTTCAGTTATCTTGCCACTATTGATGAACGGAAGAAATTTATGAAACTTGAAGGTAACGTCTCTTTTTCGAGTATAGGGAATCACTACCAGAATCAGCCTATTCTCAGTGATGGCTGCGACTGCAGCATGGCGACGCGGGGTCAGCCGGCCGCGCCGCCGGCCGCTCCGGCCGGACCGCTGGCGAAGCTGAAAACTGACTCCGCCAGTTGAACTGATCAGTCTCAACCCTGAGCCGGGTCGCCTGCGGGCTTCCACTAACCCTGTGCACCAGAGAGAACGTGATTTTCGCCTTCGTCCTAATACTGGACTGACCGTTCACAGGCTGACTGAAGAACCATGACCGATGTATGCCGCGCGATTACCTCACCGGCCGTGCCCCGGGCAACACGTCAGTTGAAGTTTTGACGCAAGTCATTCACCATACACAGCCACTCGGAACAGTGACGTGTTGATGTAGCGGGACTGGTGTGTAGCCACGCCCATGGGGGGTTGAAACTGTGCGACCCGCAGAGGTCAGCACACTCCAAATCCGTTACGCTGAGTGCGTACTACAACAAAACGTGGCTTCCACGTTGTCACCACTGACTCCGCTTTTCACTGCCGAGCTTTGTCGAGTGTTTTCTTTCGAAGGCGGGAGACACTGTGACCTCAAAGTAAGTGGTCTGCCCTGGGTACGTTGTAAACATGGTTTTTGACAATGCATCTTGCAATTTTTGGGGGAAAAACTTTGTTTTCGAGACGTTTTGACTGTTTTGTCTGCTCAGCTGCAAGAACAACTGGGCATTGCAGAAGATCTATTTTTACAGCGATTGCTGGGGGCTGTGGTTCAAGGTCGAATGCTGGCCAGTCAGTTCGCTAGCGAGCTCCTCAGTTGCTCCCCGGCAGCCCCCTCGTTGCAGTTAGCACAAAGTTTCATATCACGACTGAACTGACTCGAATTGATGTACTGATGCGCTGCACGTCTGCTTGAGGACCGAATATACGACATGAAAATTACTGACCTTTAAATCATGGCAAATCCAGGCATAGTACACTGACGGGCCACCGAAAGATATACTATAGACTTGGAATTTAAAAAAAAAAAAAAACTTGAACAACCAAAAAAACCCACCTGATTCAACTACTAAGGCCGCGGCCGACAGTTTCACAGTTCTCCTTTGGCAGACGGCCGTTAGTTCACTCGTGGGTTTTTAAAAGCATGGGTATAGTTTCTTTCTTTTTTAAAAATCTTATAGTTTTCAGTTGTCGCGGCCTGTCGAAGTGTGAAGCCTGCTTTTTCGAAATCAGTCACACCGATTTCTCGTCAAAGAGAGACTATGATATATCCTGATCTCCGCCCGTGCGGCCATAGTTATTACCCTTGGTGATACAGATCCCCTTTGATTTTACCAACGCCATCACCTGTTGTGTGGTGGGTTTAGACATTCATACGGATACGCTCGGTTAAGATGAGCCTCAGCGCCCTCACACATGATGAGTCAGTCAGCAGAGACATAATCAGACTCGTCAGGCGTTTTCTTTTCTTTTCTCTCTCTCTCTCTCTTGACTCACTAGCGAAGACTGCAGAAGATGCAACTTAAAAGAAAAAAGAAAAAAAACCTACGCGGAATTGCATGAACGAATGCACAGAGCTGCATAAAAGAGGTTCACACAAAAGTGAAATGACGGTGACAATGTTCAGCTAGTTGCAATGAAGAGCCTGAACGCCGATCGCATACTATTTTCCAAGAGGATCCATGAGCTCTTTTTTTTTTTTTTTTTTGTCTTTGGGGGGAGGGGGAGGGGAGGGAGGGCGTTCCGAAACTGTTTTGTCGGCTTTGTGTGACTCAGTGATTGAATGTATACCATAGTATTCCCCAGGCGAACTTTGGTGGATATCACACACACACACACACACACACACACACACACACACACACACACACACACACACACACACACACACACACACTTCCGGGCACTGTTCTGATAAACATCCGTCCATGTGATGATCAGTCAGTGATTGGGCGGGGAAGCGGGGATGGGAGGGGAGGGGGGGGGGGTCAGTAGTATTAGGTCTGCACTGTCTATTTTCACCCATAACATTCCATGTATCTTAGTCATGTACTTACAGGAAACCAGTTAGCGCGCCTGTAAGTATTACTATTCGATTTGTATTAAATAATATGGCCGCTGTGAGGAAGTGTCACATTTCTCAGAACATCTGTGCTCCGAAGATACGGGGTCTTCTTCATCCGTCCCACCCCATCTTTCCCGTCTCTTTTAGTAACACACACACACACACACACACACACACACACACACACACACACACACACACACACACACACACACGTCACGTAGGTGCGATTGCACCATCAATACGTAACTCAGTAGCTGCTCCGGAAGTAGCGTCATTTTGCATATCCACTCCTAGCTGACCAATCAAAGACTAACTGAGCCAGTTCTCTTTGTTTCCACAGGCCTGGGTGATCGTCAGAAACAAAGAACAATTACATTTAAAGATTCTATCATGCTGGGACAATCTCTCGGCCTTGACAACAACATCTGGCAGCTTCTGCTTCCTTCTATGCACTCATGTTCTGAAGAAAACCGAGCTGTCATCAAGCCTGGTGAAGACGCAAAGGAGTCTACTAAGACCGCTGCGGAAATTCCCGTTACTAATTTTGGGTACATGACTCATCCGGATGACTTCATGGGTTTGAATGCCCAGTCATCCTTCCCAGACAGCAAAGAGAAGGGGACGGTCTTTGAAGACATCACTCCGGCTGAGGAGCTGCCAGAGCACGTCGACATGTCCGAGTACATGAACGTCTTTCAACGCGATCTTCATGACAGAGCCCTGGTCCTTCAGGCGCCCGGTGAACTTGCCCCGACCCAGCCTGAACCAGCCTTGGATGTCCTCCCTGACAGTGGTCAGACCCCAGCGCCCGACGCTCCACCCAGACTGTTGCCGAAGCGACCTCGGCTTGGAGGAGTCAGCAGTTTCTCTACCGACAATGGCCATACTACTCGGCCCAGGCTGGGAGGTATCAGTGCGTCAGCGTCTGGGCTTGACACAGTGGACTCTAATGACATTGCGGGTGATTCTAGTGTCTTCGACGATGCTGACCTGGACAAGCTGACTCGGGACCCTCGTCTGCAGGAGGCAGTGAAGCGATGTAAGGGGACGCGAAGCCTGCAGCCGCTGCTCAAAGAGGAGCTACGGCTGAAGATCCTCGCCAGACGTCATGGCAATGGCCAGGGGGACCTGGAAGTCTGCTTCAAAGAACCTCCCCAATACCCGGTATGCCACATTGTCTCTGTCTCTCTTTCTTTGTCTCTTTCTCTGTCTTTCTATTTCTCTGTCTCTGCCTGTCTCAGTGCGCGCGCGTGCACAGACACTTTCACCGGTTTACGCTGTCAAAGTATGATTTGTTAACAGGTGAAAATGTTTACATTACTGCCTGTGGTCTGTTCCAGATGACAGCGGAGGAATGCCGCAAGAGGGACGTTCGTCGCGCGCAGAACCGCGGTGCTGCCCAGCGCTTCCGCCAGAGGAAGAGGTCCAGAGAAGAAGAACTGAAACAGGTATGTTACTTTGCCGAAGTCAGTAGTTCTCTGTTTGTCCTCAGAAGTCCGACAAAATGCAGGTGCAGCAGCGTCAAAGGCAAATTGTTTTCTGTTCTGTGCCCGCGTTCTTGTGTGTTGAAGCAGGAGTGTCTTGGCATAACACGGGGCTAATCGTTTCAGTCCTCTCCACACCCTCAGTGTTTTCGTCCTCAGGTGGGAGCGGTTATTGACTTCTTGCTGAATTGCAGCAAATTGACAGATTTCAGAATGTGATTCAGAAGGTTGCCCGTACGGTTTCGGTTTTAATCAACTCCAGTTTCTTCTCGCTTTGTTTGTCGCCGGCAGACATCTGTGAACTCCTTGAGATAAGTAAAGCTGGCTCTCCTTGTACGTGTATTTGTTCTTCAACTCATTCAGGATCCTTAGTCGAAAAATTGGGAATAAATTTTGACTGAACTCGATTTGAACTCCGAGCCACTCACTCTGTGTGTGTGTGTGTGTGTGTGTGTGTGTGTGTGTGTGTGTGTGTGTGTGTGTGTGTGTGTGCAGAAAGTCGACGAGGGCCAGAAGCGAAACAAGGAACTTCTATCCGAAGTCGAGACACTCAGAAGGGAGACAACCCGTCTGCGTGGGATTCTGGACCGTCACCTCGCCAGCGGGGGATGTCTCCTGTCGCAGCAGGATACGTTTTTCTTTCCAGATATTCCCGACCTGGGTATGGATATGACGTCCCTGTGTCAGCTGATCAGCGCTGAAGAAGTGGATGGACGACCAGCCTTCAGTCCATGAGTTGAGGCTGACGTTCGTTTTGAGATCCCGGGCATGCGCAACACTGAATTTTCACCAGTTAGTCTGGGAGTCAAAATTGTTCGCAAAATCTGAAAGCCTCTGTATTCTTAACGTCACTGAGATGAAAGAAAAAAAAAAAAACAACAACAACAACAACAAAAAACAGCCGCTTTCGGAGCTCTAAGGCTGTTTGCCAGATAGAAAGATGTTTCATTTGGCATCGTGACTTTGTGGCTTCTAATATTTAGAGAAATACGATTTTCTTTAAGCCTATGATCCATTCCTGAACAGACTGGGACTCCACTAAGCTCCTAAAAATAACCACCAATCACTGAGCGCTGTTTAGCGGGTCCTCAGTCCGCAACACGTCGCTCAAGCACAACTTACACGCCGGCCAGAGTCACCACAACAGTCTCAGATGTTCTATTGTGACCCAAGGTGACTGATTCCGATGCACACAATCAGCGCATTCGATGAACAGTTTTTCCACACGTAGTTGTATGCCTGTCGTACGTACTGCGACTTTACAGGGACACGTGTGAACTGCTCCAAGCTCATTGGTCGACCTGGCGCTGATAACGACTGATGACAGTTGTATGATATCGCGAAGCCGTGTAGTGCAAAAATAGAGCAGTTTTCCTGCCGTCGTTCCAAAACGTCGGCTGGAAGACATACCAGTTAGTCATATGATACAGGCATTATTTGCTATACTTATCTGTGTTCAGAGTCAAGCTGGTACTAGATCACTATTACTGGATTTTACAAACAAACAAACAAACCTACCTTACTTAATTTGGCATTCAGTATATATTCATTATTTTAATTTAAATACGATAGCAGAGGGAAGGGATGCGGTTGTGGGATGTGTGGGCGGGAAGTGGGGGGGGGGATGTGGGGGGGGGGGGGCAGAGGTGGGGGGGGGGGGTAACGGGTTGGGTGGGGAGAGTACAAGTTTCAGGCTGATAAATTGCATGTTTATTGTTGTAAGTTACCTGACGTTTAGGCCAATGAGGGACCCGTTTGTACATAAAAAGAAATATGTTCATATGTTTCCCCGTAATGATGTGTCTAACGATACAAGCAATGTTGAAATGCCTACTTTGTATCATTGTAGATTCCTTTCTTTGTGCTTTAGGACCATCGTCGTTCTATCGTCAATAACACGAGGTGTAAAAGACTGTCTTTTACGGGTGTGAAAAGGCCACATTACCAATGTCCAGGGCCCGCATGTAAAAGTCAGGGTTAAGGAGTTCAGCCCTGGGTTGAGTCTAACCTCGAACTAAACTAGCTCTAAGGTTAAATTTTCTGGGTTTTTTTTTTGTTTTTTTTTAATTAGGATGCGGGTCCATTCCACCATGGTACCTAAGCCGTTATAGAAGGATTTTTGTCTTTCTTTCTTCGCTTCATTTTTAATTTAATTTTGTTTCGGGGTTTCTTTTGTCCTAGTCTGCGTTAGGCCCGTAGCCGTGGGTTAAACTAACCTCGAGCTCTACATACGGGCCTAGCATCTCACTGACACAATGAACAACTGATTGTCGTGAGCATTGAGACAATAGATCACACTGGGGACCCGGAGTCAGTCGCATAGTGTGAACTGGCCATTAGTATTTCTGACGTGGTCCGTGGTTTTCATTGTAAATACAGAGGAAAGATTTAGTGATTCGAACAAATTTAATTGTTTGTTTTTGTATAATATGGAAACCAAATATTGTTTGCGCAATGTGATCGATAGATTGATATATTTTATTGTACTTTGTAAACTGCAGAGGCCAAACTGAGATTGTGAAGGACATCATTGGGAGCGGGGGTTGGGGGGGGGGGAGGAGGAGGGGAGAGACTGAGAGAGAGAGAGAGAGGGAGAGAGAGAGCGCAAATCCACGAAATTATATACCGGTATTATATATTATTACTTCTCGTTTATTTTATATTGCTCAACTGAGAAATTTTGTTTTGAGAAATATTTTATCCGAAAGTATGCTTGCTGCATTTACCCGTCCATTCGGTTAAAACAAAGTACTCTTTTAAAAAAAAAAAAAAAAAATATTTGTGAAAAACTAGTCGACCATATGATACAACCAGTTCATCCATGATATACTCTTTTGGTGTCACACGCGCTTCATTCTTCATAAGCCCAAAATTCATACCCACCAAAAACCACGCGTTGTTCCGGCTTAGGCCAAATTTTGAGTGTGTGTGTGTGTGTGTGTGTGTGTGTGTGTGTGTGTGTGTGTGTGTGTGTGTGTGTGTGAGAGAGAGAGAGAGAGATTTTCGGATTGCGGAATGTAATTTCAGATCTCAGATTTGCACTGGTCCATGTCAGTCGATCACGTGAGCCGAACTTGTGCATCTCATCAGTTGAAGCCATCAGTGTTTCCTGACTTCCATTTTCAGAATGTGTCAACTCTTACCGCCTCGCTTTACATATTACGCTTCATTCTGTATTGTCATTTGTTCATGCTGTACATAAAAAAGCGCACACAAAGCCTGTATCAAATCACTTGATTGCTGAACCAGTGGAAGACCACGAGGATTTTTGTCCATTTCACTTCTGATTCTTTATCACCCTGCTAAAAATATAAAGGAAATGATTCAATGGTTTGATTGTAAACTGAACCTTCAGTGCTGCACGGACAAGCTGTAGAGTGTCAGTGATGCATTGTCCAACACGCTAAGCTAACTCTCCATGGAAAAGTGACTCAGGACCCGGCAGTTTTCGCGTGCGCAGGAATGACTCCGGGGGCACCTTTGATTTTCTTGAGCAGTACATTCTCCTTAGACAGAAGCTAGTTAAATTGGCTGTGGAAAATCAGACCGTCAAGTGTAGACAAAATCAAACCATTTTCTCTTTTTTTAGTTGTTTAAAAAAAAAAAAAAAAAAACTTCGTGTGATGTGGATCGCTTTTTTGCCCAGAGTCGTTCCCGCGTACGCCAAAAAATGTCCTAGAGTTCGTTCTCTCGGGTGAGTTCATTTGTAGTTTGCCATGTTACAGTGGAAGTCCTATCACATCATAACTTATTGCATCGTAATGTGGTGAGTCATAGTATACACTGATGTGAGTCAAACTCCTGTAAGTCATTTCTGACATTCCACTCGCCCACATATTCTTGGAAAGTCAGCCACAACGCTCACTGTACGTGTTCCATGCCATTTTTTTGTTTTGTTTTTTGTTGGGTTTTTTTTTGTTTAGTTTTATTTTTTTGGCAAAGTGCAAGCAAGGCACAAAGATTTTTCTGGGATTTGCTTGCGTAGATTTCCAGCCACATAATTGTTGGTAGTACATAGTGTCACTACATCTCAACTGACACAAATCTCACGAGGCGTATATTAACTATTATTTGGATTCAATTTCAATTTGTTGTCGATGCGATTTTGGCATTAAAATGAAACTGTGTTCAGTCATTCATTTCTGTGTCGACTATTTGCTGAAGTTCTTTGCTTGCGAATGATCAGATGCCGTGCCAGCTCAGTTTGTACGCAAGTCCGTTCTGCTGGGGAGTGGGGACCTAGGACCCCCCCCCCCTCTCTCTCTCTCTCTCTCTCACACACACACACACACACACACACACACACACACACACACACACACACACACACACACACACCAGACTGGGGAATTTTCAGCCAAATTTCTGCCCTTTCAGCCAAAAAAATCTGAGTTTCAGCCAAAGAAAAGGAAGCAGGAAAAAGGTTGCACACACAGTCATGTATCATGATACATGTAATGCCATACGGGACAGTCTAACTTCATTTATGAAGACATAACATGTGGAGGTGTCGGTGATGTCAGTACCATGGTAGTATTTTACTTTTGGGTGCCAGGAGAGGCGACTAAATGCCTTTAAAAATGCTAAAATTTGTTGTTTTTTTAAGTGGGATGTTTACCCCGTAGACCCGTAGCAGGGCGCTGCCTCTGCACCCCAGCCTAGGTTTCAGTCGTTTTTTCCCTCAGCAATTCCCCAGCCTGACACACACTGAATTGCTATGACTGCCACGTTAAAAAAAACAACAACAAAAAACCAACAAAAAACATAAACAGGACGATGAAGTGCACGTGTACCAGTTACAACCGTAGTATGGATTGTTTAAAAAAAAAACTGTTGCCGCGAACAGAATATAGATAACAAAGTTGCATATACCCAGTTGTACAGCTGGCCGCCTTGAACGGTACGTGCATAATTTGTACAGCTGGCCGCCTTAAACGGTACGTGCATAATTTGCGTATGAGTGTGTCCCGTCATCCCCGTCAGTCTCCCCCCCCCCCCTCTCTCTCTCTCTCTCTCCCTTACGAGCGCGCGCACGCACACACACACACACACACACACACACACACACACACACACACACACACACACACACACACGTTTCCAATGACTTGTCCTCTAGTTCTTTCAGTTATGTTGATACCTATGCTCACACACACACACACACACACACACACACACACACACACACACACACACGTTTCCCGGCAATGACTTGTCCTCTAGTTCTTTCAATTATGTTGATACCTATGCTCAAGAACAGTTGTGTCGAACAAAGACAGTTTGTTTCACTTGTCCCCTCCCCCACCCCCCTCCAACACCCCAGTCATGTTTCACTGTAGACTGTACACAAAGAAATTGATGCACTACTCTCATGCACTACTACGAGCGTAGTACAGTATGTTTTCAAGGATTTGAGAGCTGCTCATGCAAAACATGCGGCACGCTTCAACACACACATGCGCATGTATACGAAATGCTTATACATGCAATGCAAAAGCTGTATTGTCGATTTCAGAAAAAGGTGGAACAGCAGTGGGAATAGCTTTGCACTAAACTGAACTCTGACGCCGGAGAGTACAGTGTTATACTACAAAATAAATACGGTAGCCGATACGCCCAGGTAAATCTAAATGGTTCACTTTTTATGCTGCTGGTTTTGGGCGGTGTTTTCAACCTTTATCTCAGTTTCCATGGCCCAGATCCGAGTGTGTGTGTGTGTGTGTGTGTGTGTGTGTGTGTGTGTGTGTGTGTCTGTCTGTCAGAGAGAGAGAGAGAGACCTCTCTACCTCTGTGTGTGTGTGTGTGTGTGTGTGTGTGCCGCGGTGTGTGTGTGTGCCGCGGTGTGTGTGCGTGTGTGTGTGTGAGACCTCAGTCTCTCCCCGCTTCTCTCTCCAGTGTGTGTGTGTGTGTGTGCGCGTGTGTGTGCCTCGCCTCGAATCTTGTTCCCTTCACACCTGTGTGCACGCGAGTGCAGCTGGCAAGTTGCCAGTCAGTGTATCAGCGGCGTGTGGCAGACGACACGACACACAGTCGTCCCCAAACCCATCCAAAGCCCCGGCGACACGTGTTTACCTTTCCAATCCAACTCTAACGGGAAATTGGGCGCAAACAAGTTAGGAGAAAGGCAAGATGCGGGGCCGGGGGGGGGGGGGGGGGGGGGGAGACACAGGACAGACACCGGCTCCATGGGCCCACCAAACCAAACGTAGACAAAGGACAGAGACTCAGTGCGGCTGAAAGTGTAAGAATCGTCCTCTGCTCAAACTCAAAGCTGTTGTTGTGGGGGCAAAGTTTAGTCCGGCAGGTTTATTCACAACTGTACGTCAGTCTGTGTCAGTGTTCGTTTGAAAAGCCGTTCCTTTATTTGAATGACACAGGGGTGGATTCTATTATATCCATGCGTAGGAGCGGCTTGCGTCTCAGTGGACTGGTGTGAGGAATAAACACACGGTTTTAATATGTCCGTAATGTACACATGATTGGCGTATTAGAGTGCGAATATATACAGTGTCACTCATTCACAAAGCAGATAAAGTAAAAAACGTAAACCTGTTTGTGGCGTAGATCCTGGAAGCAAAAAAATGGTCTTGCCTGTACGGTACAGCTCCATGAAAACGAGTAACCACAGTGCACGGAATACAACACGGATTAAGACGGGCACTTGTCAGAAAGCCCCGACGTATGACGTACCATTCTCCACACACATAGAATTAATTTTCCCACTGCCGCTCACGAAACAACGCGGGAGTGCAGTGCGTGTACCATCCTTCACTAGAGGAGAACCGGACAGCTGTACTGTACTCCCATTTCATGCCGTACACCTCGGGCGTCTGTTCCGCAGGAACCAGCCGTCACAGTAGTGTTGACAAGCAAAGCTCTCGGGGGGAAAGGAGACCGGGTCAATCCTGTCAAAGATGTCCTGTCTTCTCACCTTGCTTCCAAAACCAAGGTGTTTGTTGCCACTTCGGGCAGCAGGCCATCTTGTCGGACAATAACAGACCACTGGCCCGAACCTGCCCTGTGTTGTAGTGTTGCTAGCTAGCATGCTAGTCCTGTGTTTGATCTCGTCAAGTTACAGCGTGGTGACGGACAGACAGACAGATTGTGAACCCGGCCAAATGGGACGTAAATCGATGACTAGCCTGTTGTGTAGTGGGAAAAACCAGACTGAAGGCGGAAAAAAACAAGTCCGGTCTTTCGTAGTATTGGCATATTATGACTAACATGGGGTAGTTGTTTGTACACGACTTATCAAGGAGTGTGTTGATAGTTCATAGTACTTATGAAAACGCACGTGCATGCACGTGTGGGTGCTTGTATCAGTGCAAATTGACTGGGCATTGACATTTAGTGACTGGTCGGGGGATGGATGGGGGGGGGGGATGTACGGTGGTTGTAATTTGATATAAAGATGTGTGCAGGTAGACCTAGGGATGAGGAGGTATACTCAAATTGCTGCAACCGAGCACACACACACAGACACAGACACAGACACACACACAGACACACACACAGACACACACACACACACACACACACACACACACAATTTAAACGAGACTAGAGGACCAGATTTTAGATGACGCAGCAAAACGGTCACGGGCGCCGTTCTTAAAAAAAAAAAAAAAACTGAAGTGAAATAATTATAAACGACCAAACGGATTTCCCAGCTGCTTTTTTTTTGGGGGGGGGGGGGACTTTTCCTTCTAGAGGCTTTCCTTTCGATACTTTTTTCAAATACACGCCCACACTTTCCGTAATTTTTGATCGTCGAAGACGCAGTTACTACACTTAGAACTGCCGTCAAACGGTAACAGAGCGTAAGGGCTTGTTAACTCGATGGCGCGTAAGCTGTTTTACCAAATGACGATAGAGACTATCATCGAGATTTCCTGTGGACACAAATCCGTTTGTGTTCCAACGATTACATACAGCATTGATTCATCGATTGTCGTTGTACTTAAAGTTAATTGTTTGGTGTGCAATCGCTGCTTAGTGACAGCGTGTGCGTAAATGAACTGTTTGACTGACAGAAGCATTTACAGTGTGTGTGTATATCAAACTGTATGTTTGAATATATGTATGTATGTATGTATGTATGTATGTATGTATGTATGTATGTATGTATGTATGTACATGTATGTATCTGTCTGTCTGTCTGTCTGTCTATCTGTATGTCTGTCTGTCTGTCTGTCTGCCTGTCTGCATGTATGTATGTATGTATGTATGTATGTATGTATGTATGTATGTATGTATGTATGTATGTATGTATGTATGTACCTATGTATCCTGTTTTGGAGATTAGGTGCTACAAATATCATGATTTATTATTATTATTATTATCATTAGCCAATCCGAGTTTAGGGGACCAGGAGCGTGGGTAAATTAACTGTTGGATTGATGCGGCATACTACACTTATCTTTAAAAAAAAAAAAAAGTCAATGTATTAATTATTGTAATTGGGCGCTGGTTATACTGGACCAATCAGTGTATTTTCACCAGCTTTTCTATCAGCTTTTCTAATGTACGCGAGAAACCGTTGTCAAAAAGTGTTGGACCGCCAGAGTATTTAGACTCGCCACCCCCCCCCCCTCCCCTCCCCTCCCCACCCCACCCCCACTTGTCCCATTAACTTTAATATTATCATTGGACTGCCTGCATATTTACTGGACTCTCAATTATCATTATTGGCTCTAGTAAAATACTACAAACTTGTGGATTTGAACGCCCGCTGTTTGTCACGCTGTATGACGCAGGGCTGATGTAATTTACGATTATTGAACAGGCACAGTGTCAGCATGCGTCACGCGAGTTAGCTGGCTGGGCCAGTGGCTGTAACTTTGGCACGGTGCCAACCCTGCCTGCGTATCGGGCCACGTGCGCACGGTCCTAATCTCTTGGTTCCTTGTTGTTCGGTTCAGTTCAGCCGCACGCGCTGTTGGGGCCGCGAGTGTGCCGGAGTGTAACAAAACCTGTCACTGACACACGTTACGGCTAAGTTTTTGTGCCGTTCTCGGCCGTTTACGATCGTTTACCCTCGTTAAAAAATTGTGAGTGAAATTAGTGATTGGGCTGAGGAGATCAGCACGATACTCTGTCGTAATTGATACTGTTTTCCTTTAAAAAGGCAAAACGGGCCATCAAGTACAGTGTGTGTGTGTGTGTGTGTGTGTGTGTGTGTGTGTGTGTGTGTGTGTGACAGATGATGATGATGATGATGAAACTTTATTTATCAACGGTAAAAGTTTTGGTAGAAACCCGCCAGTTTGCAAACTTGCCGTTACTAATACTACAGAGACTGTCTACTAAGGAAAAAAGGAGCAAAATATAAAAGAAAAAAAATCAACACAGAAAATTATGCACTAAACTACAAAAAACAAAACCATCTAGAGAAAATCGTCCATCAGGTCAAAACGCATTCACACACACACACACACACACACACACACACACACACACACACACACACACACACACGTGTGTGTGTGTGTGTGTGTGTGTGTGTGTGTGTGTGTGTGAGGGGGGGGGGGTGTGACACAGAGCTTACAGTGTCCAGAGGGTGTTCCTTGCAATGTTGTCTCCCTTCGAGGCATGATGACACCTGTCACGACTGTTTGACAGCGCAAGAGTGTGCGTACGCGCGCGCGCGCGCGCATGTGTGTGTGTGTGTGTGTGTGTGTGTGTGTGTGTGTGTGTGTGTGTGTGTACGGCAAGTGCGCATGCGTGCACATCTCCTGACACCTGCACTGATCACAAAGTTCAATACGGTTTCACAATGTGAAGACTAGCTTAAGATGTCTGTAAAAACTTTCTGTTACGTAAACATGATGCGTCTTCGGTAAACGCTTGAACGCCCTCGACAGTGCGTGCGTTCGCGCGCGCGCGCACGTGTGTGTGTGTGTGTGAGAGAGAGAGAGAGAGAGAGGACCGCTTCTGTGTGTGTGTGTGTGTGTGTGTGTGTGTGTGTGATAGAGAGAGAGAGCGAGAGAGACCGCCTGTGTGTGTGTGTGTGTGTGTGTGTGTGGGTGTGTGTGCGCCCGTGCCTGCTCGCGTGAATATGGTTGCATCAGCGTGGCCCAAGTGGCGGTACATGGCCCTGGCGGCAGTTTGCGGTGCGGTAATCAAAAACAAAATGACACCACCGACAAGCCGCTGGCTAAATAGGGTGCTGACGGACAACGGGGCCCTGTCGCTGTCACCCCTCCCCGTCACACTATAACAACAGACGAGCATGGGCCTAGACTCAATGGGCCAGTGTCACTGAATTTTACCTTGTCACGGAGGTAATTATTTACGCGTGCACGCACTGTTGGATGCACACACACACACACACACACACACACACACACACGCTGCACTTTCTTTTCTTCTTTCTTTATTTTGCCAAATGTGTCCACACAGGATGGTGCTAGCCCGGCGAAAGAGGGGAAGAATACTTTCTCTGAAGTTCCAGTAAACGGGGCACGAGGGTTTGTTACGATGAGGCACTGGGGGATCAAGGTTTTTTTTTTTTTTTTTAATTTTGGAAGAGCTGGACGAATCAGCAGTGTGTGTGTGTGTGTGTGTGTGTGTGTGTGTGTGCGTGCGTGCGTGCGTGCGTGTGAGTGCGTGCGTCGGAACATGTCAAAGTGTCACAAAATGTGAACGAACTCTCTGCACCAAGGAACGCAGGTAATTATAATATATTAATTTTATATTAATTATATTCAAACCGTTGGGTCTGAAGTGGCCTGATCACGCATGACTAAGGCACAAATGATACCTAGGCCTTGGATCTCATGTTTCAAACTCGACAGGAATTAAAACACGCGAAACTGCAGAGTACAATATATGCCGAACTTAACCCACGAGGCTGGGTAAACTGGGCTGGTAACAGAAAAGAGAGCAAAGGACGAGAAGGTGATGGGGGTAGACGGGGACGGATGGGAGGGGTGGGGTGGGGGGGAGTGGGGGGGGAGCGTAGGGAGATGGGGGGAGCAGGAAGGTGTAGCATAGGGGGCGCTGTCTCTCTCTGTTTTCGAGTCTTCACCACCCTTCGGTTTTCCGGGGGATGACGACACTCGTCCCGCTCGGAAATAATTACGGCCTTCGCAGTGAAATCGTCGGCAACGCCAGTTGATCTAAAAAAAAAGTATTAGCAGCGCCGATAACAACACGATAACAACGAGGGAGTTGTGTTATTGTTTTAATCTATAGCGCAGCGTGCCCACAATGGGGCGCTCTACGAAAGAACATGTGTAATGGTGATAATAATAGATGGCTCTTGTATAAAGCAGTCTCCCCAGTGAACTCGGCTCACTAGGCTCACGTTATATACTGAAACATCTAAACTCACCAAAAGACTGTACAATGGCAAAATAGGGCTTCTCAAAAATTACAAAAAGGCAAGGTTGCAGGGGGGAGGGGGGTGTTGTTGTTGCAGGGGGAAGGGGGTGGTTGTTGTTGTTGTTGCAGGGGGGAAGGGGGTTGTTGTTGTTGTTGTTGTTTTTTAACACACAATATGCCTCTAAAAACTATTCATTTCGCTGGTTAAAAGAATAATGAAGTAGGTGTGTGTGTGTGTGTGTGTGTGTGTGTGTGTGTGTGTGTGTGTGTGTGTGTGTGTGTTTCTTGCTTTGTTTTGTGTTTGGGGAAAGTAGTGACTGTGTTTTGTTGCATCCCTTTTATCATTGAAATGGGTAGGTGTTGGGCAGGTGTTTGGGGGTTTAACGTCCTTTCCCACCACATAGGGTGATAGCAAAGACGGGGCAACGATGAAAAAGCCAGCACAAATATTTGGCCCCAGCCGGGATCGAACTCACGACCCGAGCATTAGAAGTCCAACGCTCTACCATTCGACCACCCCGGCTCCCCTATCATTGAAATGGAAAACTAGTCAGCGATGTAAACTCCTAAAAATAAAAAAAGGCCGGCAAGGGTAGGTTAAGAGGAATTTCAATAATTGATAACAGCACGGCAGTTTGTATATTAGACAAAGGAGAAAGAGGGAAGGGGGAGAAAGGTCACCTTATTGATGCTTTTATCTCCTAATTATATATTCATACGATATCAGCAACTTAATTCCCTCATTATGCATACAGATAAGGACACTATGAATTCTTTATTTGGATCCTGGTGTATGTCAGATGACAATCTCTATACTGGTGCCGCGTTAATATCAATCAAGTCTCGTCTGGTGAAGATAATAAAAACGGCAATGTAAATTTCTGGGCGATTTATTTCCTTCTTCACGCAGTGCTCGTCGGCTGCACGTTTAGAAATCCTTTCGTCAGATCGAGGAGGGGACACACACACACACACACACACACACACACACACCACGGCCCTCACCCCCCACCCCCTTCCTCCTCCTCCTACAACCTCAACCCTCGCCTCCGCCCGTTTGTGACTTGCCCGAGTCTTACTGTCATCATGGCGAAATGGGCCGGGTTTTGTAGTTCATTTATTTTATGCTCGCGAAACTGGCTGCAGTTTCAGCGAGCAAACGCAGCTTTTAAGGTCATAAATTTCATGTGTGATAAGTTGGGGTTTGGGAGTTGTTGTTGGGGTTTTTTTTTTGTTTTTTTGTTTGTTTGTTTTTTTGCTTTTTTTCCCTGCTCACGAAATCCGTCTCGATGTATGAGGTTTATTTTTTCCTCGATGCACGCTTCAGTGAATTCATGCCGCCCTTAAATATACCAGGGCGGTGTGTGTGTGTGTGTGTGTGTGTGTGTGTGAGAGAGAGAGAGAGAGAGAGAGGGAGAGACACTCTGTGTTTGACTCGTGTCAGTGTGTGTGTGTGTGTGTTGCGTTGTTCAGTTTTCGCACGCCGTGTACTACTGTCCCAGCGTTATATGTTCGTGCGGCACGTGCAAGGTCAAGGTGTCACGAATGTTCCCCAAGCCTTCAGCACCCACGGTTGAACTGTGCTCATTCCGCCTCGAATTAGTTTGCTCCCTAACTTGCGAAACACGTGGACTGTGACGATACCTACCTAATCAGTCTGCAGTGCTTCTAGTTTTAATTTCCGTCCCTGTCGGTTTAGTGCCGAAAACCGCAGCAGCAGATTTAGCCTGTGGTCTCCATTGTACAGGATAATAACTGTTGCATGTGGTTCGTTTTCACTAAAGGATTGAAATGGAGCATAATTATTCAAGATGGATACCTGACCATGTGGTCGCTGCAACGATTGGTCAGATTTCAATATCGAGGTATGTTACATCATTGTTTTGATACTTATTACTGCTGTTGTGTGCCTGGCGGTGTACTTGAACTTGAACTTGTTGTAAGGCCTTAGGCCTGTTTATCAGTCGAATAATGTCACTGTGCTACATGTGTGCGGGTATATTTTTAAACTCACACAGAGTTGCAGGGACTGATGGTTTCAATGCCTAACTAGTGCTTGTCTAGGCAAGCTTTGGAGGCGTTGATTGATACTGATATTGCAATTACAGATCTTGATTGAAACTATTGCGGTGTGGAAAGGATCCTTTCATTACTATACATTATAGTTCCCATTTTGTTGTTGTTGTTGTTGTTGTTGATTGTCTTTGCAACAGAAATCCGAGCCTCAAATTTTGGTATTGTGTTATCGGTTTTGTGTTAGTCCCCTTCCGACAGTCAGTAATTGTTGTTGTTGTTAAGAACTTTCTTTAACCATGGACCCTTTTTTTAAAACAAATCCTACTTGAAGCTTACTCTTTCATGTCACTGAAGGTGAAGACATCGGCGGATGGATGGATACGTTATAAGCCAGGGACAGCACGTACAGTGGTGGTGACGACACGAGCAATGTGAAGAAACGAAGGCTGAGTACACTTTATCTTTTGTTAAAGGGTAGAGATTTGTCGTGGCAGGGTTTGGACATGAATTTTTCATAGTCTCGGTATCGTGTGCGTTAGCATTTTTTTTGTTTCCAGTTGCCACTGACCATGGCATCATTATTCAAGATGACTTTTGTACATATTGTAGCAAGTCCTTGGTTGTAGTTGTAGGGGGTCCTCAGTCTCACTATCGCCCCCAGCATCTGCCAAAGTGTCCTTCAACCCCATTGTCACACTGACTGCTTTCGTATAAAGTGTTATCTCAGGCTTTGAGTTCTGGGACTTTTTTCAGAGGTGGGAGGGTGAGTTGGTGGTGGTAGGTGTAAAAGGTTCAAAAGGGGAGGGGGGGGGGAAGAGAGTTCTGAACTCTCGTTTGCCACGGGATATCAGCTGTGGCCCGTGGTCTCCCCAGTTCCGGCACCTTAAATGCGCAGATGAGACCAGCAACGAACTGCCCAACCTTTAACTTTCAGCTGTCCTTGTGGGTACTTTGACTATGATTCTCAGCTCCACTAGTTCTGGGCATCTACACGGCCTTTCTTTATAGTTTTCTTGACGGGATCGTCTTCTCCATGATCCGTGAAGCTTTACAGTGTGTCTGGTACCTGCCAGTAATCTTGTGCTTTTTTTTTTTTTTTTTTGGGGGGGGGGGGGGGTCACTTCATCAGCTTTGCTCTCCAAGGCACAAGAGAGAGAGAGAGAGAGAGAGAGAGAGAGAGCACGTGATTCAGACTTTTAGAAACACCAAGCTACATATTAAACGGTACAGGAGACAGATCCTCTGCTTGCTCAGCATATCAAACCTTGATAAAACAGACTGTTTCATGATTTGTTGGAGTTTTCTTTTTCCTTCCTTTTTTCATAGTCTTTTGTGTTGTCAGTGAATGTACAGAATATTTGAAAATATTAGTTTGGTTTTGTGTTATTTGATCATTAGGAATTTCGGTTAAAATCGCTTTTTACATTACCATTATATGTAAGACTTAATTTGTCTGCACTTTGTGCTGTAACATACGTCTTGTCGTCTTCGATGATGTGTGTGCTGGTTAAAAAAAAAAAATCAAAAGTTGTGAAAGTGTGTTGAAAAAGACTGTATGGCCGCGGATAGAAAAGGACTTTCACAGTGTGAGCGTGTGAAACCGCCAATGAACCAGAAGAAGACAGAAAGGACAGAACGGCGGCTTTGAAAACTGTGTGTGTGCAACTTAATAATAATAATAATAATAATAATAATAATAATATAATGAGTATTGTGTAGGCGCTTTACCCAATTTCACGAATCGGCTCAAAGCGCCGCAAACTGAACCTAACACGCACGCTCACGTGAATCACACGCATTCTCCCACACACTGGACATAAACATATTACAATCACGTGGTGCGAAGGGTCAGCTCAGCTATTTAAATTTCAGAATTTAGAATTACATTTATTTTTTCAAATTTGGTGGGCTGAACATTTCCAACTGCAGTTATTGCTGCCTCCAACGTGGTGTCCGATCGCCCACTGTGAAGACAGCACATGAGTGAAACATGACAGCCTAAAGGCTTGCTACAAGCATGAGAAGACATTCCACTGCTGACTGCATGCTTGTCAACTTTAGGACTTCGTATTAGAGCTAAGAGCCAGCATCAGTTGTAATATTTGTTGTTGATTATTCGTTGTTTTTGTTGCTTTTTGTTATTGTTGCTTTTGTTATTATTGTTGTTGTTGCTTTGTTTGTTTGTCTGTGTGGTTTTTTTTTTCTTTTTTGTGTGTTTGGTTTTGGTGGTGTTTATTTTTTCATGGCAGAGAAACTTGTATTGGCAGCTCCTCTGAAAGAGACATCCACGGGAATTGTTTACCCCTCTTCGAAAGATTTCGATTGAGAAAATACTCATCAGTTGAAACTATCAGCATGAATGAAACTGTCCATTTTGCGTTCGACATAATTATGGTGAGATACACACAAAGCGCATTGTGTCTGGCACAAAAAAAAAACATTGTTTGGAACATACGTCACCGGAATGTGCTCAAACTGTCAAAGCCCCTTTCCGCCATGCGTTGTGACGGTGAAAAGAACTGTTGTGAGGGACCTTCATTAGTCATTTACATGACCTGTGTTTTGTATTCCTTCTGCAACGCATTGCGTCAGGGCAGAAACTACTGCTTGTTGCTTGTTAGGGAAACCTCACTAGCCACGTAGTTACCGTGTTGGACAAACGTCTGTTGTGCCCCCCCCCCCCCCCCCCCCCCCCCCCGTCAGTTTTGTATGTAGGTACCCCCCCCCCCCACACACACACAGAGAAAAAGACTTGGGTATGGACTAGTAGGAGCGAATCAGTTATCTTTTTTCATGAATCTGTGTCTGTATTCTTTCTGCAACCCATTGCGTCGGGGCAGAAAGTTAGGTTTGGGTGGATGAAATATCTCCAGAGGATGAAACCTACCAAACTACCTATCTGTATGTCTCCTATCTTTGTTGTTTCGATATCACCATTTGTGGATTTATCGCCTGTAAGGCATTGCGCCGGGCAGACACTCCCTTTTTCTAGAGAAGAAATGTCACTTTGTACATAGTTTTCATGTATTCAGATGCTCGGGTCGTGAGTTCGATTCCGGCTGGGGCCAAATATTTGTGCTGGCTTTTTCATCGTTGCCCCGTCTTTGATATCACCCTATGTGGTGGAAAAGGACGTTAAACCCCCAAACACCCACCCACCCTTCATGTATTCAGTGTTCTACATACGAACTTACTGTGCGCAGCATCAGTTTTGTTCGTATTTAGGTAAACCAAATATTTGTGCTGGTTTTTTTTTTTGGTTTTTTTTGGTCGTTGCCCCGTCTTTGATATCACCCGCATGTGGTGGAAAAGGGCGTTAAACTCCCAAACACCCACCCCCAACCACCCCGTATTTAGGTAAACCAACACTCAGTGACAACACACACACACACACACACACACACACACACACACACACACACACACACACACACACACACACACACACGCACACACACGAGTTGTTATGGACCTGTTTTAGGGAATTTGTCCTTTTCATAACTGAAGCTGTGTCTGTATTCTGCAACGCATTGCGTCGGGGCGGAAGCTCTGGATTTGGTAGGAAGAAATATCCCCAGAGGATGAACTGAACCTATCTAACTACAGAGAGAGAGAGAGAGAGAGATTACTATGCACCTGATTTTTTTTTTTTTTTTTTTTAGTTCAGTGTCTTGGGACAGAAGGGGGAGAGGGGGGGTCGTAGAGGTTGGTTTTTTTTTGTTTTTTTTTCGTTGTGTGTTTCTACAAAAACCTCACTGCCCTGCGACTGCGTAGGGCGAGAAATTATAAAACACACTGTGTTATACGTTCTGGTTTAGCAGTACAGTGTATCAGTCGGAGAGATGGGAGAAGATTGGGCCGTGATCGAAGCAAAACACTGAAATAATTACGGAACAAAGCGCATAGTCTCAGTTGAAACGCCCTCGTTTAAACAACCTCTAAATTCAACGAAATTATTCAAACAAGGCGTCTCTGGGCAGGTATCGTGCGGTTTGGTACAGGTAAGTATCATGTGAACGGGATTTGGGATGATATTCGGTTACCGTCAGTACAATAGTCACTTTGTGATTGTCAGTAAACAATACGTTCTTGGAGCTGGCTTTCCTGAAAAAGAAAACCACAGAAAATGATCCCGTTCAAATATTGGGACGACAACAAAGCTTGCAGCAAAGTATGAGATTCTGTGCCCTAGGTAAGCGTATACCGCTCGTATCGCTCACGGAAACGGCGTAGGCAGGATGACCAGTAGGTGGTGACGTGGAGGGCACCACTGAAACACCAGCGGAGTAACTCGGCAGCAGTGCGGGGTTTTCTTCGCTTGGTAGTCTCCTGACCAGTTAAAACGTCATCGTGATGTGTTGTAGACCACCAAACAATGCACGTGCATAATATGCACTTCACGCACCAGATGTGTTATTTATTTATTTTTTTATTTATTTGTTTGTTTGTTTGTTTGTTTTTCTTACATTTTTTTCATGGATCCCTTCAGGACCTAGTGCACGTGCATTTTGTAACATGGTGCGCATTTATATATTCATTTATTTTGTTTATTCATTTATTTTATTTATTTATTTATTTTATTTATTCATTTATTTTGTTTATTCATTTATTTTATTTATTTATTTATTTTGTTCGTTTATTCATTTATTTCTTTATTCAATCATTATTCTTTATTGGTAGGTTGTTTAAATGAGGTCTTTATTAGTTTTCATTTTTTTGGTCTGTTTAGTACTTCTTTCTTTCTTTCTTTCTTTATTATCAGTTTATGGTGGTCTGTTGTGTATGGCGGGATGACTAGTAGGTGGTAGTCATGGAAGGCGCCACTGAAAACCAGCGGAGTAACTCGGCAGCAGTGCGGGGTTTTCTTCGGATGGTAGTCTGGATCCTGACCGTTAACAACATCACCGTGAGATACAGAGGGCCGTTGAAAGCTGCTAAGCTGTTACATAAAATGCGCACATTATTTATTTATTTTTTAGTTATTTTATGGCGCGTATTTGAATAATCTGTCGAGGATAAGCTAGCTCCAAACTGCGTTTTGGCTTGGACAAATTCGGGGGGATGCGGGATGGGGGAGGGGAGGGAGCATGGGGAAGGGGGGATGGTGGTGTCGCGCAAGAAAAAAATTGAAATTCGTTTCGTTCAGGTGTTTCAGAGATAAACCCACGCACAGCCAAACCACACGAGTAAATCCCAAATCAGTGCATTCCGCTTTTGAAAAGTTTCGATCGCTTTATTTCAAGTTCTCACACGTACCTATGATCGGGGGAGCAAGGATGGCCGAATGGTAGAGCGTTGGACTTTCGGTGCTCGGGTCGTGAGTTCGAACTCCGGCTGGGGCCAAATATTGTGCCGGCCTTTTTCTCGTTGCCCCGTCTTTGCTATCACCCTTTGAAAACCAATCAACCTTCCAGTGGCACATCTGCTATCTTTTTTTCTGTTCGTGTGTGTGTGTGTGTGTGTGTGTGTGTGTGTGTGTGTGTGTGTGTGTGTGTGTGTGTGTGTGTGTGTGTGTGTGTGTGTTCTGTCTTTCTTCTTTTTGTGTGTGTGTGTGTGTGGGGGGGGGGGGGGGAGTGCTGATATTTTCGGGGGGAGGGGGGGAGGGGTCGAGTGGGATTGAGTTGGGGGGGGGGGACGCGCAGATACTGAGCTTTTTTTTTTTTTTTTTTTTTCGTTCTTCTTCTTCCTCTTCTAAGCAGACATAGAAATCCGGAGACTGGTTGTAACAGTGTAACCATACATGTACATCTTCCCTATAACGTCCACAGACATAGCCATTGTGAAGCTTGATGGACGGTAAATGAAAGACTTTGAAAACGCTCTTTAGATAGACCACATTTCATATGTAAAGGCCAGATACGGTTTTCTGCGTGTTTGTCAGGAGATAATTAGCTGATTTTGTTTCCTTTGGATATACACCATTTCATGTGTAAAGTCCAGAGTGGGTTTTCTGCATTGTTTGTCAGCAACTTGAATAATTAGCTGTTTTTATTTTGTATCTTTGGATAGACCACATTTCGTATGTAAAATCCAGATAGGGTTTTCTGCATGTCAGTTTGTCAACAGATAATTAGCTGATTTTTCTTTTTTAATCTTTGGGTAGACCACATTTCATGTGGTAAGTCCAGATAGGGTGTTCTGCATGTTTTTAAGCAGATAAATAGCTTTAAAAAAAACCAACAACAAACATTTGTTCTTACCATTTCTGTAACAGTTTGCGAGGTTACGTAGCTGCCGACCATTGCTGTCATTTAGATCAACACGGGAATCAACATTCAGAATTCCACCGTGTGTATGTGCATGTGTTAGGGTGTGTCATTTGTCATTTATTCGTCAGCTTAGACAACCATTCACAAAAGAGGAAAAAAAAACAAAAACTAGAAAACAAGACAGTAAAAAAGACCCCCCCCCCCCAAAAAAAAAAAAAAAAAAAAAACAATCGGAAAAAAATGCACCCCAAAATAAAGAAGAAGAAAAAAATACAAGAAAGAAGGGGGAAAAAAAGAAAAAAGAAAAACCAGAGAAAACGGGGGCAAAACAGAAGACTGAACAGAGAGAAAAAAAAAATGGGGGAAATTGGTTTTTCCTTACTGTTCACTCATTGCTGGTTCAGTGCTTGAATGTATCCAATCCAATGTTAGTGTGTACTCAGTTACTGACACGAACATGTCTGTTTTTGTACTGTTATGCAACACAGAGTTTGTGAATCCTAGATAAACCTGATGAACATTGTACATGTACCAAAGACATTACATTAATGTAATGTCTTTGCATGTACTTTAACGTTCGAAGATATAATTATGTAACTTACGTGTATCCGGTACTTTTTTGGTTTTTGTTGTTGGTGTTTTTTTTCTTCTTTGTTGTTGTTGTTGTTTGTTTTTGTTTTGTTTTTGTGTTTTTGTTTGCTTTGGTTTTGTTGTTGTTTGTTTTGTTTTTGTTTGGTGGGTATTTTTTGTTTGTTTGTTTGTTTGTTTGGGGGGGAGGGGGTAGGGGTACTTGGTTTTCTTTTGTTTGTTTTTTTTTATTTTTTTTATTTGTAGTTTTTGTTTTTGTTTTTTTCTTGGTGGTGGTTTTTGTTGGAGAGGGTGAGGGTTGAAGGGTGGCAGAATAAAGAAAAAATAGGGAAAGGAAAAAAAAAAGTAATGTGAATGGTTTTGCCTTTTCATCCATTGCTGGTTTGTGCTTAAATGTGTCCAATCCACGAAGTGTGTACTCAGTTACCGCTGACACGTACTTGTTTTTATGTGGACAGTTACGCAAAACAGAGTTTGTGAATCCTAGATGCAACGGATGACCTTATAATTGTACTTCAGTGTCCGAAGTAATGTGTGTGTGTGTGTGTGTGTGTGTGTGTGTGTGTGTGTGTGTGTGTGTGTGTGTGTGTCTGTCTGTCTGTCTGTCTGTCTGTCTGTCTGTCTGTCTCTGTGTGTGTGTGTGTGTGTGTGTGTGTGTGTGTGTGTGTGTGTGTGTGTGTGTGTGTGCATAAAGACTGCTCTTGTGCAGTGAGAGCGAGGTTAGCATTTGAGAAACTGACAAACCTGTTTACGTGTTCAACAGTATCAGTTGTATTGCTGTATGTATTGATCAAAACTGGCAAAAGCGTGGCGTAAGTGGAGATGTAAATGCTGAGCAGCAGAGGACTGTGATCGCGGAAATGACGCGAAATCTGTGCCGGGTGGGGGGCGGGGGGGGGGGGGGATATACAAAACTGATTTTGTGTGCTCGAATAGGTCTGTGACGCGGAAAATTAACCTCGGCGATTATGCAGTGGGTTTTGTCAGACTCAGGGTACAGCCTGGAGGTACCGGGGTTCTGAAGGGAACTGACCCCTCCACAGAGAGACGGTAGGGGGCGTTTGGTGTGGAGGTACTGCTCAAGGACCACGAGAAGGAGGGAGAGGGATGGTTGATAAGAGTATGGTAGGGAGGTGGTGGGGGGGGGGAGGGGGATTTCCCACATTGTGTCTGTGCTATACCTCGTGCATTTATGTTTTTCTGTTGCTTGTTCGTTGGGGTGGTTTTGTGGGGTTTTTTTTTTCCTTTAACATTACAAACGTTGACATTAATACGCTCGTAGTATTTGACTATGTTCCAGATGGGTTTTTTTTTTCCTTTAACATTACAAACGTTGACATTAATACGCTCGTAGTATTTGACTATGTTCCAGATGCTGATGCTGGTGCGTTTGCTGCCGGCCTGGCGGCGAGGAAGCCATGTGGGTTTGCTTCACGTGGTTCATTATTGTCATTGTACGTAATACATCAGTTTTACTGCGCACGCGTACTGTGACTGATTTTCATCTTAAAACAGGTCTTGTATTCGAAAGGGTTATTGTTGTTTTAAGTTAATTACTTAATATTGTGAATATTGTGTAACGATTATTACATTGCAAAGATAAAAATGTCTTAAGACGGATGCGTGCTGTTGTGGAGCAAATTTCTCTTTTTCAGGAGACAGGCGGCGCTGGTGGATGATACCCTGCCTGACAGGTTCACCCAAGAGTATTGATTTTCTCAACAAAATTCAAACTGTATCCTTGCCCTGTCCAAAGGACATTAGTAGTTACATGCGGGACGTGTTTGAATTTTTTTCTTTACGTAATTTTTTTGTGCTCTTTTAAGACATGGGAGGAAAACATTGTGTTTTGCTCTACTCTGCATTGACTTTGCGTTGCTTTGGTTTTTGTTTTGTTCAAAAGAAATCATTAGATCCACGTGGAGTGGGTGGGTGGGGTGGGTGATTGGAGGTTTAACGTCCGTTTCCACCACATACGGGTGATATCAAAGACGGGGCAACGATGAAAAAGCCAGCACAAATATTTGGCCCGGGATACGAACTCACGACCCGAGCATTAGAAGTCCAACGCTGTACCATTCGGCCACCCCGGCTCCCCGACCCCCGTGGAGCCTATTTCACTGATTGTTTTTAATCCATATCGGTCATGTAACTCCGTCACGTCCAAAAACTACGCTTTACTAACACCACTACCAGTCCTAACCGTCAATACCTAACGTTTTGGAAGCATACCAGCATGTGTACCATCGGTCTGCTCCTTGTATTATCCTTTACGCGCCTGTGAAATGCATTTGTATGTCACTAATTGCGTTTATGGCTTTTTCCCCTTGCAGACGACGTGTCACTGACCAAGGTCGTCTTAACTCTGCTGGTTCAGATTCATCAGTTAATCGTAGGTTTCTGTCTTCTTTTAGGAAGGTACAGGCAGTCATCATAGCTTTGTTATTATCACTGATGCCCCTTTCAACCCCTTATCGAAAGGTCTGGTTTCTTCTTGTTGCTGGAGGTGGCTGGAGTTTTTGTTTGTTTTGTTTTCGTTTGTTTTATGTGTTTCTTAGTTTGTGTTTGCTGTTGTTATTGTTGTTGGTTTTTTTTGTTGTTGTTGCTGTTGTTTGTTTATTGTTGTTGGTGGTGATGGTTTTATGTGTTTTTGTTGTTGTTGGGTTTTTTTTGGTTGTTGTTGTTGGTGGTTGGTTGTTTGTCTGTTTGTTTGTGGTTTTTTTTTTTGGTTTGTTGTTTTTTTGTTGTTGTTGTTTTTTTTGTTGTTTTTTTTTTTTTTTGGGGGGGGGGGGGGGATTTGCTTTGTTTTTGCTCTTGTGTCATGTGTGTGTTGTTTATTATTTGTTAGTTGGGATTATGTTTTTCCCAATTGTTTAGGGAGAGAGAGACGGTGTCCTCGCCATCTACAGTTTCATCAACTGAACTATCTTGGTTTTGTTTGTTTGTCTATCTGGTTTTTTTTCTCTTTCTTTTTCCTCCTCTTTTTTTTTCCTGGGCAGTCCCATGGATGATTTCCAAACCTTTGACAGAACCATTACTAAACCTTTTTTTTCTGCAATTCTCCATCACGCCTGTCAAAGCGTCAACCCTTTGTTTTTACGATGCTGTTGCGGGCAGTGCTGTGTAGGCTTGTCACTCCAAGTCAAAATTCCATCAGCTCATCAAGGGCACAGGGTTCACCGTGCTTGCTTTTTATCTTTCTATGGATGACATCGCTGTGGCAGAAGAATTTTCCTGAAGATGTCCTAAGCCTGATAACACTTGCTTCATTACAAATAAAGGCCGTGTCCATGTTTGGTTGGCTTGGGTGTTACCGAGTCGTCGTTACGAGCGTCCCGGCATCGCCTGTGGTGTGTCTGCGTCCGTCTCTCTGTCTGTCTGCATGCAACATTATTTACAAATAAAGACTATTTCTGTGTTTGTTTGCTCGGGTGTTACCGAGTCATCTTCCATCGTCCGTGGTGTATCTGCATCTGTATGTCTGTCTCTATCTGTCTGTCTGTCCGACTGTCTGTCTGTGATGAGAATAACTAACTATTATCAGGAACTACAGAAACACCAAACATGGCATGTTGATGGTTAGCAACTATGTCTTGTGTGAATGGTCCGTTTCTCGATCATAGAAATTGGTGTCGGTTGACACTGCCATTTACTCTTGGCGCTGAAGGTTCAAAAGTTACCCCCCCCCCCCCCCCTATGGTTTAACTGATGAGACTTCTGGTAGCTTTTGCTTTATGCATGACCAGGTGGTATGCGTTTATGGTCGTCTTATAAAATCGACACCAGTACTTGGAAGATCTCCTGAGCTCACGAGCCAACTGCAGGGGCATCCTTTTTTTTTTTTTTCATTTATGTTCATGGTAATCTGCATTCTAAACTGGTGAATATACTGACGATGCCTGAACCGCGGGACAACTCGGTCCATTGAAATCGTGACATGGAATAGGTTTTTGTTTGAAAGGATTAGTTTTTTTTCTGGTCGATGGCAGTTTTCAGAGAACATGGCACAGAAGATAAAAAAATTTCGTAAGTGGTCGGTTACTTGTTTATGTGTTTATCGCCCCCTTTTCCACTACACAAAGGTGATGTCAAAGACTGCGCAACGAGGAAAAATAAAGCCATTACAATGTTTTGGCGCCCAGCCAGGATTCGAACTCGCGACCCGAACATTTATGTCCAACGCTCTACCCCTTGACTTTCCCAGCTCCTACCCCCCCCCCCCCCCCCTCAAAAATAAAATAAAATCGGAGACTTCCATTATGTCACAGTATCACGTGTATTTATATCAACACGCTTTCAAATTATCGGTTTGACACAAACACTCTAGCGGTGTAATCCTAGTTCTCGGCCAATCTGTTTGTCGTGGCTTCGCGGGAGTGTCATATCCCCAGTCCTTGGCACTCTTGTTTTGATCCCCGAACACACTCCGTTTATCCCAAAGCGATAAGCTTTACAAATTGCCTGATTTTTTTGATTTTTTTATCACCCGCAGCTGCCCAAAGTTTTCGCCTGGCAGATAAAAGTTTACTCCTGTGTTGTGCTGCTGATAGACTGGCTCTACATTAAACGGGCAAATTCCATCTTTGCTAAGGCAACTGTTGTTTTGGAATAGTTTCACTCCCGAGTCCCGAGTGGTGTCTGTACGCTGGAAATTCTCTATCTTGATGACCAGTACAGTTCGCAATGCGATACAGTGTTTGCGAGCGGTCGAACATTCAAATTCTACGACTGATGTTACTCTACTGTGGTCGCCGCGTCATCGCATACGCCAATCTTCTACTGGCTCAGTGCCAGCGGCACAGAAGCTGTCACTGTGCAGGTGTCAGTCGAAGTGATGTGATGACAGATATGATACCACGGAAATAGCTGAGAACGACCTGTGAGCATGCGAAATGGTAACATTAGCCTCTTTCATGGTGCCTGAATATGGACCTTTAAAATCAAGCCTGCACATATTTAGAGAACGGAATAGGGCAGTGGGGGGGGGGGGGGGGGGGGGCACTCCTGTTTAGTCGTAGTAGTGCAATAGAAAGTCGGGCAAGTAATGCTGCACTTGTACCGACTTGAAGAAAATGAGGTCACCATCTAGTCAGGCTGTCCATGGTTATTACTGTCGGACGGGAAATAATATTGACACAATAGTAGCTATATCAGCAGCTGACAAAGCTGTCAGGTCACTAGCATCTCATCACCGATGTAAATTTATGCGGTTAACCCTTGCTTGCGTGGCCGCCATCAGTTAGCAAGAAGAAAGCATGTTTTGTTTTATTTTGGGGGGGGCCGGTTGTTAGTTTGGGGCTTGATTTATTTTTGTTTGGTTTGTGTGTGTGTGTGTGTTTTGTTGTTTTGGGGTGGTTTTTTTGTTGTTGGTGGTGGTGTTTTGGGGTTTTTTGTTGTTTTGTTTGTTGGTTGTTTTTTTCGGGGAAGGGAGGGTGGGTGGGTGGGTGGATGTGTGTGTGTGTGTGTTTTGAAAGTTGAACATAGTTCTGCACTTTTGGTCGCCGAAAAACGGTGAACAGCACCTCGGCGGTAAGACTAGTGCAATACGGAAATTGATCGCGTATTATGGTCGTTTCGGAGAATATCTGCGTGAGACATCTTGAGGTTCAATGTCTGTTGACACGCACTGACTGACATGGATAAGACATAACCAGTTAATGGTCAGAGGTAGAGGATCGTGCTTTGTGTGCATGCCCCTCCCCCTCCCACCCCAAGGTTAGTTACGGCCAGCCAGTTATTTAGGGCTTAACGCCGCTATTTAGACTTTCGCGGCTACCCCCCCCCCCCCCCTGCGATCACTTGTACAATGACAACGACAAGAAATCGCACCTTCCCCTTCCATCTCACTACCTGCACAACTTCCCCTACCCCATTCCCTTCCCCCTCCCCTTCTGGCCTACCCTGTCATCACCGTGACAGAAGAGGTGCTGTCAAGTCAATTTTATCTTATTCGGTCAGTCACTGCGTGCACACCAATACAACACATGTACATTTAGCAGACTAAGTTTGCTGGAGCGGAGTGCATGGGTCACAGCTCTTGCCCTCCTTTCCGTGTCCCCGTCCCCAGCCCAGCTGTAGTATCAACATTGACCCGGGGTCCCCAGGGCGGGTCATGTTTTCATCACGTGACTTCGGCCCAAGGCCAACAAAGGGCCCCACACTCGCTGCACTACGGCAGTGCGTCAAGTGAGGTCAAGAACAGAGCTAGGTGACAGTAGGTTGTGTCATCAGACAGAGTGACGACTTGAAGGGAGCGATTTAAGTCTAGGGCGCAAAATCTGGGGCTTACGATCGGTGGCACGGCTGATTATAGAAGCTGACGTCTTCTTTTCGCGCCAAACCAGTTTCAGGGTCGGCCCGCGGTAGCCCCGCAAGCGACGTGGTTCGGGTTACCGCTTCACTGAAGCAAAGATCCTCTATACAATTTATTGTATAGAGGATCTTTGACTGAAGTGACTTCTGTCCAAGACTTATCCAATCGCCAGACTTATCAACCCGCGACCATGAACAGTGAATTACTGCCACAGAAAGTATACATTTTAAAACGTCTTAACACACCAACAGACTGCTCACAGTCGAGTCTTGCGTTCACTGCAAGCTGAGTCGAGTACCACATCAGTCCCTTTAGAATTGCATTTATCTTCAAACTGATTTTATGGCCTCGGTCGGTAGTACTCAAGTTCGGAAGCGGAGGGGGGCGGAGGAAGTCTGCACTATCGTCATTACAGAAACTGTTCCTCAGTGTTGCCAGAGAAACGGCCACTGATCAAATTCAGTCAGAGTCGGTCACAGTGAATTGTTACCTAGAACTTGAAAATCAAATATATTTTTATGCTGCGTCTCACAGTGTCAGTGAACACATGCATTTTGAAAGCGCGATTTTGTGTGCGCTGGGTCAATGTTGATTGCTCCAGTGCGTATCAGTCGTGGCTGGTAGGCTGTAAGGGGCTCTGGACAGAATGGACAGAAGTCAAGCGGGGGGGGGGGGGGGGCACAGCCCCCAGGACCTTGGTCTTCGTTGCTTCACTGAGTTCAAGAACTTTCTGTCCGACTCCGATCTAGGCTTTATCACAACCTAGATAATAGAAGTAATAAGTGTTGATAATTGTAAGTTGAGTTCTTTGTCCGGTAACTCGTTGCAGCTCGAGCCTTAACCCGTGTCACTGTCGGCGCTGCGGCTGTCACTTCAGTGTAATCTTCGTCTTGACAGTTTTAAGTGTCACGATTCAACTGAGGGCTCCGTTCTCTGTTCCCTCAGCCCTCCCCGGCTCCCCCACCCCTCCCCGGCTCCCCCACCCCTCCCCGGCTCCCCCACCCCTCCCCGGCTCCCCGGCCCTCCCCCGGCTTCCCCCTCCCTGGCCGCTCCGGCTTCCTCTCCTTGTTGTTCGGATGCCGTGTCGACTGCTTTTGTGGCTGCCTGATCGTAACAGTCATCAGTTGTTGAATGCACATGTGATTACTTTCGTTGTTTCAGTGGTTTGCACAACCTAAAATTATTGCCCTCTCCGCTCAGTCACTGGTTCACTACTACCAGAAAACAAAAACCCAACCAACCAACCAAACAACTAACGGGCTACAACAACTACTACCAGTAATACAATAAAATAACGCGCATACAAAATACAACCTGCTTGGTGATCAAGTCTACCGAGGGAAATAAATGGATGTATAGATTCAGTTTTCATCCTGCTTGGTGATCAAGTCAGTCTACCGAGGGAAATAAATGGATGTAGAGATTTTTCATCCTGCTTGGTGATCAAGCTGTCGGTCTGCCGCGGGGAAATAAACGGAAAAACTGTACTTTGAAAAAGAGAAATTATAGTGGGTAAACAGACAAAAAAATAGATAACTATCTGACTATACGTGTATACTGAAGTTAACGTTGCTGCCTGAAATGATGAACCATGCTTGTCCAAAAGTCGAGACGGAGAGAAGAGCCGCGGTGTGACGGTGAGAGAGGTGGCACGGACTGAGAACTGGAGCACTAGGCCAGACGCCAGACTGCGTGTCCCACATGTGAACTTGAGCAGCGCACAAAACATAAATAAATCATCAAACTAAAAAAAATAGCAATCGACCCATCGGCGACGGGGCGACTGACTGAGCTGCCACCGATAGTCTGTGGCGGAATCGGTGAAGCGGAACAGCTTTGTCTACGGTCCACAAAACTCGACGAAGAAACAAAATTGTCCGCGGCCTATTCTTTTCTAATCGCCCCCCCCCCCCTTTTTTTTTCTTCTTTATATTCCTGCAACTGTAAGATAGATCGCTTTTTCGTATTGTTATCCTTTGTTACTGCCCAGATAACACTCGAGGTCTTTACAGGCAAGGGTTTCGCATGAAGGTCGTTCGCAGTCTTGCATATGTAATGAGCTTGGCAGTATGTCAGAGTCCGGGACAGACTGGCAGTCGCGGCCGGTTACCTGTGAGATATCGGGGTAAGAAAAACGTACGTATGTAAGCCTGCGCAATGTTGCTGTGGTTAAGTTCTAATAATAAACATGCGCAACAGATTGAGACAGACAAACGAGCGACACGTTGTGTTGGAAAATGATGTGCACGTGTTTTCAGTTGTAAACAGAGGATGGGCAGTTGTACGTTGGCTGGCTTCCAACTCTTAACCCGGGGGGGGGGGGGGGGGGGAGTGAAAATCCGGTTTACTTTTTTTTTGTTATCAAAATCAAGTGTAACATGCTCGTTAACAAGGCCGCTCAAGTTGCTATGGAGAATTTTTTTTTATGAAAAGCCGGCATGTTCGTAGAAAGGAGTACCTCTACCTCTCTGTTTCTATTTTCATAAACGACTTTCCCCTCCAAATATCACAGACAAAAGTTAAAACTGATGTAGACTGTGGACTCCTTGCACTGAGACTACACTGTTCTTGGTGTTTCGCTCGCGCGCACGTGTGTGTGTGGTGGGTGGGGGAGGGGGGATGGGCTCCTCAGTTATCAGTTAACGGCTGCCGGGCAACATCAGTGAATTCTCCCCCCTCCCCCCACCACTCACACACACACACACACACACACACACACTCATACACACATTACAATCACGTGGTGCGAAGGGTCACCGGCACACACACACACACACTCACACACACACACACACACCGGCACACACACACACTCACACACACACACTCACACACACACACACACAAAGGCACCGTGAACGTGCTTACTGCGTGATATTTTTAGCAGCACCCTACAAAATAATGGCCAATCATCATCATCATCATCAACAACAACAATAACAACAACATAGCTGAATACGCCAAATGTCATATAATAGTACATGGACCGGTCGGGCAAATGAGCTCTCTGGTCTAAGGGGCGTAATTCAGGTTTAATTCGCTACGCAAATCGTCAACACATCCCCAAACCCCTGGATCATACTTCTCTGTAACGCTAGAAAGGATGTGTCAGTCAGTGGTGGGCGAACGTGGACACAAAGGAGTCAGCCAATGTCCAGATGAGATAAGAAATCCGAAAGCTTGACACTTTCCACATGACCTTTTTAAACAAACAATGGATGCGCCCGTAGTATCAGTTGGTCAGTTTAGCGGCGCGGTCTGCCAGCCGTGCAGCAGTTACCGTAAATATCCAATACAGTCATGATCCACACTTGCATGGCCGGCGCAGCGCCGGTATCAGTCATAGTTCCACTATAATAAAACAGTTCATGCTCGCTGCGCTTAGAAAAACAACAAAAGAAAAGAGAAAGGAGTGCTTTTTGTGTGTTGGCCGCCGCTGCACTGCCCGGCAGTAAGCCTAGTCTCTGTTGATGAGGTGAGTTTCTAAGGCTCTCAAGTTTGACAGGTACGTGGAGCTTTCTGAAGAGGCTCGGGCAAACAGTTCCACAGAGCGGGAGCAGCAGTTTCGGAACTTGAAGATCTAGAACCAGAACGCCTCTTGCTCGTGTTGTCATTGTAGCTTGGCATGGCCCAAGGCGGGACTGAGAGAGGAGCCGCAAAGCCGGAGGTCAGTCTGAGGGTGGGTGGGTATTTGGGGGTTTAACGTCCTTTTCCACCACATAAGGTGACTGATATCAAAGACGGGGCAACCATGAAAAAGCCAGCACAAATGTTTGGCCCCAGCCGGGATCGAACTCACGACCCGAGCATCAGAAGTCCAACGCTCTACCACTATTCAAGTTCGACCACCCCGGCTCCCCGCCGGGGGTCCGGCTGAGGGTGGGGGGGGGGGGGGTTGGGGGTTTAAATGTCCTTTTCCACCACATAGGGTGATATCAAAGACAGGGTAACGATGAAAAAGCCAGCAAAAATATTTGGCCCCAGCCGGCCGGGATCGAACTCACGACCCGAGCATTAGAAGTCCAACGTTCTACCATTCGACCACCCCGGCTCCCCGCCGGGGGTCTGGGTGGGTGGGTGGGTGTTTAACGTCCTTTTTCACCACATAGGGTGATATCAAAAACGGGGCAACGATGAAAACGCCAGCACAAATATTTGGCCCCAGCCGGGGTCGAACTCACGACCCGAGCATTAGAAGTCTAACGCTCTACCATTCGACCACCCCGGCTCCCCGCCGGGGGTCAGTCTGAAAGGGGTGTAGGGGACAGTCAGTTCTCAGTTGGAGACTATGATATTGTGGTGCAGATCGATGGAGATAGGCCCCTGTAATGCTCAGACCGCCTCGACGGTATTGGTGTTGCACAAATATCACTTTCATTAATGAATTTATTCGAAACACTAATAGACTTGGGGGGGGGGGGGGCTCCAGGGAGGGGGAGAGGGGTGTTCTCAGTACTGGTTCATGAAGGGAAGTAGGTGGTGACTGATTAACTGAACCATTCAGGATAATAACTGATAATGAACGCTGCGGGCCGGGATGGACAACCCCTGGTCACGGTTTCAAACAGTTACTCCAGACAAATATGAACGGCAGAGGAGCTGACTTTTTTCTTCTTCAGTCTTTTTTTTTATTTTTTATTTTTAAACTGGCTGCCAGTGTGACATGGACTGAATCATAGTACTGAAACGCCAATGAAGGAATTCAGTCCTCACCGTGACCTGTGTGTGTGTGTGTGTGTGTGTGTGTGTGTGTGTGTGTGTGTGAGTGAGTGAGTGAGTGAGAGCAGAGAGTCGGGGGGTGGGGGGGTGTTTGGGGGCTTAACGTCCTTTTCCACCACACCGGCACGGGTGATATCAAAGACGGGGCAACGATGAAAAAGCCAGCACAAATATTTGGTCCCAACCGGGATACGAACTTACGACCCAAGCATTAGAAGTCCAACGCCGCTCTATCATTCGGCCACCCCGGCCGGCTCCCCGTGGGGGTGGGGGTGGGGGGAGGGGAGAGAGAGAGAGAGAGAGAGAGAGAGAATTTTCTCCTGATATTTTTCCTCAGATCTGTTAAAGAAGTTATTTCCAGTAAACTGTATATGCAGTGGGAAACAATGACAACCCTAAGTTCACTGAGCCGCTAGGCTACTCAGTCACTCAGTCATTGGCAGCTTCTAGTGTTAGACTGGCCGCCAGTCTGAAGTCTACAGATCAACGGACGTCACTGATTTCAAGACCCCCCAGAACTTAGGCTCTAAGAAATAAATTTCAACTATATCACCGGTACCTTGAATGAAAACACTTACCGACTGTCTGTTCTAACCGATGATGTCCGAACACCCATAACAACGGGAGGCAACTTCTCCTGTACAATTTCATGAATTTTAACGATTGCCTCCCGTGTCTCTTTGGGTGTAGCGCTGGAAGCTGCACCCTGGGCTGTATCATGAGACTCTTACTGACTGCGACTGCGTTGAATAAAGAATGGTTTTGACATTAATGCGATGGTGATTAAACTGAAACGAACAGAAGATCATTATCAGTAAGCAGACTCCGTACATTGAGTTTGATGTGAACTTTACCCTTTGTATGCTGTTTGTGTGCAGACCGGCCGAAGGCTAGCCGACACACATCACAAAAACATTCGGCCACGGTGACAAATCTACAGAAGACCGGAGCTTAATTTTGCTGAAAATAATTAATGCGCTAAAGCAAAAATCCACACGGGTTGATAAGAGTCAGTGTGCTGATCTGAAACAGTAGTATCATTCACAGCACGCAACTGGGCTGATCACTTGAAGGAACGGCAAAAGTGTCTTGTCGGTGCGCTGGCGTGGTCACGTGGGAAGATTCACTTCCGCTGATAGAGAGCATCGTGCATCACTAAGCCACTGAGTGGACGCCAGCATCACCAGGGGTAAGTTTCTTTTGTTCGAGAATCCATGGTACCGTTTATGAGAGACTTCTCATCCATTTTAAGAGCAAGACATCCGTCTACAGTTCTGTCTAACCGCTTTGTCTTCTCTGTACTGGGCATCATGTGGGCTTTAAAAATGGGTTTCCCTTGTTCGCGGGAAAAGTCGACACGCACTTCCTCGTGATGGCGGTGGTGAAGGACGCCAAACCGTGGGTTGTTTATGTTCAGCGAATGGTTGATTTCATCTCGTTATGTTGACCGAAGTCGTACAGTTAAAAACAGTGAGCGGACCTGTATAGACTCGGTAATAGGCATTTCTTGGTTTTGTTTACGTTGTAGACGCACACGTGGTTCAATATGGCGATGTGCCAGCTGGCGTAACATGGCTGTAATGTAGGAGCAACGCAGTAACTCTAGTGTATGTTGAGATGTGACCGTGATCAGCCAGTAGAGGATAGTTGTAGCATTAACTGTAATCTTACCGTTTATCTTTTTAAGAATTTATTTCAGGCTAGATTTGTTAGGTTTGAAAACCGCATTTCAAAACAATGACTTGCTTTCTTTGCCAAGTGGCTAACAAGTAACATCAGCAACAATAATCAAATCTACAATGTACACCCAAATGCAATATTTTAGTATGTCATTAAAACGGTTTACTTTTTATTTTTTTGAAAATGTGCCAGATGTTCCGGAGAAAAGTGTTGTGACATTGCCTACTTATTCGTAGACTGCTGAACTGGTACTTACCTGTCTTTTGTTTTCTTGTCAGGACCAACATCCCCAAATGAGAGGTGCACTTTGATCACACCTTCGCGTTTTTCAGTACTGACACATTGTGCACTGTCATTTATAAGGTAAGTCTGGCCGTTTCATATTTATGCTGCTGCTACAGTGTAGTTTCTAAAGAGTTGTCATGAGTATTTGGTTATTGAAAAGTTTACAAACCAAAAGGGTAAGTGAACTTGCAGAAAGTAGAGGTGGTATTGCTGCAGAAGCACCTGCTCAAGAGATCCATAGATGCATGTGAACATATGCTTTGCTTTAGTACAGTGAAGATTTTCTTTCTGGAGAAAGTATGAGTAAACAGCTTGGTGTGGCTTCAGTCCCATACCAGCGTAAGGGAAATTCAGGCTGCTCCCAGGCTCATCAGCGCATGTATCAGTTTTCTTGTTAGTGAATTTGATTCTAGTGACAGAGTTACTTACACAGAAAAATTGAATAGCTGTCTCTTGTTATTAATTTGTTTTATTTGAAATATTCAAAGGATCATGTGTGTGTGGAACAAATTTATGGCATATGTTTGCTTGCTTGTTGAAATTGCTTAAATGATATATCAGGCGGATTAATTCATTTGTATAATCATTGGATTCACTGTTCTGTGTTTTTGAACTCTAATATTGAAGAAATCAGGTTTCTAGGAAGTAGGGAAGCCGTCTTGCTTTTCTTTACAAGCACCTACCCAGCACACAATGTAAATTATGCCGTGCACAGTGTACATGTATTAGGCCCGCCTGCAACCCACCCTGACCTAATACAGACCTCTCCCATTATAAACTTGACATGCATGGCTGTTTTTTTTACGTACAGATTAGGCACTTTTAACAACAACAAAAATTCTGTTTTAAACGGCAGACACATGTCTTCACTTTGGCAAACGATGTGATTGATGCCGATTTTACTTCCTGATCATGTTTTCCTTGTGGTGGATTCTTTTCTGCAAGATTTTGTTGTTGGACAGATTTTTTTTTTTTGGGGGGGGGGGGGGGGGCATCGGGCTGGGGTGGTAGAGGTGGGGGCGCTGTGTGGTTGTCCTGGTGGAACAGCGCTCTTCATAGTTCTCCAGGCGTAATTTTCGGAGAATGCGGGTACGTCAGCACCAGCGACTAGAGACAGGCTACAGCGCCCGCGGCTTGCGCTCAACGGCTCCCCTCTTTCACGCATAAGCTCAAGTGGGAGAGGCGGAGAAACTTGGGATAGCAGAAAGGAAGAGGGGGGCCGCGCAATCGGGCTTCTCTGATCAAAACACGGAATTAGTTGCTTAGGAACCGGACAGAGGGTCTGGGGTAGACATGGCAACCGGCAGCATTGAGATAAAATGGCTGCTGTTCTATGGATGGGGGTGAAATTTTGGAAATAATGTTCTGGTAGTGGTACCAACCGGCGGCAGTGCTCCCTTCCGCATTCGTCTGTGTTTTGCGGGGCTTCCCTTGATGTTTGTGGTCATTGTTTCACAAGAGTTACAGTGGCAAGTGAGTCTCTCTCTCTCTCTCTCTGTGGTCATTGTTTCTTGAGAGTTACAGTGGCAAGTGAGTCTCTCTCTGTCTCTCTCACACACACACAGACACACAAACGAACTTGACTCATCATCAGAGATTGTGGTTTATTGTTATTGTCAGGGTTTCATTCATTCCAGTTTATTTCCATCCAGTGTCGTGGCTGAATCATTAAATAGACGTGCAGTGTGTTTTTGGGGGGCGGGGTGTATTAGGAATAGGATGGGTAATGGTTGAGACCAGACGCCCCAAGTCTGCCACATTTCATGGTACGCATTCGGTTCAGTTTTTATGACATAGCTAGTACTGAGAATTTACCCGAATCGTTTTCGTCCAACTTGGGACCCCGTTACGCATGGCTGATGCAGGTATTTTGTCAGTGTTTGCACGCACACACCTTCACGGTCACCTTTGTTGGCCAGTACAACAAACCAGTAGAAACAGCCCTCCTCCAGGGATGTCATTGCGTCATAAGCAGCTCACCTCAGCATGGATGCGGGTGTTAATCGTCTTTGATAAATAGCCAGCGGCCAGTCACTTGGGAAGTTAGCCGCAAGGTGCGGTTGGGGTGTGTGAACTGACCAGAGAACGACCTACTTGTCAAAGGAAACGGAGAAAAGCTTTGTTTGGAGGGATCGGATTGCGTACTCTGTTAATAGCCCCTTTGCTTGTCACAACTGACAAGAGGTGATCATAGCTCATCATAGATCATAGCAGTTAGACCTTTGTTTTGTTGCACTGTTGGTTAGACTAGACGTCTACGAACTTGTTCTTTCTTTAGGTAAGCTTGTAAGTAAACAAGGATTCTTTGTTTAAAGCAAGTCATAAGTCTTGACACAAAGAAGCGTATAAAGAGCTAGCCAGTGACATCACTTTCAGTGTCGGTCTCTACTGTGACCTTCCCCCCACCCGCCTCCAGTAATAATCCCCCACCCCCACCCTCCCGGTCCGTCACGCACTTCTATCGTAATTGTCAAAATTTGTATAGGTCCAGTACTGCCGGTTTGTTGGCTGCTTGGAATGCGGTACACATTCCGCTCCGTTTCAACACAGTTCAACACACTCGCTTCTTCGTGTCATGTTTGAAATCTATCTGACGCGCAGGCTGTCACGGTCTGTGCTTGTGCGCTTGCCTGTCGCCATAGCAACAGACCGACTTTATCCCGTCGCCCCTCGGTGGGATGGGGGAGTTGGTTTGGGTTGGAGCTGGCGAACGCATACATACTATAGAGGCAGAACATAAAATGCGGTCGGCAACAGGTGGTGGGTAAAGAGGACCCTGCGGACGGCCAGCTTACTACTAGCGAGGCTTCTTGTCTACCGTTTCAATCAATTCTGCGAAGTGTTCATTTTGAACATGATCAGTATTTACAATTACAATCGACAGCAGAGTTCATTACTTTTGTTGTTGGAAAAAATATCACGGAATGAGTTTTGAATAAGTTTAATTGGGACATTAATTTGGGATCCAGAATAAGCAGCGATATGTTTTTCTCTGTGCTGTCAAGGGTGTGTAGTATACACCCTTCTTGTCCGCCTTCCCCCGTACTCCCACAAGAACTTGCTTCTACAAAATTTTAACTTTTGTGTTTGGAGCAGATTGCGAATGCTGATTCATTTTGATTTTACTGTATGTTATTGTTAGAAATGTATAACCAAAATCTAAAGATGTCAGACTTGAATTACAACGGTAGTTAGTAAGTTACCGCCACATCTGTGGTGTCAATTTATAGGTGAAGCAGCCTTCTTCCTCTTTTACTTGTTTTAGCGATGGTTTTTCCTCCTGTGTTAGGTTTCTCAAATGCAGCAAACATGAAGATTTCTCATTGAGTACCCTCCACGCATTTTAAGTGGGCACTGAGTTGCATTGGATTGGATAGCTTATAGTTATACAGAATACGTGACATTGTCATTACTTTAAAAAAGAAAAGAAAATTATGTGGATTGTCCAGGTTTTTGCTGGATCATGGCTTGTTGTCGAAGCTGATTGATTGCGTCATTTTTCAGTACTCGAATGATTGGCACTCAGCGCTAACTTCCACCTGCATTGTGCAGATCTGTTGATGTTGCGTGCATGCTGGTAGTTTTCTTTTGACGGGCATTAATTGTAAAGTTCTGTATCAACTGAAAACATGCCCTAGGAGGCGTGCTTCTCTTGTTTAGTTTGTCGCCTACCCACGGGCCCTGCCAATATTTATTCATTATTGATAATTTTAAAGGAGTTTCGCTGAACTGGCATTGATTACAGGAGGTGATTTCTCTAATGTCGTTTGCTTTTGTCGTTTAAAGTGCCCGTGCGGCAGAGAAGCCGCGGATTGAGGAATGTGTTTTAACTGGAGAGTGGAGTGGCATCCTTGTTGTCAGGACGACCCTGTGTTTGATGCAGTGTTGTGTCGTTGGGTGGCTAGGGAAACTGACAAAGGGTGGCGGCTGGAGACAGGGATGGTAGCGCTTAGGGCAGATACATTAGGATGCCTCGAATTGGAGTGCGGCGCGAGCAATGACACGAGCAATTTGTGTTCAGCTAAGAGAGTGAATTACGGTAATTTTACGAGCGGTTGCGTTATCATGTGCTGCTTAATCATGGTAAGTGCCCTGAGTTAAGTGGTTTTTAATTGGCTAAGTTTACAAAGACCTGCATAAATTTCATGCAGCGTGTATACTATGTATACTGTACTCGTTTGTGTGTTATACTTAAACTAAAGTCTGTCTTGGTTCACATTACTCTGTACAGAATGATATATATACTTATGTGTTGTACCACATTCGTCAGTTTACAATCCTAAAATCAAAACATATGTTTGCTGGGAAGAATGTCCTTTCAGTTACAGTATATATTTGGAAACCTTTCTCCTTGTGGGGTGCACTAGAGTGTGTGTACATCAAACGTCATTTAATAGGTGTAAACTTACGTCTTCTAGGCAGCAGGGGGGGGGGGGGGGGACAACATTCAGTGCATTGTGTATGTACGTGCATTCGTAAGTTAAAATGTGCATCCGACTTCCGTTTTGAACTTTCATTGTTTTCTTTGGTGCATTTTGATGAGGCGTGGAAAACGTTTCACGTGCGCTGATTCAGTAAATGTTAAGTTTTACGGCCGCATCATGCTTCGTTCTTCATGCTTGTCTCAATGTAACATGTTCCCTCCCATCGCAATCGCCTTTCGTCAACGGTAGTTGAATTATCCGAGCAGGGCGCACCGTCAGTAATTACGGCTATAGACAGCAATAAGCAGACGTGATCAATACCTTTGACACTGTGCAATTTGTTTGTAGTTGGGGATCAGAGCAAGTCCGTCTAGACTCGCCTTTGTCAGTCCTGCAATAAACGGACAGCGGACCTCGCTATCAGCTGCTGGTAATTGAGGGACTAGTGACAAGATATTGGACTCATCGATTGATTTTTTTTTTAAAGCTCGTACAAGTTTTCATGATCGGTGGCCACATAGGGACGCCGTTCTTGGTGTGTTCTTCGACCAGTGCTGAATTGAAGTGGTGATAACTTTCACTTGATGATCGAAATGGTAACCATCTTTTGATATTAGAAGTAAAACGGTTGTAATTCAGGCGATTAACTCTCTCTCTAACAAACAAACACACACACACATTTGGGGTGGGAAGGGGGGCATGGTCTTAAGACATGTCTTACGTGGTTCCGGAGGAAGAGCCGACACGGCACCAATGCTTGTAAAAACAACAATAGCTTACATAGATGATCATTGTCTTTAACCGGCAGTGCTCAGTTATGCACAGAGCCTGTGCACGGGGTTTTGTTTATGGGTTACCACAGCAAACGTCTTGTTTACTGGTTTCCACAGCAACCTACACGTGCTACAATCGCAGCAGGCTCACGCATCGCGACACTGAATCGGAAAGGTTGGAAAACTTTTTTTTTTTTTTTTTTTAAATCTTGCTTAGGTTGCTGTGTCAAAACGGAAGCAAAGAGCTGTGTTATGGGTCGTGAAATCCATGTAGAGGACACTCATCTTTCCTGTTGTCGATATATATTTATACTATCGTGGAATGAGGCGCCCACAACTTTTAACTTTTGAAAATACAGGCCCGCATGATGTGTAACACTAGCTGGAAATTAATAAATTTACTGAGCAAAGTGGCACAGATGGACAAGAATGAAGGAAAAGTTGTAGTCAGCTCGTGGTTATCTTGTGTTAAATGTTGGCTCGGGGAAGTTCGTGCGAAAATCGAGCCTGTGCTCACATTGGACACAAAGAGTGCTGATGACGTAGATCGCCTAATAAAACAGCAACGCCGGGGGCTATTGTCTTTTAGCCCAGTCTCTACTGCTTCTCATTGAGCTCCTGAGATGGAGGTGGCCTTGCACTGGTCTGTTCAGGAATCCATACAATCCCAGGATTGAATGGCTGCAAAACACACCGCGGACATAATATTGCTTGCATTGGCTATTCTCCTTTTCCACTCACCGATATTAAACCGTACATGATTCTTTGACTTGGAATTTGCGGTTGTCCATGAATAATCTTAATTGTGAGGGCTGTATCAGTTTCTGCGTAGCCTTGTGAGCACGCCTGTTCTTTTGTTGTTTTAAGTGAAAGGAGCAGAAAAAAAGGTCAGAATGAATGCGTGATTTGTGGTGTGGTTTTGTTTGTTTGTTTTTCTGATTTAAAAAAAAATCTTTCCTTAGCTTGTTGGGGGTAAAGTTTAAAGAACAAGATGTCTAATTGAGTTATAGAATGGGAATCATAGGGTTTGGTGTGTACATGCTTCTTGTGAAAATTAGTTCAGGGTTCGTTATAGTGAGCGTCCGTACGATTTAACTCGTCTACCGACTGATAACAAGCTTATGAGTACAACAACAGTGTCCGATGGAGTGGCAAGCGGTGCGGCCCCCGGCCTGTTTTCCTGACACAGGAAGTCTTTGCAGCCAATAATGTGTACAGTTGCTATGACGACTGCCCTATCAGCTGGCCCCCTGATGCAGCAGCTGTGGGCCCCAGTCAGCCCCATTCTACCGCGGCCCCTGTTTACCAGCAGCAGGACCTCGAAGTTTGATCAGTTCGACTTTTGCCCTGCAGTTTGGGGCAGTTTTCTCTTTTTTGGAGGGGGGGGGGGGGGGGGGGCAAGGTTTGGACCATCAGCAGGTCTGTCTGGGCTGTGGCCTTAAAAAAAAAAAAGGGGGGGGGGAGGATTAGAACACTTGTGATTGCTGTATAGTATTATTTTAAAGTCTGCCTTCTGTCTTGCGAGCTACAGCAACTGGTGCAGCTGGGGATATCAGTTTCTAAAATACATACAGACAGAAAAATTGTTGATGGTATATAAACGTGAAGCACACAAGTAAGTGGGGAGGCCTTCTTGCGAATTCGTTTCCTCTCTCTCTCTCTCTCTCTCTCTCTCTCGACCTTAACAGTGATTTAACAATTATGACAAAACTTGTGAGAGCCCTCCTGGGATAAGTATAGAACACCTACGTTGAGCTGTTTTCAGTCGCCGACCTTCATTCCTGACATTGGTGTAGTCAGTGAATCCCAGTGTCTCCAGGCTCGGTGCTCCGGTCGTGTAGACCGTGATGCTGATACACATTTGAATGATTTTGGGCTTACGTGTACACACATGTACCAACTGACTTTTCCGGACACGGATTATCATGACGCGGTGCAAATGACAATGCTGTTGTACAATTTGACTACATCGGCAATGATGTACATCCCTTTCCCCCACCTTCCCTAATTCGAATGGGCCGACAGTATACCGAATAAACCATATCGTATCCTCTCTCTCTCTCTCTCGGGTCGTGAGTTCGATCCCGGCTGGGGCCAAATATTTTGTCACAATTTGTGCTGGCTTTTTCATCGTTGCCCCGTCTTTGATATCACCCTATGTGGTGGAAAGGGACGTTAAACCCCCAAACACCCACCCCACCCTCTCTCTCTCTCTCTCTCTCGTAATCAAGATTCAGTTTAACACGTGCGTTGATGGTCTGTGGTATTTCAAAGACAGTTTTATTGAATCGTCCATTCTGTGTTCCACGACTGGTTGTGATTCAGTAACTCTTCGAAAGCTAAATTGCACGGTTTGGTCCCCGAGCATAAGGCTACATGTAGTTTAACACATGCATGAGACCGGTGCCAGGCCCAAAATCGGCCAGCACCGGCCAGGAATAATAATGGGTCAGGCGCCGCCGATGCCACTGCCTACCGCCAAGAAAGAGGGAAAACTGAATTTTGCCAGCGAATTGGCTGCCCTGTAACCACGACAACGACTGCGATGCATGGTCGCCATAGCGACGTGATGCCGACTGCGGGGCTAGCGAGAAAGAAAGGGAGAGGGCCAGAACTGTTGGCAGTTAAAGGAGCCAGCAATTTGGCATGCACGCTAGCAGGAGGGGGGATTTTAGAGAGAAAAAGGGGAGGGGGTGTCGGTTGCAGACAGTGGCCACGTTCGAGTGTGCGACAGTTGTACTACATTATTCTACTGGGTACTAACAGTATTTTGTGACTAGACCTGAAAATTATGTGATGAAGGTACCCGTAGAGCATTTTCTCATTTCAGACATGATTGCGTACACATGGCGTGCTTCCCTCATACAACCCGCTTTCCTTTATCCGGACAAGTAATAATAATTTTGACGCATGGACAGTATATTGATTCACGCCCTGCTAAAGGGAATGTGCTTGATTGAAAATTCGATTGATAACAAAGAGAGAGGCACTGCCAGCACTGATGATTTCGCATGTGGTTCATCGACAGTATTGTGTTCTCTCAGCTTCAGTGTTACGTCAGACTATCTGTTTTTACGGTCGTTGTTACATTGTTTTTTTTAGTGTCCACACAGATTTACTGAAACGGCCACTCGTTCATGCGGTATAGGAGCCTGATGGTTGTGTGCAGTAGCGTCAGCAGGCTAGGCTTTGGTGGGGGTGGGGGTGGGGAGGAGGCACAAAAAGTCATGTCTGGACTAAACTGTAGAGCTAGTTAACAGTTTGTCGCACTTTGCGTACATGCACACGAGTTAGTAACACACCAAACCGCGTGTGTCAGAAGTGTGACAAACTGTTAATTTAGGCGCCTATTGTGGCTTCAAGCTTTCCATTCGGTTTGTTGTGCTCAGAGGGAGTGTGTCCCGCATTTGGGGGTCGTAGCGGCGTGTCACATTTAGCTACAGCAGCCCTCATACCGCCATCGTCTCTCTCTAGCGCCCACCGTGTGAGAGAGAGAGAGAGTCTGTGCCGTCAGTGTGTGACAGCGTACGCTGTGTGCGTGTCGGCGTATCCCAGTTGGCCCGACTGTGTCATGGTCGTTTGCCGCACCACCATCTTTTCTCTCGTCCAACTCTCGGAACACTCCAACTTTACTTTCGGACAACCGTAGGACTTGGAATTGGATGTAATCTCAGTCGTCTTCTGGGGTAGGTAAAGTTGAAATGATGCGAGATGTTGAATCGGATCTGTTTACTAGTAGTTTGCCATTTTCATGTTAGGTCGGCTGATCAGAAAAGTGATCCGAAAAGCTTCTCTCTCCATCCTGAGCGCTACGCGCCCCGGCTGAAGCAACAGGTAGGAGAAGTTTATGCTTTGCTTGAAGGGTTATCGTTCAGCTTCGCCGTACGCCGTCGGGACGGCTTAGAACCAGCAAAAAGTGAACCTGTGGTAAGTCAGGTAATATATAATATAAAGCACATGAAGTCAGTATACCTCGCGTCACGACAGATTTATTGCGGTCAGGTGTGATGACGATTTTGCTGACGGATTATGGAACACATGTGTTATGTCACCGAGTACACAGCAGATCAAAAAAAAAAAAAAAAAAATTTACCGTTGTGTAGAGGTTTTCAGCACACACAAAAGATAGGTGAGTTTCATCGTTTTGTATAAAGTTTGAGGTTTGGGAAGACAGAATGGCCCACTGTTGCATTGTGTCGGTTGTTTACACAGATGGTAACGCTTGGCCAGGCTGGCTTGACACATCGGCAGCATGCTGAGGGAGGCAGGCTGGTTTAGTATTTGCCGACACACGCTTACACAGTAGAGTTAGACAGTCAGCTATATCACTTGACACTGGCCAGCCCGTCGGCATGTGGCCACTTCGTCCAGTTCAGTTACTTTGCTTTTTTTTTTTTTTTTTACCACGGCGAAGTGAATCGCCGATGAAATTCAGTAAGAACTTGTAACTCCCCCCCCCCCCCCTTTAACTCGTGTGTAGTTTGGTTGTGAAAGCGAGACCTCCCAGAATGTCTGTTCAGCTTTTGTCTAGGCTCCCCTAAAAAAATTCATTATTCACTACAGCCGAAGGTTGGATTGTAATCAGCATGTGATCACAAGTGGATTCTGTTTAATTGCTGTGTACGTGGAATCATATTCAGCGCCGCACAGTGTACTGTATCAAACCTCGACCATTGCTGCTCACGGAGTGGACTGTCTTTCACACAGACTGCGAGAGACAACTTACCCGGTAGTAAGAGTCTGAACTGTAAGGAAAGTGGATCACTGGTTATCTGTCACATTACGCAACGAGTAGCCGGCGGTCAGGGGTCCGTCGCTCTTGACCAGTATAACCCCCAGTCGGCAGTCTACTCAACATAATGACCTTGCCAGTGCCTGCCAAATGGAGAATGGTTGTTGAGTTTGGCATTGTAACAAGTAATAACGGAGGCTGTAATGTATGAACCATTGTACAATGAAGACATGTATGTATACTGGTAGTGAGGTGAAACTGAGAATGCCTTAGTTCCATCAGTCAGAAGCGAAATTTTACAGACCTAGTCAGATCTTAACAATTCATTTGTTCATCTGATACCCTTTTTGTATGACAGAGCACTCCTGTTCGATATCAGTTGAGTATCATGCAGCTAGGTTTTCCTTGTGGTATTATTTCTCTTGAAGGAAGACAAGTGTTTCCTTGTCATTAATATTTGCAAGCCCAATCAAACGCATTATGGAGGCCTGCACAGACATTTCAAGGATAAACTCGGTGTTCTTGTAGTATCAGTACAGTTGTGTTCATTTACACATGAATTCTTGTCTGGGTCTGGTTCAAGATAAAGTCTTAAAAAAGAGGGCACCCCCTACCTGTTGCCATGACAACTGGGACACCGAATTGCCTCGAAGTGTTGTCTTTTACGCATGGGATTGTGGTCATATGGCCTTTAAAAAAAATGTAGACTATTTTTGTCCCCCACTTGAAACAAGAGATAAAGAGCTCTGTGGAGCTGTGGTGTGCGGTGCTATCGTTTTCATGCCTGCGTGGCTTTTCGCCGCAAGAGGTTGTGTCTGGTTCGTGTAACATTACCTATCTGGACCTGATACGGCCGTTTCTGTAGTGCCCTAAAAGTCTCTTTCCGTTTTGCATCCGTTACTGCTGCATGTCATGACATTCTTGTAAAATTCTGTGCATATTTTCCATATTGATCACAATGACATAACCTTGAGATTCTCTGCTTTCCTAAGATTTGTAACAAATCTGAGGATAAATGAAGTCTGTCGTTACAAGTACTCGCCTTGTAATGTGAGAACAACAGATGGGTTGTCGAGTGTACTATTTTCGTAGATAAGAGATGAGAGGTTGGGATGATAACATGTGGCCCAACACTCAGCACGCGTCCATGTCGTGAATTGTATGCAGTTTATGCAAGTGTAGACACCACATTGATGAAATGATTAGGATTGTGAGGAAATAAGTGCGCACCAGGTACTTGTAAATTTTCCACAGGAATAGTTGTGTTGCTATGAGTATGTCTGCTTGCATTCTTTGGTGTACAGGTTATGTGACATCAGTGTCATCAGTGGGTATATCAGCGAAGAGTGTTCTTGCTGTACTGTACCATTGTGGTGCAAAGTTATGTTTCAAAGTTGAAATGAACATTTGGTCGTGTGTCATAAAGCAGAGTTAACATTGACCATCTACTGTTAAGTTTTGCATTAGTTTTCTATCATTAGCTCATCTACCTGTGTTTTGTGTTTTCCAGGATCACCTCACCACTAACCAAAGATGCACGTCACAGAAACCACTGCCCTCACCTCGAGTGGTGGCGTTGAGGTAAAGCAGGAGGTAGATGCACCAACCACCACCACTGCCACAACTGCCAGCACCTCGGACACCATCACCACAACCACCATCGACAATGCACCGACCTCTGTCACCCCAGTGAACGGCACAGTCAGCGTGACAGGTTTGATACCAGCCTTGGGAAGCAATGGTAGCAGCGTCATCAGCGAGATTCAGCGTAAAGTGGAAGCAGAGTTGGACGGAGACAGCAACTGCAGCAGCTCCAGCTGCGTGGACAGTCTGGCCAGCAATGGGTGCTGGGGGATGCCCATGGAGGAGGAGAGTGATGCCTCCATGCGCAAGAGGCTCTTCACCAGCCTGAGCCAGAGTTTCCCAGGCAGTGCACTCTCCCGCATGCTTCATTCCATGGACACCATGCCCCTAGACTCAGAAGATGAGGATCTTGTCTCCCCAGACAAACTCAGCTCCAGTTGTTTTGCCGAAATCAGACTGGACAAGGGGGAGATCGAGGACGATGAGCTGACCTCGCTCACATGGCTACAGGATGCCGATCTGCTGAAAAACATCAACGCTGGCGAAGATGATCATGGCAGTGAGGCAGAAGAGCAGAAAGAGAACGATGAGGGGCGCAAAAATGGAGAGGCTGGGGTAGGGAACTTTGTTCCTCAGACCCACCCGCCCCATGTGCCGTACAATCCGCTGAAACATGTGAACTCCAAGCCACCGTACTCGTTCAGTTGTTTGATTTTCATGGCAGTGGAGGACTCACCACAGAAGAAGTTGCCTGTGAAGGACATCTACAACTGGATCTTGACTCACTTTCCCTACTTCCAGAATGCTCCCACTGGGTGGAAGAACTCTGTGCGTCACAACCTTTCCCTCAACAAGTGCTTCAAGAAAGTTGAGAAGGACAAAGGCCAGGTAAGTTCATGTGGCATTGATCGTGTCTTGTCTTGTTTTGTCTTATCTTAGTGTGATCGTGCTGCAGGCAGTGTGAGAGAAGTGGACATTTTGTGCTCGAAAAAGTTGCAGTCGGGGGGGGGGGGGGGGGGGGGGGGGTGTTTGTAATTAAGGGGAAAGAGGATGGAACAAATCACTTTGGTAGCACACATACATGTATGGTAAACTGTCAGGTCAAATATACTGATTTAGCATGCTGTCTTTTCTATCAGCATCGATTAGTATCAGTGCCCATCTATAGTATCGTGGGTGTGTCCTCGGATCATCATGGAGTTAAAGAGCTACGCTGTTAGTTTTAAGTCTGATTGATATTAACTCGGTTACCGAGTCAAGTGATCCCCTAATCAACTTTGCACAATGTCACCGATCCAGCACAGGTACTACCAGGCTGGTTTTGATTTAAAAAAATTAAACCAGCAGTGCATTTGATTTATTTTACTTTGGTGATCTGTTTTTAACTTTTCCTTCCTGACATTGAACTTTTGAAGTCAGTATCACTATCAGTTAGTGTGGACTGGTCTTTTATTTGAGATGTGACAATTGTTCTGCCTTGCACTTTCAGGAAATACATCATTACATGGTTTTACTTTTATTGTTCACATACAGAACAGCCATTTGTCCATGGATGAGAGTTGATGCATAACTTTGTCTTCACAAGCAGCCTGAACTGTGCGCGTTGGGGGGAAGGGTGGGGGGGAGGGGGCATACAAATGAAATACAAGACTTACAAATTACATGTGTATCGTGCGCTTGTGAGTACTAAAATGAATCTGGAGGATCACTGCCTATGTTAGAATTTTAAGATGGCATGCTGTTAATTTAGTTGATCCATACAGGTTGCAAAACTCGCATCATAATCTACTCTGCCCGTGTTTCCTGTCGCACGTCGTTCCCTAACACCACCTTTCCTCCCCTTGCTGTCCCCCGTGCCTCTCTTACTCTAGTGTATAGGCGTTACTGATGGAAAGGCAGTGCATGCAGACCCTTCTCGCAGCAGTGGTGATCCGGAATCAAACAGCATACGACCCCCCTCTAGTCTGTCCCTTCACGGTTTGTCATTGTAATTACCCCATCCAAATGTCAGGCCGGGCGGGAAGTGTCATTTGCCGCTGTGCCTCATGGGTTGCGTGCCGAGTCGTTTCTGTCTGTAATTCCACCGTTCATTGCGATCCGCTACTTTGGTCGCTCCGTTACACGCTGCTCTCTCTAGATTCAGGGGAAAAGGTGGGGGGAACAGGGGATAATAGTAGGGGGAAAACGAGATGATGGGACAGATTATTACCGTAGCAGAACTGTGTAGAACCTGCTTACCTAATATGGCCAAGCTCGGCTTTTGTCACTCCGCCCGTAATTTGTTGACATAGTGGGTTTTTTTGGTTTTTTTTTTTTTTTTTGGGGGGGGGGGGGGGGGTAACTTGTATGTTTGGTTTTTTTTATATATTTTTTTTGGTTGGTTGGCTGTTTCGGGGTTTTGTTTGGTTTTCTTGTCCTTTTTTTCAGGGGGGGGGGGGGGGGAGGGGGGTAGGAGGCATCAATCGTTTTGTGACAAGCTGTTAGGCAGAGCGCTTCACACCAAAACCAGTTATAAAGGAACATTGATTGGAAGTAAACTCTCGGCATTTGACATCTCATCTCTTCTACAATCAAATAAGAATGGCCATGCACATACTGCATACTTTACACCCATGCAGTCTGTACATGCGGGCCTTACTCCTTCGGGCTGAAGTTCCGAAAGCGCTCTTGGCGGTGAATGTGTTAAACACGGATATGATGGACATGGTCTTTTTCCACCCTTCCTGCCAGCATTGGTCGTTGACACGTTTTAAAAAAAAAAAAAATTCAGACCCAGAGCAACTGTAAACGGGGACTGTCTTCCCTCCATCCCACCCCCTTCCCCTTCCCTCCCCCTTCTATGATCTGACTTCCTCGGTCGCCTGCCGTCCTCTTAAGCCAAAACGGAAGCCGGCTTGCTCCGTGCCGTAATTTAGACATGCGGGTGTTTTGCTCGCCTTACTAGGGTCAATAATCAATTATCTAGCTGTCGCCAGGTTTGTGTAGTCCTTTACGACCCGTCATTTATAGAGGCCCTAAGCCAGAAATAGCCGGTCAGAATGAGGCCATGTGCACACTAAAATAAAACGCTGTGAAAACGTTTTGTCCTTCCGTTGACGTGCGCTCTGTTCTCGTATACACATACAATCGTGGTACATGTATTACATGTAATTGCGAACAACACAAAGCTAGCGATTGGCACACTAATTAGCCGTGTAGTTCAGGAGTGTGTGCTGTGAGTTCCAAATAATCATCTTATGAATCTCATCCGTCAAATAGTGAATTTAAGAACAGTTAAAAATAAAAAGTAATAAAAATGAGATCATAGGTCTCATTGTAGTGATGTCATTTTCAAGACGTTTTATGGAGATTTGATGGGGAAGTCAGCTGCCACCAGAATTTGTTCGCACGATGCAAAGAACTTGGCCAGAGATGGATGATAAAATTTCCTTGGCTTGTTAGTTGTAGCATTACCAGTAATATAACATGTTCCAACTCGTGTGCATCGGGAATAGGAGACGAGGTAGTTTCTGAATAATTACGCATACTGTGTAAAGCATCTCCAAACACAAAAGCTTAGCTAATCCTCGCTAGACGGCCTTGGTTCAGGTCGCAGCAGGGGTGATACATGATAATAGGACAGTGGGTTACATTATCCGAGTACCGCAGGTCAAGTGCACGTAACCAGTCTGGTCGTGTTCGATGATCGCTGTCGAACCATCTTAGTTGCGGCCAAAATGTTACTTTCCTCTTCGGGTGTAAACTTCAGTTTTGTTTTTTTTTGTTTTTTTTTAAATACACTAAAACCATTCTTCCACTTCCTTGAACAGAGCTGAAGTTGAACGGTTTCTCAGTTTCCGACAGCGCACCTGCCCTTTCTTCGTCTTGGTCCTTTTTTTTTCAGTAAAGTCACCGACAAAGACACACACAAAGAAACAGCCATAGGGCTAGTGGGGGAAACTCTCTCTCTCTCTCTCTCTCTCACACACACACACACACACACACACAGGCACGCACACAACACACACACACACACACACACACACACACACACACACACACACACACACACACACACACTTGCGAAGGTCGGTTTAAGAGATTTCCAGTAAACAATTGAACGGAAAGTGCAGCGTTTATTCATGAGGGAAAATACACTCGGTCTTGTAAGTTAAATAACAGTCTATAAGTTCACGGAGAGGATCCATGTCGAAAGCCCAGTAGCCACAAGGAGCACCGTTGGTTGATAGAGGCCCAAAATAGACCGTACCCAAATTTTCGCGGGTTGGATAAAGTGCACGCAAGAGGCACAAGAATCCTATCCCTCCCCTCACAGCAGATGTGTCAGACGCCACCTTGTTAGTTGCTATGGGAACCGTTTGCCTCAGCTGCTGCCATGGGGCCCGGCAACAGAGTTAGATCCTCCGCTTCACCACTGCTGTGGGTGTGGAGCCTGACGCGTGGTGACTTTTACCTCTGTGTGAGCCAAGGATTGATTCGGGGGCTGTGGAAGGGCCCGAAGTTGTGTGCTGAGGGGACATCCGTACAAAACTGAGCACGATTTATGCTTTGCCTTTGGCTGCCGTCCTAGTGGAAATGGGCTCTGCAAATTTTAGATGGAATGGAGAAAATGTTCTCCCCAGCCCCTCCCCATTCGTGTGTTGAAACTTTCAGAAAGTAAAATTGATTGGTTCTGGCAGATATTACTACAGCAGTACTCACTGTTTACCGTGTGTCCAATCTATTCATTTTATGAAAAGAAATTCTCTTGAGTTGATCGGTGTTTAAAAAGAAGTTTAGGAGGAAGAAGGTAGACATTAATGATTAATTTGTGGAGAAGATGAGGCACATGCGCATACATACTGTACAATTGATAGGTTTTATTTTTTGTCTGCATACATACATATGTATACAATTCAGCTGTCTTTTAATGTAAACTGATGGACCGCAGATATGAGTAAGTAAGACAGATATGGTAATAAAGTGATCAAAAGACCCCCCAACGCAGCAGTAGCTTGAAGCATTCTCATTTTCTTCATCCATAGTTTAGTTTTCCTGATACTGTACAAGCAGCATGGGCAAGAGAGACGAAAGAGGGAATGGAAGGGAGTGAGTGAGTGAGTGGTTGTGGATAACAGTGACCCTTGACCAGAATGACACTTGAGCCCATTATCTGGACACTTCACATTTCAACAGATTTTATCAATCAAGTCTTTTGTTCCAACATGTTATGATACTCCGGTGTGAAGGGGACCCCAGCGGTACCTTGGTAATAGTACCAATACAGTGTATTGGTAATTCAATTCCCACCTCAGCCCTTGTGTCCTTCATTCTTCTCTCCATATTTAGGAGTGAGCAAATTCAGACATTTTGGAAATTGTGTGTGTGGGGGGGGGGGGGGGGATATCATCACCATTGGGCCTACCTCAGTACATTTTTCAACTGGTAACTAAAAATGTCTGTAGGTCACTATAATGTCCAGTAACTGAGGTAAACAGATATTGTGTGTGTGTGTGTGTGTGGGGGGGGGGGTCTGTTGTGTTTGTGTTTTTGGTGGGGTTTCTGTTGTTTTTGTGGTTGTCGTCTTTACCTGTGTCTGTAATGATGGTGTGATTTATTGTGTGTTTCAGAGCATAGGCAAGGGTTCACTATGGTGCATCGACCCCGACTACCGGCCCAACTTACTGCAGGCTCTGCGAAAGACACCCTACCACCCCTACCACCAGCTGCAGATGATGTCCACCATGCCACAACAACTCAAATTTCACCATGTACACGGTCTTCCAGGGTAGGTCCCCCCCCCCACCCCCCTCTCTCTCTCTCTCTCCCTATTCTGCACAAGGCATAATTGTACATGTACTACAAAATGAGTTCTTACACATAAATACCATAACAATAAGTAATACTAATAGTTTTGTCCTATAAAATTTATATTTTCCCTCACCCTCACTATTATTTTGTTGGGGTTGAAAGTAGACCCCAACCCCACCGCTCAGGAGATCTTGTGCATATTTGCTGAACGACCTTGTATTTCCATCTCACCAGGCACTCCCCCAACTACACCCCCTTTTCTGGTCTTTTTCCTTGTCCGTAGAGATTCCCGACATTATGCGCCGTAGGGTGTATGTAACGCGACGCGCTATGACACACAAAGTCCTCTGTGTAGGAAGACGTGAAGGATGGGACTTGTGACACAGGCCGACACAACACACACACTCGCACACACCGCACAGATAAAAACAGCTGCCCAATTTGGGGTCAGCGCAAGGCACGCCGGGATGGCTGCCATGGTTACGGCCACATAGGCGCCCCGTTGAATAAGCAACCACCATGTTGAGCTGAAGTGAAGTGAAACTTTTGCTTGTGTGAAAAGAGTGCGCCTTCAGGCGGGTTGGCTTTTGTGACAGAGGATGTATTTTATGTGCGGCTTGTTGAAGTAGCGGGCCTAGTTTTCCAAAGAAGTGAATCCCATGGATGAATTTATGGCACAGAATTTAATCTGTACACCCTCATCAGTTTTGCACATAGCCCATGGTATGGATTGTTCCCCCCATGCAATACTTGCACCTAAATACGTTCAAAAACTTTAAAAATGATGTACATTTGTTGCAGCCCCTTAACAATATTTAGATGCAAGTACTTTCTCTGGTTAGCTCTACACTTATGATATTTGTAGATGTTTAGGCCTCTTGGAACAGTTTTTGTGTCATAAGTGAGGAGTGCAAACTAAAATTCCCCAAGATGTTGAAATAAAAACTTTTAGTTCATTTAATCTTGATTTGCGCCCCAGCAGTCATGTTCAACCATGTTGCCCATTGAAGTTGTAGTCAAAATTGCATGCATGTCTGTTGACAGAGTCTTTACTTTCTGCATTTTGTGAATGATGGTTTATGAGAATTGAATACAGATGTTGTGGCAGTATTGTTGAGAAGAGACATTTTTTGACCACATAATAAAACTTGACTTGCTTGTCTGTTGCAGTGGTTTCAGACCAATGCCTTTAACACAGAGACCGGTGCCGAACACAGTGTCACCACGTAAGTGTTGAAGCACAGCAGTACACACACTTCTTTCTATGGTTTTAGAAGTACTGACACTTACCTTCTTGAGTGATCTCTTTATTTCTCGTGCCCTGCTTTCTATATCAGTAGCTGAGTGATTTTTGTTTTGACATTGTAATCACTTTCAGCTTTGCTTTTGCCTTTTACCATTTCTCTTCAAAAATATATCTGCTTGAACACTCTGTTGGGTGAAAAATTAAACAGGAAACAAGCATTAAACAAAGAGTTAGTGATATGAGCAGTAAACCATGAATTTTGAAGTAATTGTATTTGCATGACATGTAAGAATGAAAGATTTAGTTCAGCCCAAATGATTTGCAAGAGAGAAGCAGGTTTAAAACTGATAAAATGAAAGATCTGTAGTATTTCCTGAAGATTTTGCATGCAGTCATTGTTTACTTACTTATGTGAGTGCATTTTCATTTTCAAACACATAATTTCACATTAAAAAATAAATAAATTATTCATCATAGTTTACAAAAGAGCAATATGATGCGATCAGAATAGCGTGGTAAAACCCTTTGCCATTATTTTGCTTATTCACTGATTGATTTTCAGATCTCTTCCCATTCTTGAGTCGTAGACTGGCACAGACGCAGTGTGATTTTGGTAAGTTTTGTACACTCAGCCTGCTTTTGCCCACATCTGTTTTCTTGATGTATCTTTTGGACTTACACTAAGATGCATAGGCTAGTGTGTGGAGTGTGATTTCTATATTTCCTTCTTAACAAAACTTACATGTAGTATGGTGTGCACAGTACATGTGTTACTTCATGTTCCTGAAGCAGTTAAATCATCTAGATTATTTGACAGTGTCCCTGTTTGTTCAGTTTTAGCACATCACAGCACATTCAGCAAATGTCCCAACAGGATGAAACCCTTACCCAGTGTCATTTTCGTTCTCCCCCCCCCCCCCCCCCCCTTTTCTTTCATAGTACATGTGGGCAGAAGAATTCTATTGACATTGCATTATGTTGGATTGGTTCATCTGTCTGTGCTAGAAAAGTAAAAAGCTTTAGTAAAAGAAAAATTCTGTCTACATTGTAATCTGTAACTGGTATGTCTTTCTGTCCTGGGAAAGTTGAAAAGAGATTTAGTAATAGAAACATTCTGTCCACATTGTAATCTGTTTAACTGGTATCTCTATCTGTCCTGGGAAAGGAAAACGAGCTTTAGTAAAAGAAAAATTCTATCCGCATTGTATTCTGTTTGACTGTGCTCATCTGTCTATCCTGCGAAAGTAAAATAAGCTGTAGCCTGTACTCAAGCCCTCTGACATTTTTCCCAAGCGTGTAAGCGTGAACGCCGTTAATTACAAACGACCAAGATAAGGGCAGGTTTTACTGTCAGGTGTTTGCATGAGAATCAGTCTCCTGTCTGATTTTATCGAACAATTTACAGTATGTTAGGGTGTGGCACAAAAGGGAAGGTTTCTCTACTTTTCTGGTGCTTATGCCACGCTTTTCCCTCGCACGATACGCGCGTTTTGTGTACGCGTTCCCATGGAAACTGCAGCCATGTTGTCCCGCTGCCATGGCGACGGCAAGCTGTCGCGGCGTGGTTGGTAACTGGAGTGTTGAATTTCTCGTGTAGAATAACCGGGGGGTTTCGCGATGCGCCCGTTTTGTGACACAGTTCAGTTGCCGAACGCTGTGGAGTGGGGAACAGAGCTCCTATGTCAACAAGAGTAGAGCCTCTTCACATCAAACTTACCGATCACTATTGACCTTAGGTGTAGAAACCTCTCATTGTAGGGCTGAAACACGGTGGAGTGTAACATGGCAGCATCCCCCACCCCGAAACAGTGTTTCTCTTTGCCCACCAGCCAGAAGTCTTGTCATCTGAGGCTAGGCGGGGCATGTTTTAATTTGAAAAGAGGGTCAAGTGTTTGAACATGATTGTCGAGTTTGAACTGAAAGTGAAACATCTTGACAAAGAATCCATCCCTGTCTCCCTCTCTCTGTCTCTGGCACGCGCGCGCACACACACACACACACACACACACACACACACACACACACACACACACTCTCTCCTGTCTAGTGTTGATGCGACAGGACCTGCCACCAGATAAATGTCGCCATGTTTGTTTGACAGGCGCCTCACTGGCAGCACAGTGTCATTGTGAGACACCAGCGGGGCTCAGTCCCGCGTCTCTTGTCGTATTGATTAACATTTTGCCTGTTGACTAATGGGCCAACTCGCTGTCGCCGCTGCTTCGCGCGCTCTGCTCCTGGCCGTTAATCTCATTGTTTGATGCTGGCTAAGTGGGGGTAGTGTTCACCACTTGTGGGCATTGTGGTTGGGGGGGGGGGGGGGCGCTAGGGGGATGGGAAAGGGGGAAGTGCTGTGTCCCCGTCGCTTCACTCCATTTATGGTTCCTGTGTTGGAGTCCTTTCATTTGCAGGAGGCTGCCTCGACATACTTCTCAATAGGAAACTGTTCGCAAGCCTTTCCTTCCTGTGGTTACACTGGGAGTTGTATTGTTGGGCTGTTCTGTCCCACGTGACTGTTCAGTCCCACGTGACTGTTCACTACTTGAATGCTCATGACATGTGTCCTCCATAGCTGACAAAAAAAGGGGCAAAAGGAATAGGTTATCTCTCACCTTGAAAGTTCCAAGTGACTTCTTTCAACACAAGTGTTCATAGTGCATTCCGTTGCTCATTAGTGTTAAGTCACAGGGAGGTGTAATCCTTAAAGGGGGGGGGGGGGGGGGGGGGGAGGTAGCCGAGCTGGTACTGATTTATGAAGCATGGTTCAGTAATCCTTTAGGCAGCTGCATCTCACCAGGCTGACTGTTATCTCATGTCATTGTGTGGTCACTGGAGAAGTTGTAACTTGTTACAAATCTGTCGCCAATGCAAGAGATCAGGGTTTTGAGGCCCCCCTTCGGTCATCAGGTTTTTCACCTCCAGTTATGTGACATCATTTTGGTCAGTCATTTAGGGGCTTATCACTGAGTACTACAGCTTCCTGCCCCCTCAGCTTTGGCCCACTAAAAAGAAAAGCGTAATTTCCCAGTCACATGGAACAGCCTTCCCTCCCACATCCGCCACGCTAAGTCCTTGGCAACATTCAAAGCTAAATTGAAAACGCACCTCTTCTCCTCCCAGTAATTCAACCCAGCTTTTTATTGTCTTGTACACTCTGTGTGTGTGTGTGTGTGTGTGTGTGTGTGTGTGTGTGTGTGTGTGTGTGTGTAAGATGGTTTATTTGGGTTGGGTTCCCCACATCCTGTGGTTGGGCAGGATGCTGGGGTCCCCGCTCTCTTACTGCCATGGTCTCTGTTGCCTGCAGGGAGACAATGCGGGTTTTTTTTATTTTATCAGTCTTTATTTTCGCGGGTTGTTGCTGCCTCCCCCCCCCCCCCCCCCTCCCGTTATATTGTAAAGCGCCTAGAGCCAGCCCCTGGGTTAGGCGCGTTAAAAATCTCCACTATTATTATTATTATAATTTCTGAAACTTGAATAGCTGAGCTAACTCATTCTTACCACAAGTAAGTAAGTTGTTGATGTCCTTCTGGGAACCAGTAAATGAGCTTGATTGAAGTGAATGTTTGTGTTGGGTTCAGTTGGCAGCTTTTTGAATCATTTGGGATAGAGCGTCCTTGTTTTATCATCATTATTGTTGTTATTATCACTATACATTAGCATTATTATTGTTGGTTGTGGTGGTGGTGGAAGTAAGATGTTAATTTTAGCTGCAGTTCCGTTGCTGCTTTGCCCCACTGCTCTTTCTTTTTGTTTCTTTGCAAGTAGACTGTCATGTACGCAGTGAAAAATAAGACGTTTTTATTGTTGGTCCTGTTTAAAAGAATATTTCCCCTTTCTGTCATTGCAGATAGTGAAATGCAGGATGTTGCCAACACTCTAGTGGCCATGAAAGGATTCAGCAGCAAAAGTAAGTGAGATGATTTTTTCCATCTCCTTTTTCTTCAGACCTCTTTCTAAGCACTACAAGCACTCAGCAGTTAAGCTGGAGCTGTGCAGGGTTTCACTTGTTTTGCGAGAAGAAAGTGATTTTTGGATAAACAGGTCACCACAAAAGGTGAAAGGTTTGCACAATGGGTTTGTGCCTCTTTATAAACAGTAAGAATGTGCGAATAGTTTCATTTGCCAAATATTTGTCATTTCTAGTTGTAAACCTGAGATCACAGTTTACTGTTTTTGTGTGTGCAGACTCCTCAGGCATGTCTTCAGATGGTTCAGATGACAGTGGACCCACAAATGGGGCAATGTACAAACGCAAGTATGGTTACAGGTAAGTGAATTTAATGACTGTGCACATGTACAGTCAGCACATGTATCTGCAGTCTTTGTTTTAGTCCTGGTTATTTTTACTCTTGTACAAGCCAAATGCACAACCTCTAACCCCCACCTCCACCAACACCATGTTTGTTGTGAAGCCAAGAGCTTTTCCATAACTACTCTTCGTCTAGTTTATTGGAGGTTTGTGACTATTGTGCATGTTCCAATATTCACATGTATGTTCATTAAAAATTGCACTTTCCAGTTCTAGGCTGTGCATGCAGCGTAGCTAAATACACTTTGGTAAAATGCAAACATTTGAAGAATGTATAGTGCGCATTTTTCTTTCCTTCATCTTAGCAGCACATCAGAATTTGTGCATGGGTGTACTGTCTAGCTGGGAAATAATGTTTGTGTGTGGGTTTTGCGCATTGTCCTTTGACTTCAAGCAGTGTTCTCAAAATGATCTTAATACTTTGCTTTTTGTCACCAGAAATGTACGTAGAAGACACACAGGCCCCATCATCTGCACTCTGAATCCCAGTGAAGATCACACATACTCCGCCACAAGGGTTCGAGAGGAAGATGATGCTTCAGGAACTTCTTCCATCGACAACGAATATGACTTCGGCTCTGGGGACGAGGATGACGACATTTCCGAGCCGTCAGAATGCCCATCGGACTGGGACTGTGGCTCAGATGGGGATGAGGTGGACGGCGTGGTACCACCCATCTTGCCGCGGAAACGTCTCAAGATCGACCTGAAGCGGCGGACAGAGGAAGACGATGAGGATGAGGAGATGAAGCAGGAGGGTGCCAAGGCATTGTTGAACCTGGCGGGGATCCGCACTGTCAGCAACGATGAGTACAAGAAGCCCACTCCTCAGAAATCAGCATCATCGACAGCATCATTACCAGCAGCGTCGAAGTCAGTGTCTCGGCCTGCTGCTGCCTCAGGTTCATCATCATCAGCATCTAGAAGTCATTCATCATCGACTAAATCATCATCTTCATCATCGGCAAAGACCTCGACAACACGGACAACCCCATCTGCTTCCCAGTCAGCAGCAGCAGCATCGAAGGTGGCATCACGATCATCCTCTTCCAAGCCATCACCAAAACTGTCACAGTCGTGGACAGCCTCATCGAAGACCTCGCTCAAATCGTCAGCATCAGCATCTCCTTCGCTGTCAGCCTCCACTTCATCATTGACTATAATGACCCGACGAGGCCGAGCGGCAGCAGAAGCAGCAGCTGCTGCTGCAGCGCCTGGTGTCTGCACGCGTGGCAAGAAATCAGGACTCTCCTAAAATTACTAGGTTCTTCCTCCAACACTTGTGGATGCAAAACTCAAGATGAACACGTGAAAAACCACTGGCATGTGAAATTCGGATGGACAGTTTTATGCCACTGTCACTATGATCTTGCAGTTTCTAAGAGATCATCTACACATAGGGCTCTGTTGAGAGTTGTCATGGAGGTGGGAAAGACCTGTAGTTGGTACTTGAAGTTAATGACACTTGTGGTGCTTGAAGGATATATTTCATGGACACAAACTGTTTTTGACGCGTGAGGATGGAGAGATTTTTCAGTCTTCCAGAATTCTTGCTGACATACTCCTTGTCTTGGTTTTGTTCACAGCATGTGCTTGTAAAAACCCATCACTAGGCTGACACCAAAGTGAGACCAAGGGGACAGAATCACACAGATTTAACCAGATTTTCCTTTGTTCTTGTCCAGATGATATTTTCAGGATGGCTGTGTAATGCTGTGTATTTGTTTGGTTCTTTTGTGTGCACGCGTGTGGATTCATTTGTTTTGTTTTTGATGTTACGGTCCGTTTGTATTTTCCTCTTCCTTTTTCATGGGGTGGTGGGGAGGTTTGTTGAATGTTTACTACATGTAAGTTTGGTAAGTGTGTAAGGTAGAACTTGGGTGGAGACGAGTTAGGTTCATATACACCATCAGATCTGTGTGACAGAAAACTGTGGGTGTTTACTGGCAGATGGTGTCCTTGTGTCACTGTCAGCAAGTGCACTTAGTTACGTTACAGTTCTGTTTTCTATGGATGTTTATGAGTACCTCCATTAAGTACATAAATTTAGAAAAAATGTGAGAGAGGGTTGCTTGCATCAGGAATCATTTTTCGGCCTGTATTAATGCCACTTTACATTCTGCGGTACAGTCGAACCTGCCAAGGCGGTCACCTGTATAAGCCAAACCACTGTCTAACCTGGTCACCCCAGAGGATACCCTGACAGACTAGCTGTTGACATGACACCCTGGATAACCCGGTCACCTGTCTAAGGTGGTCAGTTTGACCCAGTCCCTTGGGTGACCGCCTTACACAGGTTTGACTGTAGCTGTAAATTCCAGGGCTGCTTGATCAAAATAGTTAAACTCTTAGTAGTATTAATAAGTAAATAACAAACAAAACCAGCCGTGCCCTCATGGACCTGAAATGGGTTTGTCCCTGTTCGTAAGGTCTGTAGGAGGTAAATACTGAAAAAAAAAAAAAAAAAAAATTGTTTATGGAATCTGTATTAAGAGTCTGCAGGGCAGTATTAAATGTAATGTGTATGATGTGACTTACAATTGTGTTGTGTCTGGCAATGTTGGTAGACTTGAGGCAAGCTACCCTTGTAACTCTGTTGTACTGCTGCTTCCAAAATGCAAATGATTTATGTGAACTGGATGCTGGGTCCTCCTCCAGATGTCTGTTGATTTCAAACTTTCATTTCTTTCTTTTTTAAAAAATATTAAACCTAAACAATAGATTTGTTGAAAAGTAGTTGAAAAATTTCTTGATAAACATTGTAGAAGGTGGCTTTGTTAAAGTAAATGTCTTGGTCACTTGGTGCTACATCACATTTGTAGGTGTTAAGTACTACAACCAGACTCCACTGACATAAGCTTGCAAGTTTTGACTTTGACGGAATGTGCAGTTTTCTCTGACAAATAATTGAGGCAGCAGTGTCTAGGTGATGTCCTTTTTTATTGTTCTGCTGTGTGAAGTACTTGTAGCTGTTTCAGTGTTTTATTATTCAGTACTATGTCTCTGTCTAATGTTCGGTTGGAGAGGATGTCTTCCTGTGGTTTTTGTTCTTCCAGCTTTACTCAAGCATATATGTCATTTAAAACAAAAATTGAATTGTACTTGCGCGGGGAATGCAGAAAAAAGGAATTTGAAACTATACCTGCCATTCTGTACCCATTCATAGTAAACAGTGTCCAGAGGCAAAACTACTTTGTCCTTCAGTCAGAGAAGTGAAATTGAAATTTCAGAGGTAATGAAAGATAGGAGTAATCATTGTGTGATTTCCAATTTTGGTACATTACCAGTAAGTTGACAGATCATGGAAGTGCAGATTACAATGCTTCGGTGATACTAGTATATTTTGGGGGTTGTAGCTTTTTGTGGTTGTTCCTGTTTGTAGGTAGATAATGAACAATGACAGTTTGGATTTTTTTACGAGAAAATTTGAAGACTGGTATGGTTTCAGTACATTACCCACAAAACTGCTTTTCAAACTGATACTCAGTGTTGACATCTTGCAAGTTTGTTCACATAGAAAATGGTTTTGCCTAGACTAGAGCTTAAAGGCTTTGTTCATTGACGCTTGCTCAGATTTGGTTTCAACGGTAGACCTTGTTTTTAAATTTAAAAAAAAAGAAAAGAAAAGAAGGTAAGCTTTCTGTAGCAAGAGGTATGCTTTTCACTTTTACATTGTGGTCGTTAAATTCTTAGGCAGCTACTGAGCTAGACTACATCAGACTATTGGTTGGTGGCAAGATGCCGTGTCGGTAATCTCGTGCAGGATGGTACGCAGCCAATAGTCGCTGTCTATAGTCTGCATAAGATGACCGGCTGTACTGCAATTTACTGTCAGGTATTTATTCTGATGGGAGGTTTTTGAAGGGGAACTATTTCAAAAGGCAGGTATTTTTCATTGTTTGCCATGGGATCTTTGTTGATTCTGTACATACTTGACACAAATACTCTTGAAGTAGTGGCCATAGCTCATGTTGGTTTCATAAACTTGTTATTGTTGGCTGTTTATACTTTGTTCTTCGCAATCTTTGTAAAGGGTGTATTATATGCATGAATGCAGAAAGTGTCCTGTGTACTGGCGGTGGGTTTTCCTTGTAATGGTGTAAGGGGGTGCTGGGAAGCAGTTTAAACTTGCTCATTATCACACTTTCACTGATGATGTCATTTGTTTCATGTTCAAGAGTATTTGAAAGGTATCTTCCCTCATTCACTGACAGAGCTTGCACTTTGTTGAGTCTCACACATGTAATAAGGCATTACAGTGTGGTGTGTGTGAGACATCAGCAGCTAAGGGGGTGACAACCCCTTTTAGCCTTGTTTGAAATTGGATCTCAAGAAACACGTCAAGATTACAATCACGTGAAAAAGGTCTGGTCCATATTTTAGTGTCTGAAATTCAAGACAAAACTTGAAAGTGTGCAATCTATCCAGCTGTTTATAGAATCATTATGATAATACAGATATTAACCAGAAAGTTGTCACATTTTCCATTTTCACAATATACATAACATCCTTGTGGATGGGGGGAAGGGGGTGAGAAGCTGATTGTGGGGGAATTGTTTTTCTGTGTAGAGGATAACTTGATGCATCATGGTACCCCAGATACTGGGGGGCAGGTCAAGAGTGGATACACTTGCCTTCAAATATTGTACATGTTGAGCTAGACCATATACTCTAGTCCATAAAAAAATGTGACAACTGTTCTGCTGTGCTGCGTTCTTAAGTCCAGTCAGTTTTCTTGAAAACCTATCTGCTTTGAAGAAAAATGTGAGTTTGACACCCCCTCCCCCCCCCCCCCCCCCCCAAAAAAAAAAAACCCTCCATGACAAATGGCAAAAAATGTAACTTCAAGAAAGAGCAATTGCTCCTCCTATACAAAGTGCACTAATGATGAACTCGGTAAAAGCTAACTTTTACCATAACAGTAATACCAGGACTAGGGAAAAAAACCTGCAGTCAAAAGCTTTGTTTGGTCTTATGTTAAAAAGAAAATATTGTCGCGTTTTTTGATGGACTGCACCGTAAGTGTAATCAGCCATCAGTTTCATTACATCGTTTTACCCATTGTGCACATAAGTCACACTTACACCACAAGTAATCTTTAAAAGGTATGGGATTTTCTTGTAAATACTTTTGTACAGTGTAATGATGTCTGTTAGGTACATATTCTACACAACCCCAGCACCAGCCCTGGGTGACGGAAACTGAGCCTAGGATATATGTGTGAATAGCTGAAAGAGACTTCATACCTATCTGATCACTGCCCAATGCATTTTTCAAGGAACCTCGAAGTCAGGGAATTCTAGCAATTAAACAGTGCATAGTTTTGACCATGTGTTTTCATGAGTTTAGAGTTTGTTTTCCAGAAGGTAAAGAGACAGGCACGTTTACGGAGTCAAGGCAATATTTTCACCTTTTAATAGATTCTCACGTGTACCATGCTCTACTGTTCTCCTTCCATTGATTTGCACGGAAATAATAGATTATGAGTACAGATATGTAATCAGTATAAGAGTGGCCATTTCATGGCAGTAGATATTCGCAACATGAATACCTGTACATGTTTGTGAACAAAAATGGATTCATGACAAATCAGGGTAGTGAAATTCTCCCTGCTCTTCTGTAGCAATGCGTTGTTTGATATCTAGGGTTTCATTCATCATTGTCAGTTTCTGAAGGTGCATATTTCCAAATCTACACATCATTGTTTCTTTTTTGTCTTCCAAGATAGTAATGTACTGCACATCTTTTCCATTGCATCTTCTCTTCAGTTTTATTAATCATTACAATGAGTTGCATGTAATGCAAAACATGATTATTTGTGGGAACTGGGATACTTTTGTTGTTCAACATACTCTGTTAATCTTTTTAAACAAAAATGTTTTTTCCTCTTTTTAAACACCTAGTCAAATTTCAGTATGATATATAGGAGCCTAAATGTGTTCAGAGTATGTTTTTCCTTTTTTCTGGGAAAAAATTTCCCAAGCAAATTAATAGTTTTACATGCTGAGATCTCCAAAATCCCGACAATTGAGGCTGCCACCTCATACTGCAGACAAATGCTTGCACTGTAAAGCGGGTTTTGCTGCAAGTCCTCTGATACTGATACACCACATTGACAAGGCCGTGTTCCCCATGAAGCTAATTGCAGTCAAAAGAGGGTTTGGTTGTTTTTCACGTTGCCACATGGCACTTGGGAGGGTGCGGTATGCACTGGACAAACTAGTCACTGGCTGGAGTGCATGGGGACACGTTTGACGCTAAAGAAAATGGCCTGCAACATTAGGCCAGCTCTGTCAGCAACTTTTCACGTGTCGGTTATTGTGGTCACCATGTCTTGACCACATGAACTGTGTCTGTCCAGAGCTTAAGGCAGGGCCTCTTCGCTGCTTCTGAGAAAGCCTTAGTAAAACAAGACTGTGAACGAATGTATCACCAGTCGTGCATGGACTCTGCACTTGATTCACAATCCTTTAGCTAAATGTAACCTGTATACCAAAGGTTTCTGTAGCTTTGTGGTTAACAAGGTGAATAATGTTAGTGTTGGTGCCAGTAACAAAGTTCAAATACGACATACAAACCCTGATGCCTTTCATGACCATGTGTTCTGAATATTGAGGGGCAATTTGTACTTTTTCCATGTCATTTTAGATTTCCCCCTTTAGTTTGTAAAAAAAAAAAAATGCACTATTTTTCTATTTTGTTGATTTTTGCATTGCAGTTGTTTTGTGTATTTGTAATAGATGCCTTAGATTGCATAGGAATTGGAGTATCTTGCCATATCCACCCTCTTTGCTTGACTGTGACTTTTCTCATTATTCTGTGACGTACTGGTACTCAACTACTGCCCCAAAAAAGACCCCCCCCCCCCCCACCAGCCCCCCCCAAAAAAGGAGTGCAGAATATTGTATTATCCATAGGCAAATTGTTCATCATTGGTTACTTTTTGGTGTGAAATGGCCGCATTTAAGACTTTTGATGACAAGCTGCAGCAGGCTTGCAAGTTTTGAAAACAACACGGTGTTTAAACCACCAGTGTGAAATGGCAAACAGCTCCGTTTTTGTTGACACTCACTCCAACAGGAATAATGACTGATGACTTCTATTAAAAACAGGTTTGCTGTACTGGCAGTGATTTTCACGATCAGTATTCAGACACGCACACCTTGAGGTCTCACAAGTTTGCTTTCTTAATTCTATCATTTTCCCAGCTGCTGAAATCATCATATAGCCTTAGTATGTTTCACTATGGCCTTCATACTTCTAAGCATTCTCATACCAAAGATTACTATTTTCATTTTAATGTGTGCACCATGACGTGAACAAACGTGCATGTGCAAGAGAAAAATTGTGTGGTTTTATGGGGGGTTTCTTTCTTGATACAAGCCAGTCAGAATTACTTCACACCCTTCAGTGTTATCTTCAGCAAACACAAAAAGGTTTCAGTCTGATTTTGTGTGGGTTTTTTTGGGTTTTTTTTGTTTTTTAGAATGATTTTTGTCTTGTTTTTGAAAATACATGTAGAATCGAGTTGTTGCCCTGGGGGAAAAACACTAGCCATCCGTTTTGTTGCCTTTATGGGCTCAAGTCTACCACATTTTGCAGCTTCAAATCACACTTGTGTTCAGATATTATGTGCAATATGTGATTTTGCTTAAACCAGTTTGTTTCACTAGCCCCAAGCAGTTTCTTGATTTGTGGAGTTACATTTACTATAGTAGAAGAGAAAATCTGGTGTATGATAATTTTGTATGTTTATGGTGGCTTGGTGGCTTGGTGGCTGGTAGTTCAATTGCTTTCTTCAGTGCTGATTCCAGCTTATCAGAGCTTGCTCTTGCGGTTTTACATTCAGGTGGTATTTATTGGTATACATCCCTGTCATGTGCATTGTCAGTGTATTATTGCAGCAGTGGTTTACATGCATGTTTGAAACTCATGGCTGTTGGTCCTACTGTGTACATTTGTGTATATAGACAAATATTGAATAAACCTTTTTCTCAACGATACCTGGGTTACTCTCCATCTGTCCTGTTCATGTCTAATGTTGTAAAAACTTTTCCATTCTGTGATGAATTGTGGTTGCATTGAGTAGCAGAAGGCACAACTTCATCCAGTGCAAGCACCTAGAAAGTGTCCTCTTAAAAAAATTCCACGGCAAAAAGATGTAACCAGTGAAATCTGCGAAGCATCTTGCCATTCTCTCTCTCTCTCATGTAATAAAAACTGTTGACTATCAAAACCAGAATCTAAGTAGTTTCACTCACATAATGTGAAATGTGTTCACTGGCTTCGCACATGCAGGTTGCAAAATGTGTTTGCTAAACACGTTTTCCCCATATATCTAGCGCAAGTACATGTACTCTGAAGTCACAGCTCTGGTCTACACACAAAACAGTGAAACACACACACACACACACACACACACACAATTTTTACATTTAATGGCACATACACTTGCAAAGCTCACAGGTACATGACTTGCAAAGTCCACATGTAGTGTAGTCACTAGTTCATAGTAGCTGTGAATGCTAGTGGCACATGGACATTAACTTCATGTCATCAGACAGCTGGATCACAGGTACAAGAGAAAACGTCACCACGGCCCCAGACTTCCTCTGCAAACTGCTGCTCAATGCTGGAAAAGGTACCAAAAACATGACCCATGAATGGAAATACTCCACAGAAACAGTAAGTGTAACGTTTACAGGAGACCTTTTTTTCTTCAGCTACTGTCTGTCTACAGTCTGTTCATAACAGGTTATGAACAGGTTATTAAATGTCAAGCCAAATTACACTAGCATACCAAAAGTTCCCCTTGCGCTTACTCTACAATGGTGTGCTGTTTGCAAATAATGTGTAAACTCATTAATACGCACATTTTGATCATTCTTATAACTTTGTAGCTTCTAATATTGAAGAAATACATGCATGTCACAATGTCAAAATCATGCTCACATGTGAACAGCGACTGATAGGAACACAGCTTTGCAGGGAAGAAGACCCGTAACAATGGAACGTCACTCCAGTCCCTGTCAATTTTGTCAAGCATCTCTGCATAACATTCCAGACAGGATGTCACTGCTTCATCACAGTCAAAACTGTCTCTGCATTTATCAACAAAAGCTGTCAAAAGAAAAAGAACCACACACACACACACACACACACACACACACACACACACACACACACACACACACACATACGCGCGCGCGCGCACACACACACAGGCTATAAAATCAGCCCCGCCAGCGAACTCCAGCATTAGGACGATGCGCTTGGGTGAACTCAGCATCCCTATAACACTCTCTCACGGTTGAGCGATTTTGAAAAAAAAAGAAAAAAAAGTGAGTGGGCAAGGTGTCTATCACTCAGTATTCGACTGACCTTGCACACACACACATCAATAAATCACAACCATTAAAAAGCAGAGATAAGGAATGGAAAGTCTGACACCGAAGCGTAGTAAACTTCCCTTCACCTTTTTTGAAAACTTTAAAATACCAAAGTTTGCCACCATCTCCATGTTGAGTGTTCAAAACTGAACCTGGAAAAAAGAATTTTCCCTTTACAACTTTTTTGTCTACACTGAACTCATACACATGAAAGTGGAATGACTAGTGTATGTAAAAATAAGCAAGGACAGGACAGTACCAAAAAAGTGTTTGGCAATTATAAATGAGCTGACCAAGAGAGATGCCAAACTTACAAACACAAGTCTGTGAAGAAAACGGTCTGGGATGATCCTTGCTAGTCAAACTTGTGCAATGAACCAAGAATTCACTGGTCATAAGGGATGTCTTTGTCTCTGCATTAAAATAAATAATAAATATAAGTAAATAAATGAATTAAATTAAAAAGCAACTGCTTTGAATAACATTCAACAATTTTTGTTTCACCTGATCAGAGCAGGTCAACACCCTTGTGATCATATGAGGTTAAACAAGCTCACAGCATCTGGACTTTGTCTGCACACCATGCTCATTGTACATGTTATAAAATGTTTCAATATCCTTTACTGACTGATCTCAAAACATCACTTGCTGAATTTTCTGCTTTACAAATGTTTCTGCGAAGAATTATATCGGGAAATCCACACAAAAATTGGGTTGCCCTTGCGACTGGCAATAAATAAAATTGAACTCACACTGGGTTTTTTTATGGGATGAAGAGATTGATGGCTTAGGCCAGTTCAGTTACCTGTAACGTTCATACAAGATGCTGGAGCATAGACCTGCCACTCCACTGCTGCACCTCTGGGCAAGCCAGGCACCACAACAAACTCTGTCAGGGAATGGTGAGACGGCTGGTCATTACACGTCTCTCTCTGCAGGCACAAATAAATGCCAATATTTAGCAATGAGAACACTGTTCTACACAACTTTACATTCTTTCAGAAATTTAGCAGAACTAAGTGTGACTTTCCTGCTAGGTAAGGATATAAAGGACACATACATCTTGCAAACACTCTCAAGGGATTTTGCCTGCTACTGCTCTCTGGTTATCTTGTAACATTACATGACAACATTGATGTCACCTCCTGAGTGTAATGAAATAATCTTTTGAATGGTAGATAGAAATAAATCCTCTCTTATGGCAAAACAATAATTATTATTCTATTTTAAAGCAAATATCTAAAGTCACTATATGCTCTAAATGCTAAAAACAGATTTCATCATTGACGACAAATGAATAATGTGGCTTCTTGATACAACCTTGTCTGATGCACAAACTGTGTTCCACTGTTGTCTGGCTGCGGTGACAAACTGAGGGTGCACTGTGTAGCAGATGGCCAGAAGGGCATCAGGAACCGCCACTCCTGGACAGAGGGCTCCGAGAACACTGGCTACATGCTGGAGAGCAAGGCGGGACTGAACAATGATGTCCCCTGACACAAGCGTCATGCTGCCTGGCACGAGAGGGATCTGGCCAGCAACATACACCCGCCCATCAACCTTGATTAAAAAAAAAACAAAAAAAAAACTGAGCAGGGCAACTGTCAAAGTGAAAACTTGAAATAAGCAAAACCAAACTGCAAGTGCAGTTTCTGACCACGCACTGGGTATCCCCTCCCCCTCCTCCCCAACATATGTTCATCTCACCACAGTGACTACTGCACGGACCACTAGGTCAATGCTTAGGGGGCTGTCAGATGTGGCGATTTTGCAATCCTACTAGCGGTAAAATGCACTCCCAGTTAATTAAATCAGCTTGCCAGAGGCACTGAAGCACAATGCCGTCAACTTCCCAGTCAACAGAACACGGTCCTGTTTTTTCCTTGCCACGCCAGGTCAATGGCTGCAGACCCTGCGCTGCACACTCACAGCGTGTGAACAGAAAAGCTGTTCGACCAGTGTGCGAAGGCTCTGCAGGATCACAGTGTGTGCTGTAGGTCTTACTGAAGTGGGGTAGATATAGTATGTCTGGCACTGTCAGGTACTCCGACAATCATTCATTTCACAACCAAAGTCTGTCCACTTGTACTACTGCCTCACCACTGTGGCTTGACTGTAAGGCCCGATGTTAGCTGGTGCCCAGTGAGAGAGACCTTGAACATGCATGGTGCGACGCTCATGGTCACCGTCTCCAGTGCCACGCCTCCATCCTTGAGCGTCCAACAGGAACAGGACATTCTCTGGGAGAACCGTCTCAACACAAATTCTAAGAAGGAAAAAAAAACCCAAAAAAACGAGGGGGGTTGTGGAATGAGATTTCCCTGAGCAAGCGTAACTGTTGAATAAGGCATCCATATATTTAAAAAAAAGAAAGAAAATCATGTGCAACAGTACAGTCCTGGCATTTGCACGACCACATTATTTTTAGTCTGAAGCGGAGTTACTATTACAGTATTTGTCCATAACCTCATAAAACAAACATGCACACAATCAAATTCTAACTTTCAGAAGCCCTTCATGCAGTAACACACACCATGTATTAGCAAGGCTGAAAAAATTTTTTTTTTACCTGACTGGTGGGTTGATGCCAAAGTAAGTTTTGTATACAGCATTGACACCAGCAAAATCAGCCATTTTCTTCACATAGAGACACATGGAAAACACCTCTGACAGTGTTCTGCCCAGTCTCTCAACTTCACCTGAACAAAGAAACCACAAGTGCACTGGTCAGCCCAGCATAGATCCATCTAAAGCAAACAGCATGGTTCAGCAACAAGCCCCCCCACCATTCTCCCTCCCATTTACATCTCCCTAGTTCTTAAAAATAGCATCTCATGCCTATCATTGACACACAGTTCTAGCAACTCTTCAATGCATGATTAATCCAGTGACACATACTCTAACCAGCACCTGTGATGACCTACACACATACAGAGTAAAAATAAAGAGTCACCTTTCAGTGTGTCCATGGCCTGTCTAGTGCTGATCTCCAAAACATTGTCCGAGAGGGCTGTCACCCCTCCAACACTGAAATAACACTCTTTGCTGTGACAGCAGGGTGAAACACCTTCTGAAAAAGAAAAAGACCGAAACATACTCATCACTGAACAATGAAGTAAAAATATGTAAGGTCACTCTATGTTTCTACAGGGCCATATCAAATATACATGTGTTCATGTTATATAACTCATGTAGGCTGTTTATACCACGTTTTGCCACTACACGGCAGAATGTACCGTGTGGTAGTATGACTGGGATGGATGAGGAAATCAACACTGTTCTTAGCGTTATCACCTGTGACAGGTTCCATCATGGGGACAGGGGGGTCATACATTGCGCTGCTTGCCACATCCACACTGCCAATATCCGCTTTGAAAGCTTCCATCAACGTATGGCTGGTCGTCAGCGGCAAGTCCTTTATCCTGTCTTGTGCACACCGTGGGTCATCCTGACACGACAAAGTGCACGTAAGAGTTCAAAGTTACTGTAAAACCATCAACTATCTCACTCTTCCACTGTCAACTGAACAATGAAATAAATATGGTCATTTAAACAATGTGGCTTCATAAAATCATAGGTGTAACTGTCTCAGTCGCAAAATATAAAAAATGTTGAAACACTAGCCCCCCCCCCCCCCCCCAAAAAAAAGAGAAATAAAAAGATTTGCTGGATTTTCCTCGGTGTTGAGTCTTGTTACATCCATGTGATGATAACATTTCTGAGAGGAGCAATCATGACCGTATCATACACCCACACTAAACAACACATCCACACCAGCTCTGAGACAGTGTATGTGTATTACTAATAATTACAAAGGCCAATGCCAACACACACACACACACACACACACACACACACACACACACACACACACACACAACCACACACACACACACACACACACACACACACACACACACACACACACACACACACACATACTTTATCCTCCAGATGCAACTTTTTGAAGCGGATGTAACCAACAGGAGCAAATGCATCAGCTGAATGAATCACAGTTTCCTGCTCATCCCTGAAAGCAGTGAACACCAACACTGAGGGATCACACTCAAATACATAAAGGAGTACATGTATATATATACCATATATACCATAGGCACAATTTTTGTCTTTGGCATTGACTAACATACAGGGAAATAGAAGACAGAGACTGCCATTCAGAGAAGTAAAAAATGGCTATACATCTAACTTGTAATGGATTACAAACAATTCGTAAGTCTAATCAAACCAGGGTGCAAAGTTAGTACGTGTAGATGCATGATGCCAAATGCACTGAAAATTATAATGGCACCCAAGGTATCTGCACACATTGCCATGGCAGCACTTCAGATGTTGGGTGTCTGACTGCAATTACCACAGCACTTTGCCATCATCACTGTACAGCCACCCTGCTGTGTAGTACCACCCTCCCCCCCCCCCTCCCCCAAATAATATATTATGTACTTGACTTGGCACTCAAAAATGTTCATGAAGGTGCAAAGTGGCCCTCAGAGACAAAAACTCAATTTTGTGCCCTGCAAACCATTTCTACTTTTCATGACATTAAGTAACAGTATCCACCTTTCTATCAGTTCAGCAGACAAGACTGTCTGCGGAGTGAATTATGTTTGTACATGTACTCCACAAAGTTTTCCCTAACAATGCAAGGGAAATAACCAAGCTGTTGGAACCAACAACACGTAAGTCTGAAATGAATGTCCACTCACACAATTATGCGTTTTTTAAACAAAGGACAGTCCAGTGTGAACGTTTCATATTCACCCCCTTCTCCACACACATTCAGTCCATACTTCTGTTGCTGAAATAAAATAAAATAGCAAGAGTCAGAAAGTCTGAAACACAACAACGGTGGGAGAGGGCAATGAAACTTGCACTGACACTACATAATATAGATAGATAGATAGATAGATAGATAGATAGATAGATAGACAGATAGATAGATAGATAGACAGATAGATAGATATACTTGAAGGGTGATGCCTGGAGTACAATCTAAACAGCAGACGGATGTGGATGCTGACAAAATCAGAATGATGGGACTGAGAGCAAAGCAATACAGATCCCACAAGACTAACTGACCTCACCATTTTAAGCATGTGCGGTAGAATCTGCCTGAGAGACAACCCAAGGTGTCTGTCTGGTTCCAAACCTGCAGAAAAAAAAAATATCAGAAATCAAGGTAAGTCAGCAACAAGGACTAGCGAATGCAATGGTGAAGATATTTATGTACAATGACCAGTGAGTGATGCAACTATCAGTGAAGCAAACTACAAATCGCAATTAAGTAAGATACAATTCATGTTAACATTCAGCCACAATAAAAACCAAGACAAACAACAACAAAAACACAAGAACAAACACCAACCAACCAAATAAGCCAAAAAAATAAAAATAAAAATAAGAAACACACACACCAAAAAAACAAACAAAAACAACAAACAAACAAAAACACAAAACATATTTTCTGCATGCAGTGTATTACAATGTAGCAGGTACATGAAGAATCATGGGCTGAATCTCTGATGGACTCCATATCTATTCTGTGGTTTTTAATTAAGCTGGGATTACACATTTACAACAGTTAGGTCACAAGATGCACCCACCCATGGCAGCCACTTTGATGATGATGGCCTCCATCCCACAGTCAACCATCTCCTGTAGCAGTGGTGCCTGTTCACGTCGCCACAGGTACGCCAGTGGAGTCAGACCCAACCGCAAACACCTGTCACAAAGCGTACGAAGGATGACATCACCCTGCACCCCACGAAACACTTGCTCAAACACACATGCATGCACGCACACACATACACAAGGTAACACCATTTTCACAAAATTCTTTGAGAAAATTTGCTTACACATTTTCTACACGTACTCGCTGGTAGTCAGAGAGGATGGCACCAACAGCTACTGCTTCCACTTCTAGTTCACTCTGCAAAAATCCAGTGTAGAGAAGTCAATGACAAAGTCATCTATTAAATACTCAAATACAACAAAATGAGACACCAAATATCTAATTAGTAAATCTTCTGTCAAAACAATCTTCACACACACTAGGCTGCACCCCCTTCTGTGACACTGACAGGCTCTGAGTAAAACATTCAGGTAAACTCTTGTTCTGAGCATTTTCTTGGCCTAAATGATTATGACAATTCAGTTTAGGCTGCTATATGACTGACAAATCATAAGCTATTTCAAGGAACATCGCACATGACTTTCAAGGGTTAACATTTGTGATGAATATTGCCCACTCTGGCACAGTAATGATAGGACATATGTCCACCTTGGTAACAAAGAAATCGGGCATTTCAAAAATGTCCCTGAAAGTGGCAAGTATTTTATTTGCCAAGGCAGGTGGAAAAAAACACTGGCAAGTAAAATTACAAACTTACTCGTCAGATGCAAATGCAGTAAAAAAAAAGTCCATTTTGCAGTGTCATAACAAGAAAAAGATGTTTTGCAAGTTTTCCAATTCATATTCTTTGTCAACCGAAGAATGAGTGAGTTCCCTTGGCCAATTCCAAGTCTGATTTTGTCGAATCGCTTTCAAAGCTGCCATGACCCACACCAAATTAAAAGCAAACAAGCCGTCAACTTCCCATGAATCGGAGGCACAGACACCTCCTGGTGCAAAGAAGGCAAAGTCAACAACAGCTGAACGCTTGTTTCTTCCGAGGTGGAAGAAAGAATTTTCATGGCTGAAGTATGATGAAAAGGCAAACCAGGTGAGATGTTCCAACTGCTTGTGTAACCCTTCAATGGTTGGCAAATCAACTTAACTCTGAAGTTTGGCCAGTAACTCTTCTAGTTTGGCGAGTCACTATGGCCAATGGCTAGTACGAACAAAATCAGACTTTCCAGGGCTAATTAACCAGTCTGTGACTGATGTCCAATGTAGATATGAAGCCCTGACTAAATTTCACTGGCAGAACAAACCTTGACCCTGACAAGCAGTTGATACAGATCCTCCACTTCGTCTCCCTCAAGAGGCAGATAATCTCTCTCTGTGCTGACTGCTGTCCCCTGAATGGTGTGACGATAAAGGGGTAGGCCCATGGCTTCTGCATACAGTTCAATAGCTTGGTGCCCCACTGTCTGGTACATGTAGCTGTCTAGTTCATCTAGAACATATTAAGAGAGCTTCCAGTGTGTATGGTGTATCACTGCTTCTACTTAGGGTTGATGGCTTTGACTGTCAAATAATTATTAATTACTGGCCATTTACAAACAAACAACAGGTTTTATTCCAAAATTCTCAGTCTTAACATGTTTCCCCTTGTAATTGTGGTTGTGTTTTAAATAAAATACCTCCCTGTAAGCAGTACCAGGAATGCCCGGTATTATATCTCTAGGACACCTGTCTGAGTGACATGGCACATGCCTTGTCATTCGTACTACCGGCATCTTATCGTTTTTGTGGCCACTCTCGATATGCTAAACTCATACCCTTGAGCCGCTTATCGTTTTTGTGGCCACTCTCGATATGCTAAACTCATACCCTTGAGCCGCATATTTCAAAAAAGCTGCAAACAACAACAACAAACAAGGCTGTGGCCGGTGTAGAGTACCAAACAAATTATAAATTACTCGTACAAATGTCTCACCTTTATCTTTAGGTTTCAGGTTGGCAAGTGCAACAATTTCGTGGCCTTCTGCAACGCAGTGCATCATGTTGAAGCAACTGTCTTTGCCACCACTGCAACAGAATTACATCACGTCAGCGTGGCAAACCCATGTCAAACTTGGATTTAAATACAAAAAATGCAGACTAAGTCAAGCTTTTGCGTAAAATATACTTTCGAAGAACTGTATTTCACAAATCTAGGTTGGTTTACCTAATTAAGGCGACTGTCTTCATTTTCACGTGCTGTAAATGCAAAGCGAAACAACGAACACGTTCTTGAGCGGAAGACCAACACCGGAAGTCGATGAACCTTCTGAGAGCATGCGCATGGAAAGAATCCACGTCTGAATGTTGTTTTGGTTTACTTTGCAGATGATTTTTTTCAATGCTGTAATTACTGGCGATTGCTTGATTAAGGTAAGCTGCCTGCGGAACAGTCCTTAGAATACCGAATTTTCACGATAATATGTCGACAATATAATTAACTCCTGCAAAGTCATTTTGTTGATGTTAAATTAATTACACTTGGGTAGCCCGAGTTTTGTTGGTCTGTGTTCTAATGCCAAAAAAAACCTCCTAGAAATCTGTGGGTTGACACCAAGAATAAGTCATTTTACGGTCAAATAATAAAGCATTAAGTGTAAGTGAAATTCGCTACACATACACGGTTTATCTTCTGGATAGATTCAGATGCTGCAGACCCCCCCCCCCCCCCCCTCCTTGTCTTTGTAAACGGTACCATTCCGTCGCACGGACACTGTGGATTTGTTGACCCTCTCTCTCGCTCTGACACACACACACACACGCACACACACACAGAGAATGTGGCCTATATATATATTCCTAAGAACTTGACAGCAACTGAAGAAGAATCAAGCGAAAACTGTATTTGCCACTTGCATGGTTATCTTTCTATGGTTTATCTTTTGTTCTCAGGCAGAGCTGAGTCTGACGGCACGCTAACCAGTCATCATGTCATGGCTGTCGGCTGTGACAGGGAGGGCAGAGGACCTCCTCAACAAGCTGGACAGGTCTGCAGCGGATGCATTCCATGCAGAGGAGGAAATGCCCAGCAAAAAGCCACCTCTTACCTCAGACACTTCCTTCTCACAGTCGTTCCTCTCAACCAAACCGTCTTCGGTCTCACCTGCCCCAAACCCTACTTCTCACCTGTTTGACACATCCAGGCAGGCCGGACCAACAACATCCACACCAAGAACAGCAGTCAGGCCACTTGGTGCCTCGGTTGCAAACACCACGAAGACAGTGACATCAACAGCAACAGCAACCACAACAGCAACTGGCAAGCCAGCTGCAAAAAAGAAAGATTCTGATGAGGCACTGTTTGACTTCCTCAACAGCAAAGAGCCATCCGATGGAAGCAAGAAACGCGTGACACCCGTCAGTAGCACACACCACTCCAGACAGTCCAGCACTTCATCTCTCCGTGGTGTTTCTAAGACTGCTGATCAGACATCCGCAGAATCTACTGAAGGAGGGGGTGTTGGTGCTAGTGGTGGTGATGGTACTTCACAAGGACCTGCCAGCGAGTCCGCAGGTGAGAGTAACAATGATTATAGCAATTAACATCCGCTGTCAACAAACACAGCAAAAATACATATATATGTATACACACAGCCACTGTTTTTTGCACCATCACATTTTCAGTCGTTCTCACCTGCACACATACATATTGTATAGTTCTGCACATACTTCAACTTTTTATTCACTGCAGGGATCAGTTGCCACCCATAATTAGTTTGAGACTTTGATATTTGTCTCCAAGGAAAAAAGTCACCATAAATCAGTGTTCCCGATCACGCACAGATACAGTGCGTATTTGTACACACAAAACTGTTAAATTGATGCACAAATACGAGAACAGTGCATCACGGGGGACGCATGTTTTTGGTCTCACTGTGACAAACAGTATTTTTCCAGTTCCCTCCCAGAAACCCCAATGAACAAAAAGCAATCTGTAACTAGCTATGGACACTTGCAGCATTGCATTTTCACTGACACATTGTGCAAAACAGACAGAATCTGATGTATGGACCCTCCAAATGTACAAAAGGACCCTCAAAAATATGGAGAGAGGGTCCCAGGGACCCTTGTTTTTTCGAATCACAGGGAACACTGATAAATAATCATAGTTTTGAAACTAATAACACTAATTCGTTGCACTGCAGTGATGTGCTGGAAGTAGGAAATGCATGCACCATGATCAGCACATATTTTGTAAACGTATGTTGAAAACAGCGTTAGCAGTTATCTTTTACTGAAAGGGACAAGAAATTTTATTTTACTTCCATTGTTGAATATTTTTGCCTTTTTTTCTGCATTACAGATGTCGAGGAAAAGTCAGACAGTCATCGAAACAGTCCCACCAACTCCAATGCATCTGCGGATATAGATGCCCTGGCAGATGCAATGCAAGAGAGTCCAGTGGGGAGCGATCACAGTCAGCCGGACACCGATGCAAACGGCAGTGGTGACACGCGAGTTTCATCCCTAGAACTCGAGAACAGATTGCTGCGCAACGAAATAACATCACTCAATCAAGAGATGGCTGCCGTCATACAACGAGCGAAAGATTCACAGTCAGGTAACTTCCTGTTCTGATGCGTGTGCTTTTTTTTTTTATCCAGAAATGCTGGAGAAATTACCAAAATCAGTGACAGTGTTTCACCATTTGTCAGCATAAATTAGATTTTAATGATTGCTGTTTAATTTTGTCTCAGTGTTGGAATTGGTGCAAAGATATGAGCATGTGTCAAAGTAAACACACACACACACACACACACACACACATATAGAGAGAGTTTTCACAATGAGGTGCCCCCGATTACATAAAATACACCACACGAGTTTGTTGATTTCGACTGTAATTAGTGTAAAACTGCGACTTTTAACAAGCACTTTTACGGTCGAAATCAACAAACGAGTGTGGTGTATTTTGCGTAATCGGGGGCACCGAATTGGGAAAATTATTTATACCACGTCCGTAACGGCATTTCTTTGACCTGAAAGCTGACATCGGCAATCCATATGCTTCACACGGCATCTCTGACTGAAGTGCTTTACGTTGCCTTGTCCATAGGCTTTGAGAAGTCAGCAGGTCTGTTTCGAAGCCTCCTTCTTAGTAGAGAACTGGAACTAAGCTTACGCTATTCACAAACATGACCAACCGTGGACAAAACGCAGCAAAAGATCAGCAATTTCACATCAAGCGACTGGCAAAGCTCCTTTGTCCCCATTCCTGTACGAAGTCGAACCACGTGATGTCGTGACGTAAATTATTCTTTGGTCTCTTTTCGCGTCATATCGTGACATAAATCCTTTAGCCAGAACACACTGCTGAAACATTGCTATGAGTAGTACATGTGCACTGTTTAGGTACAGCCATAATTCACGTGTGATTGTTATGGGTACAATGTTAAACCATGTGTGGTGAATTATGGATTATTAAACCATGACTTGTATTAGTGGTAGAGTGGTATATATATATATACATCTGTGTATCACCATCAGTCAGTGCCCTTCATTTAATCATTCTCTGTTTTATTGTGTCTCAGAATTGGTGCGAACAAAGGAGAAGATGTCAGAGTATATGAACAGTGCTTCACTACATGACCAGTTAGTGCGTGAGCTGCAAGCACGAGAGACAGACCTTCAGGAGGCACTGAAAGCCAAGGATTCTCAGCTGGCGGTGCTGCGTGTGCAGCTGGAAGAAGCTGACCGGAGCAAAGTGGCTCAGCAAAGAGAACTGGAAAACTTACAGACTGAGAGAGAGAGGTGAGCGCACACAAAACTTTGCTCTGTTTTTTGGCTCCCTTGTGTAACAATGGGAGTCTATGTATTAACCCTCCGTCGTCTGTCTGTCTGTCTGTCTGTCTGTCTGTGTGTGTGTGTGTGTGTGTGTGTGTGTGTGTGTGTGTGTGTCCAGAAAACTTTAACGTTGTCATTTTCTCAGAATCTACAAACAGTAGAGGCACCAAACTTGGCATGCTGATAGACTAGCACAAGACCTTTCAAAACATATCATTTTGAATGACCTTGACCCAAGGTCAAGGTCACTAAAGCTCTCTGTTTGAAAATTTTACATTGGCATTTTCTCGTAATCTACAAATGCCAGAGGTTTTAAACTTTGCATGATGATAGACATTGATAAGAACTTTACAGATATACATGTAGTCAGTGACCTTCTGTCAGGGTCAAGGCCATACAAGATAGTTTTGTGAAACCTTAACATTGGCATTTTCTCAGAAACAATGAACAGCAGAGGTGCCAAACCTGGCATGCTGATAGACAGTGATAAGACCTATGCACACATACCATCTTAAATGACCTTGACTGAAGGTCAAGGTCACTGAAACAGTCTGTTTGGAAATTTTAGATTTGCATTTTCTCAGTATCTAGAAGAATCAGAAGCATCAAACTATGTGCGATGATTGACATTGGCAGCACCTTTACAGACATACCTGTGTTCAGTGACTTTTAATCAAGGTCAAGGTCATGCAAGCGTTTTTTTTTGGAAACTTTAACCTTGGCATTTTCTCCAAAACAACAAACAGTAGAGGCACCAAACGAGGCATGATTACTTACTTACTTAGGCCCTTGGCTCCACGTGGAGCATAGGCCATCGACAACCCTTCGCCATCGCACTCTGTTCTGAGCTAGTCTTCCCACTCCAGTCCAGTTGGTCCCCTGCTTATATAACTCTGCCTCAGTGTCCCGCCTCCAGCTGTTGCGAGGCCGGCCTCTCTTCCTTTTCCCCTGCGGGTTCCATGTCAGGGCTTGGCGTGTGGTGCTGGATGCTGGCTTCCTGAGGGTGTGTCCAATCCAGCCCCACTTCCTCCGCAGGATCTGCTTGGCCACTGGTTCCTGCCCCGCTCGCTCCCACAGCTCTTCATTCCGGATCTTCTCAGGCCATCGGATGTTGAAGGTGCGCCTCAGACAGGTGTTGAGAAATGTCTGGATCTTCTGCTGCATCGTCTTCGTTGTCCTCCATGTTTCGCATCCGTAGAGCAGAACTGACTTCACGTTGGAGTTGAAGATGCGAAGTTTGGTTCTTATGCTGACAACTTTGGATGCCCAGACGTTCTTCAGCATGACCATTGCTGCCCTTGCCTTGCCGATTCTGGCTGTGACGTCTCGGTCTGTGCCTCCCTGTCCATCAACCACACTCCCCAGGTAGACAAAAGACTCCACCTCCCTGATGGGCTCTCCACCGACTGTGACTGGTGTGTTGGCAGTGGTGTTGATCTTCATCAGCTCGGTTTTCTTCCTGTTGATCTTGAGCCCTGTTCCGGCTGATGTGGCTTCCAGGCACGTAGTCTTGTCCTGCATCTGGCTGTGGCTGTGAGACAGGAGCGCCAGGTCGTCCGCGAAGTCGAGGTCATCCAGCTGCGTCCAGAGTGTCCACTGTATCCCGTTTTTCCTGCCTGCTGTAGTGGTCTTCATGATCCAGTCGATGACCATGAGGAAGAGAAACGGGGACAACAGGCATCCCTGGCGGACTCCGGTCTTCACCTCGAAGCTTTCTGACAACTGGCCGGCATGGGCAATCCTGCAGCTCGTGTCTTGGTAGGTGCACTGGATCAGGGAGATGATCTTCCCGGGAACTCCATAGTGCCTTAGCAGCTTCCACAGCGCCTCTCTGTCTACACTGTCGAAGGCCTTCTCATAGTCTATGAAGTTGATGTAGAGGGGGGAGTTCCACTCCAGTGACTGCTCCACAATGATGCGTAGGCTGGCAATCTGGTCAGCGCAGGACCTGTTCCTGCGAAAGCCTGCCTGCTGGTCTCGGAGCATGGGGTCGACTGCCTCTCTCATCCTCTCCAGTAGAATTCTGTTGAGAACCTTGCCTGGCACTGACAGGAGCATGATCCCTCGGTAGTTGCTGCAGTCCCTGAGGTCCCCTTTCTTTGGCAGCTTGATGACGATCCCTTCTTTCCACTGGGCTGGCACCTCTTCCTTCTCCCAGATCTTGCTGAACAGGCTGTGCAGCATGTTGACGGCTGTCTCTGTGTCTGCTTTAATGGCTTCTGCTGGTATCTCGTCCGGCCCTGCAGCTTTCCCATTTTTCAGTGTCATGATGGCTTTCCTGATCTCCGCCTTAGAGGGCTTGTCGCAGTTGATGGGTAGTTCTGTCTCAGCTGGTGGGATGTCTGGTGGTGTTTCAGGGATGGGGCGATTTAACAGCTCCCTGAAGTGTTCTGCCCATCGCTTCAGCTGTTCCTCAGTTGTTGTCAGTGGGTGCCCGTTCTTGTCCTTCACTGGTTTGTCTGTCTGCTGAAATTTGCCCGCGAGCTTCTTGGTCACCTGGTACAGGTCTTTTAGATTCCCTTGTCGGGCTGCTTCCTCTGCTTGACTGGCCAGGTTGTCGATGTAGTCCCTCTTGTCCTTCCTGGTGCTCCTCTTCACTTCTCTGTCAACTGCTGTGTATTCCTCTTGTGCCTTTGCCTTAGCTCTTCTTGTTCGGCTCGTGTTCAGTGCAGTTTTCTTCTCTTTCCTAACTTCCAGCTTCTGGATGGTATCAGCAGAGATCCATTCCTTATGTTGGGTCTTTCTCTTGCCAAGGACCTCTTCGCATGTGTCGTGCCAGAGTTTCTTGCTGTGTTCCCACTGTGTCTCGATGTCCATTTCACTGTCTTCTATCAGGTCTTGCAGTGGCTGGAACCTGTTGGAAAGGCTGATCCGGAATGCTGCTTGTGTGTCTGTGTTCCTGAGAAGTCCAACGTTGTACCTGGTCCGTGTGCTGTTGGCGTTGGTGTGCCTCTTAAGCCGAAGTCTCAATGTTGTTGCAAGAAGGTGGTGGTCTGATGATACATCGGCACCCCTCATCACGCGCACATCCCGCCACGATCTCCTGAACTTCCGGCTGATGCAGATGTGATCAATCTGGTTCTCCGTGACATGGTCCGGCGATCTCCATGTGGCCTTGTGGATGCGCTTGTGTGGGAAGATGCTGCCTCCTATCACTAGCTGGTTCAGGGCACAAAAGTCTGCAAAGCGCTCGCCATTTTCGTTCATCTGTCCCAGTCCGTGTGTTCCCATGGTGTCCTCATAGCCTGTGTTGTCTGATCCAATCTTGGCGTTGAAGTCTCCCATCAGTATGGTCATGTCCTTGGCTCCTCCTCTATCTATCACTGTCTGCAGTTGTTGGTAGAAGTCATCTTTTTTCTCCTCTTCCGCATCATTGGTGGGAGCGTAGCACTGGATGATGTTCAGCTTGATGTCTTTTTTCTTGGTGATGAATTTGGCTGTGATGATGCGGGAGTTGACAGGTTCCCAGCCGATGAGTGCCCGCTGTGCCTCCGGTGCCAGCATCAGGGCCACGCCCTCAGTGTGGGGGGCTCCATCCTCTGTGTGTCCAGAGTACAGCAATTGCTCTCCTGATGAAAATCTCAGCTGTCCTGTCTGTAGCCACCTTGTCTCACTCAGTCCCAGTACTCCTATCTTGTAGTTCTTCATCTCTCTTGCTACTTGTATGGTCCTTCCTACTTCATACATTGTCCTGATGTTCCATGTGGCTACTCTCGTTGTTGTCCTGGGTGTTAGAAGGGGGGTCGGCCTTGCAGCTTCCTTTCGGCTTTCACTGCAATGCGTCATAGATCTCCGGGATGGAGACCCTTCCTCGCCCAGGTGAATGTCTCGGTTTGTTGCTGTCGATGCTTCAGTAACTTAGTGTTTTTTACAGGTAGGGCTGTTAACCCTACGCAAACCCGTTTAGCCTCTTGGAGAGGTGGTCCACATTCGTCTGACCTCTACCCTTCGACCTGTCCAGCTTGGGTGACCCTGCCAGGAGCATGTGCTCCTGCTGGCATAGTTCTCTGGGTCATTGAGGTACACAAGCCACTACCCCACGACAAGGGTTGGACCATGTAGGGAAACGAGGCATGATGATAGACAGCAATGAGACCTACCTTTCTGAATGACCTTGACTGAAGGTCAAGGTCATTAAAGCTGTCGTGAATTTTAACATTACTGTTTTCGGAGGAACTACAAATGCTAGAGGCATCAAACTTGGCATGATGATAGACATTGATGAGATCTCTTTTGAATGACTTTGACCAAAGGTCAAGGCTGTACAAACTGTTTCGGGGAAAATTGTAATATTGCCAGGAACTCAGAGTGCCAGACACATCACTTAGCATGATACTGGATAGTGATAAGAGCTCTACAAACATACTTTTGTGAATGACCTTGACCTGTGTCACAAGGGAGCCATGGAGGCTTCTGCCTCTCTAGTTAATCAATAATGGTCACACATAAAATAAGCGAGTACCACTTCTTTACATACCGGTCATTGCTGTCAAGACAGTTCTTTTATTTGGTATTTCTCAAAGAGACCTAAAGACGTTGCAGTTATATCTGCTGGCTAGTGTTGATGAAAACTTGGACGTAACACTGTAGCTACGACTCGCATGAAATCTTCCCAGTGTTTGAGTTAGATGTGGTGCATGTTTTCATGTGATGTCATGTCCTGAAACAGTACATGGAAAATTTGCCATTGGTGTTCATGAGGATATATATGATAACAATTTTGTGAATTCAGGATTCTTCACGATCAGTCGAGTGCCAGTGGTATCCACAGTCAGACGCTGGACACCATGAGGCAGAAACTGACAGAGATGGAGGGGGCACTAGCACGGGAACAGCAGGCTCACAAGCATTATCAGGTTAGACTATTTTACCTCTGCGGACAGAAGTAGAAATGAATGTCATTTCTCATTGTATTGTGTGTGCGCACGCGCACACACACACACACACACACGCACACACGCACGCACGCACGAATACTAATAATAATAATGGCTATTTATATAAACTCAGCGAGCTCTAAGTGCTTACAAAGTTAAGAAAAATAAAATTAAATAAAATGTCATGAAAAAAATGCCAGAGAGAACAATAAAAGACACAGCAATTGTAGCACACACACACACACACACACACACACACACACACACACACACACACACACACACACACACACAGAGTTCTGTTAGTCCCTCATTACTGCTGCTGGGCTGAGAACTAGTGTGTTTCAACTGCAGTTTTAAAGGTGGGGACCAAATCTATATATATATATGCCTTATGGTTTTTGGAAGAGCGTTCCAAAGGGTGGGTCCTTGGTAAATAAGTAAACAATTTTTGTTTATTCTTTAAGTGTACATGCATGTACATGCATTGGCCACTCCCTCGCTGAATGTGTGAACATTTCATTTTTTTAAATTTTGTATTGGTTTGATTGCAGCAAGAGGCTGCTGCACGACAGAGCAGGTTGGAGCAAGAACAAAAAGCCCTGGCTGATGCTCTCACAGCAACTGAGAAGAAAGTATCTGATGAACGAGGTAAATAAAAACCTGAATTGAACTGTGCCATTTTCATCTGTCTGAATGTGATACGGCTATTCTGCCAATGGTATGGCACAGATCATACCAACAGACTCATCAGTCACTGACTCACTCTGTAAGACATCATTACTTAAAGTTTGGGTTTGTTTTTGTTTTTTTTGTTTTTTTGTTCGTTTGTTTTTTTACAGTATTGGCAGCCGTCACCTTTTTGGGCGCAAATGTTCAGTCATGTGCAGACCATGAAGGCTCCCAATTTTAAGCAGTATTTATTCACTCTGCATTATGTTCTTTCAGCTGCAAGTGACATGTTACTGTTTATGCTGTGTTGCAGCAAAGGCGGCAGAAGCACACAGTCAGCTGAAGGCAGTTAAGACAACCCTGGAAGCCACACGGCAAGAAATGACAGAATACAAGGAGAAGGCTTCACGCATTTTGCAGGTACCGGTATATTTTGACACACCTTAACAATACCAGTTAAGTGGTTTGCCTGAACGAACTGAGATCACAGAGGTCAAGACCATCACATTTTGAGACTAAACTTGCACACATACTTGTGCTCAGAGACACCGAGGTGATGAAAATAAAAGACCTGTTAGAGAGAGACAATCTTACATATTTCATTAGTGTCACTGTTCCCTGGCATCTTTACAGTTTTAGAATCAGTATTTAAGGCAAAATGTCATAGTGAAACATATTTTATCCTTTTTGTTTTTTTACTTCTTACTGTTATATCCTGCTGTGTCTTTTTAACACATTAATAATTGTTCAAGCGTTTTTCTTCACCAGTCGAAGGAGAGGCTGATCACCAGTCTGCGTGAGGGTTCCAGTGCAGTAGGGAGTGGGGATGGGGTGTCCAGCTTGGAGTACGAGTCAGTCCGTCAGGAGCGTGACATGATGAGGGAAGAACTGCAACAAAGCAAAATGACCATCGAGAACTTGCGCATGGAGCTGCAGGTTGGGGCATCTCTAGTTCTCAACCCATCTATTAGTATTAAGTAGATTATTTGGTAGATTAGTTTATGGAAGGGCATTAAAATGATCATATGGATTCTAGTATTCATTCTCAAATATTGATAAAAGCTGATTCTGTGGAATTCTGAGTTTTTCAGAAGGAATTTACCTTGTTTTAAAGGTTTTCATGTGCCAAGCTCTCAGGGTCAGATATTTTTTCCCCTTTGAAAGCATTGGTGAAATTAAAACAGAAGAGGGTTACAAATACCTCATCAGTAATTAGCATGCAGTTCTAAATCAAACAGTAAAGATCATGCTAAACTATCCACCATATACCTTGTCCCTGTTGAAGTGTGGTATTCTCAGAACAGATACAGTGCCTGAGTAAGTGCTTGCTTGCTTACTTTGAAGTGTGTGTTACCTGGTGTGCAGGATCTGGAGGTGCAACTTCAACAAGAGAGCAGCACAGCACAAGATCACATCCAGTCCCTGGAGGACAGCCTGGCAGAGGAGAAGCGGCGACGAGAAGACTGTGAACAGGAACTCCTGAAGCAGAAACAAGTAAGGGAATGTCGGAAGGAGTCTGTTTTGCCTTTTTTTTTCTTTTTTTTTAAACCGAATTTGGTCTGTAAAAATGAAAGCCTTGCATCACAACTGTCGATTGATGGTTTTCCAGGTTTTTTTGCACGCTTGAGAACAAATCATGTCTGAGGTGGAATCAGGATTTTTAGAAGAAACGAGCAGCAATCAAAGTTCCTCCCCCCCCCCCCCCTCCCAAGCCACTGGTTTTGTGGTAGGAGTCAAGTATTCCAGAAATCAACAGGGTTGTGACCAGAGGTGCACTGAGAAAACCTTTCCCTTGGAGTAATTCAGCAGTGAGAAACAAAATCTTGTTCACTTACATGTATTACATTTCCAGGAACTGCAGTACGCCATTGACGAGCTGCACAAACAGAAGATCACATTCCAGACCCGCATCAGTGACAGGGAGGCTGAGATTGAAAAACTACGCAACCAGGTCAGCATGACCTCTGAAGATCCAGAGCCTGACCACCCCCTGCCCACTATATGACAAGACTGTTAAAAAGAAAAAGCCACTGCACACCAGTAGAAGCCACTTCAAGCCACTATTACACAAGGCCTGGGCCTTCATGCTAGGCTCAAGACTGCTGCAGATTGCATAATAGTGGCTTGTAGTGGCCCCTAGTGATAGGAAGATTTCAAGTATAAATGCAATCTTCTATGGGCTTTTAAGAGTTATAGTTCGTCTTCACTATCCCCTGAGATTTGTTCATCTTTGCTCTCGCCCTGTTTAATTTTTCCTATTTATTACTAGTTCTTAATGATGAAAGCGCTGCTGTTGTTCACATCATGAGCAGGCAGCTGTTCCTAGCCCAGTTTGTTTTCTGTGTGATGATTTTTTTTAATCACTGATATTAACATAACTTATCATTATTTGATGATTGAACTGAGTGTTTTATTTTGGTTGCAGCTGACCACAAAAAGCATCAGCAGCACATCAGAGAGCGAACTTGAGTCCCGGGTGCGATCGCTGACCGAGAGCCTCATTCAGAAACAGACCATGCTGGAGGCCTTGAGCACAGAGAAAAACTCACTCACACTGCAGCTGGAGAGACTTGGGGTACGTGCCTGGTGTGACCTGCAGTTATATTTGGTCAAACCGGAGAGCATTTAGGTTACACAGTACTAAGATGATCTGTTGACTGTCCTTGGCACTCCGTGTCTGACTTCATGCTGACACACCCATAGGTTTGACTTTCTGTCAGATGCTGCCAGTGCTTCATATTTGGGGGGGGGGGGGGGGGGGGGGGGGGGGGGCAAATATTACAGGACATACGTCCTGGGTGACTGAAAAGGTACAGGACATTTATTCTGAACAAGAAGAAAATGATGCTTGTTTTGGGCAGAAACTGGTGGTGGGTATGGATGTTGAAATGATCTTTCTCTTCCCTTTCGTATTTTAGCAACAATATCGTGATGTGGAGAACTCACTGATGAGGTCAACCATTGCATCAGTGAATGTTGGTGATCATGATGATGATGGTGAGTCATTTAGATCTTGTTCATCTTGTTGAGTCATTTAGATCTTGTTGCTGTTTGTTGTTGTTTATTGCTACAGTACATTCCTTGTGGTGTTACTTCTAGAACTTAGCCCCTTCTCTACTAAAAACAGCTAGTATTTCATATTAATATTCATATTTAAAAAGTATCACATGAAAAGTATCACATGAAATAAGTACACAGCAAAAAAAAAAAAAAGAAGCTGCATTCGAGGGAGACCAGTGTTATCTAACTTTATTGAAAGCTTGTAATACATGTATGTATATTTGTATAATGTTCCTTTTCAGTGCGACAGAGGTTGCCAACATTTATGAGGGAAGGGGCAACAGACACAGAGGTGACCAGAAGAGTGAAGCATTACATGAACACCATCGATAAGTTCAGGTAGTTGCTATCAGTAACACTTGTGAACTTGTTATGTGAAAACTGATTTCATCTGTTTGTTGCCGTAAAGTGCCCCCTTTGTCTTCAGTTTCATGTGATGTACACAGCACTTTTTCAATTCAATTCAATTCAATTCAATTCAATATAACTTTATTGTCTGTCGATGGCAGAAAATTTTTTGCACGAAACCGGTCTTCTGTATCAGAAAGTAATTCCAAAATGGCATATACATGCACACTGTAGTGTACAGGTTTAATTTACATCATATTGTTTGTCCTAGTGGTATCTTTAGTTTTGTTTACCTTTTCACTGTTTAGGCTTTTCAGGTTTTCCTTGTTACAAGAGAAAACCTAAATTGTGTTTTGTCTGCAGCATTCGGCTGGGCGTTTTCTTGAGGCGTTACCCCATCGCACGGATCTTTGTGATATTGTACATGGTGAGTGCTGTGGCGTATGTCGTGTTCCCTTGTGTAACTGCTGTTACCAACAAACTCATTGTAACTATGGCGTTACAGAGTGCATCTGATTTTTCATAAGTATGCACATGCACGCACACGCACACACACACACACATACACACACAGACCCATGCTGTAGTGGCGATAATGCTAATGCTTTGTTTCTTTGTTTTTTTTCTCTCTTCTTTTTGCCAGGCTCTGTTACATCTGTGGGTGATGGTTGTGTTGATGACTTACCAGCCAGAGATTCACGGCAGTGACTACATGCCCAGTGAGGGAAACCACTAGCATCCAGCAAGGTCGCCATGCACAACTCGGGAGGGGGGAACAGCTCCTTTGACCAGCCTTTCCAGTTTCCTTGAGCAGAATTTATCATCCATTAATGTATGTTCACATTATACATTCAGATGAAGTTGAGCAGCCAATCTCAAAAGATGTTTTGGATGCAAAAGACAGTAGCACTGAAAGTGTGCATACGTGCGTTCAGGTTTGGTGTGTACAGTGGGACACCCAGCTATGATGTGAATGTCGCTATGCTGGATTTTATCTGTAGACATGTATGGTAGACAACAGCCAAAATGCATAACATCTCTTCGTAACTATTGACCTACACTGGTACGCCCAAATGGTGGCACCAAGGGGAAGTTGGTAGCAGGAGTGATCCTCAGATGTAGTAACGCTGCATCTTGCTGTCTGTGCTGATGGTTTTGTCCTACCTTTTCTGCTCACTTGGTGATCGCCTTCATAGAGTGCTGGTAAACTGCTACTAGGAGGGTGGACATCTGTTTTAGATTGTTTTTAGTTGACTCTTGTTTTAAACGTGGGAATTTTATCATTACCCAGCAACAGTTGAGTGATGCGGATTGACTTGTACATGTATTGCAAAACATCGGAAGGAAAACTCCTCAGCACTTTATTAAGTATGCATCATCTTCCATATTTTCTGTAGCAATGTGAGACAGAACGTGAACTGGAGAATGCTTTCGTCAGATCAAGGGTATGAGATTTATTTATGTCTTCGTGATTGCATGAAACATATTTTAGTGGAATAGGGGAACCACACATTTGCTCAGAAGTTTTGTCAGAGCGACACAAACTGCCAAGAACACAGTGACTCTTAGTTCTATGCCATTCTTTCTTCTTCTTCTTCTTCTGCTTCTTTTTTTTTTTTTTGTCACAGCCAGAGGATAAGCACAGAGCTGCAGCTGTATTGAAGTTGCATGGTGAATAGTTTATGTACTTTCGTTTTGTGAGCATATCAGATGCAGTTTCTTGTGTCGAGCAATTTTATGATTTGTACAGCCATGATTCAGCATACTTTATTTTGTAAGAATAATCTTCTGACAGTTGTGAATGAAACTGAATGAGTGGGCATGAAAGGTCGTGTGTGTGTGTGTGTGTGTGTGTGTGTGCAGTCTGGTATGAATTGATGCCACATCGTTATTTTGTTGAAAATTTGTAGCTCTCTGTTCTCAACTGTCTGGGCACCAGTTTGGTAACTTTCTTAGTGGGAAATGTTTTATAGGATCTCAGTCATTTTACATCTACATACAGTAATCCAAGTTAGGAAGGATTGCAAAATTCAGCTGTGAAACAGTCATTTAATTTGTTGACATGAAGGTGAATACTAAATGTGTATATGGTTCTGTGATCTATTGCACATGTACCTGTAAGTACTGCGAGGTGCATGATGGGGATGCAAACGTTACTTTTATATTGGTCAGAATATACAGTGCATGCTATTTAAGAGTTGCCATTATGGTCACTGAAGAACGTGTACATACCATGTGTGAGAGCTGCAATACAAGATTGAAGATGTATCTGTGGGAAATAAATTTGGACAAATGTTTGGAAAAAGTGTTGAAATTGTGTTCCATTTTGCATGGTTGATACTGAAAAACGAAGCTGGCACGATGTGCATGCAGGATGAAAACGTTTATTTACAAAAGACGATGACAGCAGGTATTAAACCTCTATAAAAAGAGAAGACATTCAGAGAATGAACAGTTGGCACAGTGCTAATATTTCTAACACTTAGCATGAGTGACAAAGGGAGTTGCGTCAGCTTCCTGGAAAATGTGCAGTAGAAGAAATGTACACTCCATTTCATTACGACTTTGTCTTCCAATTCTGACATATAGGGAAGTGCGAGAACACATCGCCACATTCTTGCAGGTCTTTGTACAGGTATAAAAGAAAAACTGCTACTGAAAGTTACTGTACAAGTATCTTACACAGCATTAGACTTGCAGGACACCTAACAAGTGATTACACATAAGAAATTCTACACTCATTTCCTAAACCAAACCATACACATACACTGAGAATGTACATTGCATTTCAATGATTATTTATGTATAGACTTTAAGAAAAACACGAAAATGTGTGCATGCGCAATGCTACAGATACACATATATGTAATTTGTAAATATCCTCTCTCGCACACCCACACACACTTCTCATTTTCAGACATCACTAACTCACTTTCAATGTTTTCACGTGCTTGCTTCTACACACTGCAAACCATATCAATGGCTCCCATCTCTTAACTGATGGCAGCAAGAACGTTTTTACCAGTACCTATACACACGTTGTATTGTTGACAGGAAAGAACAACTGAGTGGGTATTAACTGACATTTTTTCCCCATCCTTCCTCCAAAAGTAAAATGTGTAGTATGGTACATACATTTCAGACTGGAAAAACCAAACAGAACGGAAAACAAATGGATTGAACTTAAAAGCTTGACCAAATGCCGCTGGCTATGTTGAGCACATGCAGAACCTAACACTCCCTGAAAAATCACACGAGGGCGTTTTTCCACAGATTATTATATAAACATCACACTGGGCATCAAACGAAACCTGTCTTTACAAGTTTCCAGAAGAAAACATGACAAACTCAGCTGGTTTCTGTTTACTTTTATTATTTCCTCTGTGTGTTTGTGTGTTTCTTTTTTATGATTTTTTTTGTTGTTGTTGGGGTGGGGGTATGGGAGCAAAGGGAAGGGGGGGGGGGGTTACACTGTTTACAAATTTTCTGAGAAACAAAATTAGACAGCCACCGAGGCAAACAAACCAGAACCAAAAGGAACAATGGTTCCTACATAATACCCATGATTTGTCCACGTGACAACAAAACTGAAAAGCTTGCAACAGAGGAACCCATCCAAAAAGGCCTCAATTTTCTGTTAAGAGTTGTTCCTGGCAGATCACAGCCCCAATGGTGTGCCCTGGGAGATTTTAGCTCACCAAAATCACAAATACATGAAAGCATCACAACTCTGTTGAACTTTATATACATGCGCTTGTGAATTACTGGTGAAGTACCAATCTGACAGAGCATCCACACCCTATTCACCTTCACAGAAACTCTCCAACACACAAAAACCAGTGTATGGTACATGTTGCACTGGAATCCAAGGAATAAATAATGGTAGCAGAAAACTGAGTCTGGTAAGCATACCAAAGGCTGACGTATGTATTTTCTGTGATCTCTAAAAGTAATTCAAATCCTATTACCAGGTACTGTGTGCAGTTTGTGCAACATGCTAACAGTAATTCTTCCTGTAAACGCCACATGACAAGAGTCATTCAACAACTTTCCTTGAACACACATCTTCAAGTAAGGTACATGTACACCAAGCATAATTTCAGGGGGAAAAATCAAACAGCATTTTTCCTATGAATAACTGTAAATAGGGCAGTTCATTTCAAGTGAGTTTTTTTGCAATCTCGTTTGTTTTGGTTTGCTTTTTTTAAAGAACTACTGACTGCTGAACTGCAAGAAGACAGGCCACTCCCCAAAATAAAGAGGGCACACATAACATCTATTTTCAAGCTAACAACGGATGATTTCTGAAGTGCCTGCCTCCTTTTAGCTGTAAAATCAACAGCCCCTCTTAAAAATGAAAACCAACTATGACTTGGAATTTTCTGTTGTTTTGTAAAACCGCATACTCAATATCTTTACCTGCTTTTGCTGCAGAATGTGTAAGCAGCCATAACAACACTGAAAGATGTTTAAACTTCTTGGTATACATCTGTCACAGACAAAGCAGCATTAATGAGCAAACTTTGAGTAGTTTGCTCAGCAAAATGAATCCGCCAGCGTGGAATCAACACAACTCAGGCTCTGCGTTGAGCTGTTTCTTGACCTTGAGAAGCATTGCAGTCAGGTTCTTGTCTAGTCGAGAAATGCTGTCGAACTCCCTGAGTGCCTCTGTGAATGCGTCCACATTCTCCTCTTCACAAGCCTTCAGCAGATTCTGTGAAAAAACATGACACAAGGTTTGTTTCCTCAAAGTTCACCATAGTACATGTAGTTTAACAAAACACCTGGCACAATTCTGCAAAGATCTCTTCAGCAATGTAACTGATCACCTGTGATGTTATGGTAGCATGTATGAAATTGTGTAAAGAGTGAAAAAAAAAACCCAGTGCACATCCAGTGTACAATAATGTTGAAGTTTAGTATATGCCGAACACATGAAATCTGTGCTCTTCAGACTGTCAGATTTATCCATTCCTAACATAAAACACCTGTATCTAGGTAAGGGCCGGCCTAACAGCATCCAGAGGTCATAAAGTCAACAGCTGCAATGCATGTCTGCATGGAGTGTCAATTCATTTGACACAGCACTGTAGCTTCAGAAGTGAATACCCCCCCCCCCCACCCCCCGAACATATTCTGTGCCTTTAGTGTATGCAGAATCTTTACAGCATATCACAGATATTTCACAGTGTACATTGCCACTCTCGAACGAGGTGTAGTCCCCTTACTTCCGACGTCTTCTTGTGAATTGTATGCAAAGTACCAGCTGACAAGTTGTAGGTAATTTTAAACTAAAGAGGTATCGGAAAATCGTTTGAAGCACTAACCTTTATCAATTTGCATTCTCGTGAATCCGAGAAAGCTGGGAACATGTCCTCGTACTTGGCAACAGACAACTGCGCGTTGACGAGATCGACGCACATGTGACATATGCAGGCCTTGAAGAAGTGGTCTTTGGCACTGTACTTCAGCAGGCTGTTGTCCATGGCATACATGCCAAGCTGCAAGGGGGAAAATAAATAACCTACAGTCAGACAGACACTACACTGCTTACGCCAGAACAATGATAGACACACAGTGTTGTTGTAACCTGCCAGTGTGGCTTCCTTTGTTTACTCAATTTGATTTCTTGTGATCAGATTTCTCCCTTTTCTTTAATTCTGATGTACTTTTCAGTTTAGACAATGGCTACACTATTACATTACATGTAGTGTTAAATCTAATGCATCCTTCATGATAAAGAGAATGAAAACAATAAAACCATCAACAATTAAACAATATGATACCAGTAAAAAATTGTATATAAACATGAAAATGAAAATAAAAGATAAAAAGTGCAAACACAAAAATCAAATGCTAGAGAGTCACATGGAAAACAAGGAGGAACGGCCCTGTCCTACAAAGTTGTTTCTCCAAAGTTCATGTTATTTTGTCTGTTTTGTTGTTATTGTTGCCGGTTCTCCCCTCTCCAAGTTCTACCAATGACACTAGATCCTCTACGACCTCGACCGATTAGCCACGTGACTGGGGGAGGGGCCGGGTGGGGGGAGAAGGGAGAGAGAGAGAGAGGCAGAGACAGAGGGTGGGTGGGTGTTTAGGAGTTTAACGTCCTTTTCCCCCACATAAGGGTGATATCAAAGACGGGGCAACGAGAAAAAGGCCAGCACAAATATTTGGCCCCAGAGGCCGGGATTCGAACTCTCGGCCCAAGCATTTAAAGTCCAACGCTCTACCATTCGGCCACCCTGGCTCCCCAGAGAGAGAGAGAGATGTCAGTTCCGTGAACTAAACATTTGACATCAGCCTCAGGCAGGTCGTCATACAGAGAGAGAGAGAGATGACGTCAATTCCGTGAAGTAAACTTTTGACGTCAGCCTCTAGCACTGAGATCGTCTGAGGATGCTTGTTCATGTCTTGTGATTTCCCTGTTGGCTTTGTGACTTCTCCGACTGAATTATGTTTCACATGAAATCTGGAAGATCTAGAGGGCTGATGAAATGTCGGAAGCAGTGACGATACTTGCAGATTTTGTCTGTGAACCAAACATTTGACGTCAGCCTCACGCTGCTCGTCTGACAGATGATACTTCTACGTTTCTTGTGATTTCCTTGTTGCTTTTGTGACTTCCGTGACTGAATTAATTTTTACACAAAATCTGGAAGATCTAGAGCGCTGATAAAACGTGGACTTAAATGCCTTGGATTGTACTTACGAAATTGCAAAATTGGAACTATTTTGACCGGCGCTTCTCGCAGAAACGTGAAAAATGTGTTTATCTAAAAGCTCTGCTATTCTTAATACTAAAGCTATAATAGTGCAGTAGTTCATGTCATATGTGCAGTTGGCACAAGTGACAAAAATACCGGAATGATGAGTAATTTGAAGGAGTCTTTTCATAGATATTTGGCCTTATATGCAAACCACCCCTACCTCGGAAATATTTTTCTTACACAAAACCTGTCAGAGCTACAGAGCTGTGCTACGAAAACAGGCAGTATAATTGGATGATCTTCCCAATTTCAGAAAATGAAGCCATTTGAACATTTTTTGCGAAAAAATTTGTAACATGACCGATTTTTTAAAATCGGCGATAACTCTTCTGAAAATGCAGTAGGCTAAAAATCGTGAAAGGTATGTCTGGAGAAGGTGAATTCCCATTTTATCTCAAAGTAAAAAGGCCTCCAACGAGGTGGTTTAGGAGATAGCCATCATTACATCCGTCCACACACACACACACACACACACGTCTCACAACTCCCGCCAAAAAGAACGCAGTAGCATAGTGTGCACGTAAGGTGTCTATGACGCAGATTTCGTTACGTCACTGTGTGCGTGAAAATAAGTATTGTGTGGAGAAACGTCACAGTCTTGTTTTGTATCACTGAAACTTGCTGCTGCGCGTAGCAAAATCTGCCCCGTCTCATAAAGTTGTTTCTCTATAGAGAAACAACATACAAAATCAGCTCACTTTTACCAACATGCCGACTTACCTGTTCATAAATTTCAATGGCTTTCTCATAATTCTCTAGTTGTGCTGAGAATTCTGCTACCTTCACCAAGCACTTGTTGGCTGAACTGTTGAAGATAACAAATGTATATATATAAAGCCATCGGACAATCATATAACATGTATATGGACACCTAGTGACACGTACTACTTGAAATAAAGTGAAATCCAATTTACCCGATGGAGCATTAAGGTTCTGAATGTTCTGAAAAAATGAGTCACAGTAAAAAAGAAAGGAAAAAAAGATCCCCCCCCCCCCCCCACACACACACACACAACCACCAACCTTGTCCCTGCGTAACTGTAGAACTACTAGGGTACTTCAGTATGCATACAGAGGGTGACAAATGAATGGCTGAAAGACATTAATATAAAAATACAGCGAATATTAACACACCAAGTTCACAAGATCTACAAGTGACACACCTGTTAGATTCCTCTCCCTTGTAATAGTCTGCAGCCTGTTCGTAGTTTGTGATGGCCTGTGGAAAAGGAAAAAAAAAAAATCCATAAATGAAATTAAATTTATAAATTACTTGTACGCTTATAAGTAACTTACACCTACAGAGGTGTGGTCTGCCTGTTACTGGTGCTAGTATAGCCATAAAGGTACATTAAATTATAATGATGATGACCTTTCCATCATCAACAAGAAAAATACTGAGCAGAATGGATGCACCCCCCACCCCCACAACAAACATTACCATTCACAGGGGCGCCGGAAGATGTTGGGGGGGGGGGGGGGGTTGTTATCAGACGACTTTCTGCCAAGTCGTTTTGATATTTCATGCAACGGCTAAACTGAGTTCTCTGTTGGGTGGGATGAGGGAGAGAGCAGGAAGAGGGGGAGGGGGGTAGGGGAAGGGGGGGAAGACCATGGCTTTGCCCCCCCCCCCCCCCCCCCCTTGCCATAGTCATCTGATTTTCCAGGGGGGGGCAAAAAGATACTCTTCCCCTTCCCCGCCCCCGCTTGGGTACAGGGAGGGCAGCTGCCCCCCGGTTCCGGCGCCCCTGATTCACACTTTATTTCATCCTCTTGTTTCAAAGTTTATCTGTGTGATGTTTTCTGCGGTACAATTTGAAAATGTTTCACAAAAAAATGCAGTTCTTTCAATGACAACGTACTTACCTTCTCCACATCCACCAGTTCTGTCTCATAGATCTCTGCAACTGTGATGTGGTGCTTGGCTGCTATTGTAAAACGACCCTAAAAACAACACATTCTTTGTAATCAGAAAAGTGACAAAAACCTTGTTTTCTTTTCTGTAATTTTGGTAGATGTAAGTAAGTATGCTGATATCAGCTGAAAAAAATGTTAAAATAATCATTATTCTAAACAACAGGCATATACAGAAATGCACAACTGTAGATCTATGCATTGCCAGCCTGTATTCATACAAATCTCTCTATCAAAATGACAAATGTGTGTAAGGAATAAAATTTTTTGTAGGCAAACGTTTGGGATGTCTAAGGTTTGAAAAGGAGAGGCAGAGGCAGAGATTCTTTTTTTAAAAAATTGCCTTTTCAAGGATGTATAAGATTATGAGGTACTGTATATACAAATGGACAGACAACCCTTTCCTGAGCTACCTATAATTATAAAATGTGTCTGTGGAGGCAGCTCTGAAGTGAAATGGCCCTGGATGAAATTTTCAGCAGGTTTCCCTGCACTAAACTAGTGTTGCAGCGTATTCTGTGAACACATGAGGCGGTAGAGGCTCCATGGTATTCCCCCTAAACATGTGTCAGTGAGAAGCAAAATGTTCATTAAAAACAGTGCCTTGAGAAAAAGGTCTTACCATATCTGTGTAGATTTCAATGGCTTTCTGGAAACACCTCACTGCCTCTGTAAAGGAAATTTGAGTTTCACATGTAAAAAAAAGGCACACCAAACAATCAACTTCTTTAGCAAGTACAATGTGAGCCCAGATGTATGTCAATTAACTCTTTGCCGACCTTGACCGCACCGTGGATTCCCCCATGACCCAGTACTGCGTATGTGCACAACCCTTGCCAAACGGGCAATTTTAGCAACTGTTCGATATTTTGGAAAGAGGTCTTTCTCAGATGTTTCCTGATCGTGTTTGGTATAGTTTGAAAGATAATTATGAGCACTGTTATGGAAAAAAACATTTTTTACTGGAAAAATTGGGCATAGCAGCCACAGTAAGAGTGGAGATGACATGGATTATGGGCGCTTGGTAACAGCGTCCTCACGCGTAAGCACCTGGGGTCTACTGTAGGTGTGTCGTTGGCAACGGTAGGCAAGGGCTCTGCACAAACGCTGGGTGCACAGTTGTGAAAAAATTCAGACTACAGATATCACCACCATGGCATGTATACATACATGTACATACACCAGTACATCACTACATGCACTCACTCTGGCAAAGTGGCATCACATACAAAACCAACTGGGCACTAACGCCAAATTAAACAATGAAAGATATTTTCTGTCACAGGAATAACCTCCAGTTTTCTCAGAACACTGGTCTATGTGCAGCTGGAATGATGAACTGTGAACATAAAAGGCCCAACCTCTCTGGGCAGATACACAGAGCCGGACAAAATGAAGTCCCTAAAATAAGGGGAAAATGTTTTTTAAAATTCATACCGTTTGCATCACCCTTGCGGTAACAGTTCCCTGCATCAACATAGCGAGTTGCAGCCTCGTGTTTACTATCTAGGGTAAGCTGTAGTTCGGCTGCCTTGCAGAATGCCTCCCCTCCCACTGCAAAGTAACAACTGGTTAAAACCACAGAACATAACATTTCAACAGCAATAAAAGAAATAATTTCAAAATGTCTGTGAAGAAACTGCACTCAGCTTTTCCTAATGATAAAGACATCTTCACAGCTAGTTTGCTTCATCAAACATGCTCAGACAAAGTCAACATGGAAAATATGGTACAGTTATAAATTTGATTTGCATGACACAATCACACTGGGGGAAACAGTGTTTAAACAACTGAGTGATTGCATATTTGTATACAGTCAAGAGGACACACAGCAAAAGATGTTTGGCACTGTTCAAAGACAGGCCTGTCAGCAACAAAGAAAAAGTGACAGGTTATGCTGTTAATGTCAGACCATACTTACATGACCATTTCTTTGCCATCTTAAATGAATTGGCAGCACGCACATACAATTCTGCTGCCTCCTCATGTTTAGAAGACCCTCCACTGAAACAGATAAAATTCATCGATTGAAATATGAACTCAATTCAAGTTTACAGATCTTTGAGAGAAATTGTGTCTGACCGTACTTTTGGTACTGGAAAAACTGGAAATGTGTGTTGTTATACTGAGAGAAGGTGACACTGGACAGCCTGAATAGATCTGTGCATATGAGCAGACTCTATCGAGATTGGGGGGGGGGGGGGGGGAAGAAAGAAAAAAACCTACTACTTTCCCCTGACAAGAAAACAGCGCCCAAATCACTGGTTAAGCAAAACAGCAGTTTAGTCACAGATAATCAGCTTGCCCAAGCAGTTGTAACCACACCATAGAACTTTGAAGAGCACATCATTTGGGCCTAACTGATGGACACATGTATATAAAGTCATATGCTAAAGTCAGTTATCAACAACATCACGACAAAGCTGACAGCGGTTCCTAATCACAACTACGCACAACGTGACTGTCAACAAACTTGCGATAACAACAGACGCACAAGCAACTCACCCGAAACTAGCCAGCATGGAACCGAAGAAACCCTTTGCTGACTTCAGCTTCTTTTCCGCCTCCTGCATCAGCTGCATTGCCTTCTGCTCGTGGTCTGCCATTTTTGGTGGACGTCTGCTTTCAAACAAGTTCAAAAGGAATGTGTGAACACGTAACGGGAACTGTCGTGATTACCTATTTCGGGACATTAGCATCAAGGAATAGCAGACTTCGGTCGATTTGTCAACTTCCGCCCCTTCACGCCACCTAAGCATCAAGGGACACCACTCTTGTATTTCCTGCAATGGTTAGGGTCGGCCGCGATAGCTCAAGATCCGTATGCTGAACTGGTAGTGAAGGAATGAATGTGAGAAAACTTTCAAAGCTACGCTAACAATGCCTAACCCCACCCCCTCCAATTTAATTTTCGACCAATATTCTTCATTTTATGCGTCAGTCTGGCGGGCAATGCGTTCAGTTCACGCCGCCGGGGGCCAGTTACCGTGCCAGTCAGTGTTGGGCTTCGGCACTGCCGCCGTGACTGACAGGCTAAGTCCGACTCAGTGACTGCACTGCCGGAGTGCCAGTGATCCGAGTCAGTCAACCGTTTTCACCTGCCGGCTCAGAGATGTCACCGACTGAGTACATGTATTATCAACTTACTGAACCGGCTGGCGACCAAGAACTGAAATATAGTTCGAGATTTGCAGTAGTAAAACTGACTGATAAGCCGGGACGCCGGCCGTGCCCAGTCCAATGTGCCGGCATAAGTGTGTGTGCCGCGTGTGGTGTGGTGTGTGTGTGTGTGTGTGAGTGCCTGTGTGTGTGTGTGTGTGTGTGTGTGTGTGTGTGTGTGTGTGTGTGTGTGTGCCACGGTGTGTGTGTGTGTGTGCCACGGTGTGTGTGTGTGTCTGTCAGTGTGTATGTCACTGAGTCGGTGTCAGTGTGTGTGTGCGGTGTGTGTGTGTGTGTGTGTGTGTGTGTGTGTGTGTGTGTGTGTGTGTGTGTGTGTGACCGCGGCGTGTCCTGGCCGCGTCAGTGCAATGGTTAGAATAATTATTTTTGGGTTAGGGGAAAAAACAGCACTTGAACACTGACAATTACATTATCATGTTTTCAGCGGTGCACGTTAGTACAAATAATATTGTAAATGGTTGCGTGGGCCCAATTTCCTGCAAGTAATGGACAACTCTCGACTGACATGTCCCTAATAAGTCAAGTTTTCCACATTTTTTTTCAAAGCATATTTAAGTCCTTCAGTTTTACTCTGGTCTCAGCTTTTGAAAGAAAAAATGCGGCGATCCTTTCAACCCAAGCCCCCCCCCCCTCCCCCCCGGCCAGCCCCTCCCTCACACGCCAGGCCCCGCACAGTCAGTCCTCTGTTCGGTACTGTCAACTAATGCAAACGTACGCCCTCAGTACCCATGGCCGGCAAAACCTCTTCTCTTTTCTTTTTCGGAGCAAAGACCAGGAAGGTGTCGAAATACAAAGAAAGTCACCGCGAGTCCTGTTTTACTTACGTGCCTGAACAGTTGCCACGCCCTGAGTTTCATTTCTAGTCTCAAGTTCGTTAGAGCAAAGATCCTCTGTATAGAGGATCTTTGGTAAGAGTCAGTGCAGCGGCGGAGACAATTTTCATACCTGGCCGTCTCCGCCGCGAAAGACTGCCATCTCTGACTGCTCACTGCTAAAAAGTTTATACCAGACCAAACCCCCATTTGCTTCCATTACTGATGAGAAACATCGATGAATAAATAAATAAGAACAGATGTTGGGAATCTGAGTGAACACGGGACCATCGTCACGACTGTATCAAGTTCAGTTCTGCTGGGACCATGCCCAGAATAATACTCGTGAGTCAGTGACAGACACTGAATTGCCCTTGAACTGAATCAAACGGCTGTACTGTTCTGTACAAGTCTCAGTAATGCGATCAGTAAAGCCTAAACTATAACTACAACACCCCCCCCCCTCACCCACACGCCCACCATTCTGCTGGCCCACCTTCTGTCAGAGAGAGATGATGATGATGATGAAACTTTATTTCCCAACGGTTAAAGTTTTGACAGAGAACGGATCGTCAATTACAAACTTGCCGTTGCTACACACTACTAAAACATATCTAGCGGCAAAGAAAATTAAAACATTGAGATCAAATATTTACAGGTGACTCTCTCTCTCTCTCTCTCTCTCTCTCTCTCTCTCTCTCTCTCTCTCTCAAGCACTCATACGCATACGCATTAGTGTAAGCAAGAGAGAGAGAGAGAGAGAGTTCCCCACAACCCCAATAGCCTGCCAAGCAGAGTTGTGTTCTAGTAGTTGAAATGTCTAGTCCGGCCCCCAGAATACCGCTGAGTGCACAATAAATGTATGAGTTCCCTGAAAACAGTACAGGGGCGCCGGAAGATGTTGGGGGGAGGGGGGGGCAGAATCTCGGAGGGGGGAACGTTGCCCGAAGAAAGTGAAAAGCGGGGGGGGGGGGGGGCGATCAAATGCTGCGTAGACAAAAAACCTTTACGAACCAGGACGTTGCCCGAAAAAAGTGAAAAGCGGGGGGGGGGGGGGGGGGCAATCAGAGGAGCGGACCGCAAAAACAGAAGTTCTCTGTTGGGTGGGATGAGGGAGAGAGCACTAAGAGGGGTAGGGGGAGAGGTAGGGGAAGGGGGGGGGGCAAGACCATGGCTTTGCCCCCCCTCTTGCCATAGTCACCTGATTTTCCAGGGGGGGGGGGGGCAAAAAGACACTCTTGCCCCCCCTGCTTGGGTACAGGGGAGGCAGCTGCCCCCCCTGCCCCCCCCCCCGGTTCCGGCGCCCCTGAGTAGGTTTCAAATTTCAAGCACACCAGTTTGCCCCACGAAGTAAGTGCAGCGTTGACATCTTACCGCAGTTATCATAGTGCAGACGGAAGCACCACAGTTCAATCTCTTCTTTTCATGAAGCATGACAGATCTAGGTGAAGGCCGACAGAAATTTACATTGTATCACCATGGTGGGTATTACGTGCAGTAACCGTGTCCCCTAGTCAATCCGGATTAGCGGAAGGATCGAGTGACTGTGGCTGGAGAAATCGGATGTCGTCCCCGCACTGTCTCCTACTGTTTACCGGACAAACAGATTTGCAGAGATACATATCATCAGACCGAAAGTCTTCACTGAGGGGCATACTGAGCATTCTTTCAAAATCGCTGACTGTAATATCTGACAGTGCAAAAAAGTGTGTGTGTGTAACGATGTGTGTGTGTGCCGGTGTGTGTGTGTGTGTGTGTGTGTGTGTGGAGAGAGAGAGAGAGCCGGTGCAGCGACTCAAGTGCATAGGCCTTCTGAGGCGAGATGGTCGCTGTCGTGTAGTTTGGGAGACAAGGCCGTACGTTGCCTACACAAGTAGCCGGCGACTTTGTACACAACGTGTCAGTCACTGATATCGCCCGCCAAAACTATACAATCTCCTCAGTGAGTGAAGCAACTTCCACCATTACTGACTCTGTGAAACCAGTAACGATGCGATGGTCAGCACGGTCAGTCCCGGCTCATACCTGACGGCGAGATTTTAAAATGCGCCTACTATAGCAGGTCTGGCTCGCAGCATACGTCACATACGCCACATAAGTTTTGGCGACAAGGTACGTCATGACGTGTGTTAGTCGCCGGCCAAAACTGTCCCCAAACTGACTGTTACTACGTCACTGACCATTTCAGCGGTTGTAATGTTAGCGTATGATACGACGCGTGTACCACCATCAGTATTGCCGTTCACGTAGTAGTGAAATCAGTTTAAATTCGTTTCCGGCGTCAGTACGCTAATGTCCTTCGGGCAGAACGAGGGTGGGTGGATGGGTGTTTGGGAGTTTCAGTAACATCCTTTTGCACCACGTATGAGCGATATCACAAAGACGTCGGGCTCAACGAACTGACTCTGATTATCATGATAATAATGACAATAGTGTTAACATACCCAGCGTTATTCCCCTCGTTAGTAGACCCCAATAATCAGGCTGTTTAGAGCCAAAAACTTTGAACGAACGAAGCAAAATTCGGTCAGTTGGTGCTTCTAAGCTTCACTAACACATTACTGCCACTGAATAGCGTGCGCGTGTGCCTGGGCAGGTGTTGGCGACAGTCACATTTTGAAGCGGTGCCAATGGTACCAGCAGGATTTTTTTTTTTTTTTTTTAATTTCTTCACTGAGAAACAGGACACTAGCAGCTGCCGGCCGGGAGATGGCGCTGCCTGTTTTGCGCCCTCACGACCGATGCATATTTCTGACATCCTATCTGCTTTCCCGCCCTGCTGTGTAAACCTTTCCTATATCATACCCGGGGCCCACCCATCACACAATATTACCCTCACCCACCCACCCTCATCCCCCACCACACGCATATATTACAACCTTTCACCTTTAACGCTCTTACGTTATGTCGTCGGAGAATTTATGCAGAGAAGTGCGAAAGAAGTGGGTACAGTGAGCTGGTTAGTCAGTCTCATACAATGCACATCCTCCCCGCTCCCATGTTAGTATGTAAGATCGGAGAAGCCGGTCTTACGTAAGATCTTACTTGCTACCCTGCCCCCGTTCCTTCAGTCCAGTCATATTCTTTTTGTACTTGAAAGAAATCAGCCGAAGTCTGTGGACAAAAAAAAACTGGCTGCTGATATCACGGCAACTTTCCAAATTCCGGCCGTGATGTACGCGTGTTAAGTGCGAACTTGTGCTCGGCTACGTGGGGTTTTCGAGAAGGAAAGGCGAAACTTGTGCTGATGTCAGATACCTGGAAATTCAGTATCACACCCCCTCCCCGCCTCACACACACTGAAATGACACCTTTTTTCATGGACTGCGCAGTTCAGTCGGTAAGACGTAGACGCCCAGCCGGCAGGCTGGCACAGTGACATTGGAAAAGATAAGAAGTGGGGTTTTCCAGTGATGCAGGCGTTTTGTGAGACAATACTGCACTTCACGCCCTTACAGGAAATTACGTAACACACTCATACACGTGCACACACACACACACACACACACACACACACACACACACACACACACACACACACACACACACACACACCAGTAGTGTTATGCTCAAAAGACGCGATGTACAACTGCTGCTGCATACTAGCGTGTGTTTAATTTTAAAATGATGTCCGACATCACACGACTTAGACACCTGTCCAGTGACAGGGCATCAAATGCTGGCACTGAGCCAACAGAAACGTACTCACTGGCGCGGCCATTACATCGGCGAGCGTCGTGCAGATCGAACTGTCGTCGAACTGATTTGAATGTTAGATCGCTCACGCACAGTGTAAACGGCATTGTGTCGCACTATGAGCTACACTAATCATCAAGATAGAGTATTTGGAGCGTACACGCCCACTCCCAAGCGGATCTAAACGTCCCGTAAGTAGCCTTAGTATACATGGAAATGGCCAGTTTAATTTTCAAGGTCTGTCCAAAACATTATTGGGAACATTGCCCATAAATTGAACCTCTACTCCAAGCGTGATGTTTTATGAAAACCCGCATTATGCATGACACCACAAGGCAATTCAGTCATGTAGTTAGTCATTGCCTTGCACGATTTGAGAGTTCTAACATAGTCCTGTTTGTGCAATAAACTTACTGCATTTTGCAACGTATATTTAGGGGATTTAAAAAAAATTAAAATGTCTCATTTTGTATTCGACTAAATTGCTATTGAGAGCGTTTCTGTATACTGTCTCTCTATCAGGCGTAAGCTTTCTGTCATATCAAGTTTCATGTGTGCGGCATACTGCTAGCGAAGGAAATCAATGTCAAACGAAAATAGGAGGATAAACATCAGGCCCAGGTATTTTTGTTCACCGGAATAACACACCTGCTGTTCTCTTGAATATTGCGGCTTTATGGGTGGTCGTGGCGTGAGCAATGCCTTAGAGGCAAATTTCAAAAGAAACGTGCCCACTCGTGTGCAAACAGAATTTCTGGGTTCCTTGGAAAAAAATTCCTCACACACAGAGAGAAAACACACACACACACACACACACACACACACACACACACACACACACACACACACACACACACACACACACACACACACACACACCTGTTTAGTCATTCGGATCTCGTTCACGGTCGAAACAATTATAATTCTCAACTGTGTTGGTTTTGTATTGTCCTAGAGTATTCAAAGTGGGCCACTTGTATAGGGGAAGGTACCGTCAGGCCTGTCAAGGACGGCCGTTAAGAAGTGAATCAGGAAAAGAAATTAAAATAGGCCAGTTGCATAGTAAAAGATACAATCAGGCCTGTCAAATACGACCGCTGCGTAGCGAATCAGGAGAAGAAATTAGAACGGGGCATTTGTATGGGAAAAGGTACCGTCAAGCCTGTCAAAGACGACTGTTAAATAGTGGATGAGGTAGAGAAATTACAAGAGAGCAGCTATATGGGAAAAGGTACCTCAGACCTGTCAAGAGCGACCGCTAAAAAGTGATTTAGGAAAAGAAATTGGAATGAGCCAGATGTATGGGAAAAAAAAGGTACTGTCAGACCTGGACAAGGACGGCTGCTTAAAGTGAATCAGAAAAAAAATGCAGATCTGTTTGAAGACATGTGGATCGTTAATTTCTAGCCATTTTCAACAGTTACAGGTGACTTGATGTTGCGAATTACGCTCGGATGAACTGTTCCCTTTCTCCCTGTCTCAGGATCCACAGGCGGACGCCAGGTTTTCAACTTCTCAGCCAGATCCCCTTGTCTAAGTATGCTCGCTCAGTTGTTTTTTTTTTCCTCTGAACTATTTTACGCGTTCATCCCGGCCTGTCTAGTTTATTGGTGAACTGGGTTACCGAGGCTGTGACCGAGTGTTAAAACTGAACTTCGGCCCGGCTTCGTGGACTAAAGAACGATGTTTCAATACCCTGTCGACACTGTGACCACACGGGATGGGCGTTTGATATGAAGCATTATATATGTACTGCCTGAAGGGTTTGTTTACCTGGTATTTCCGCGAGCAATGCTATTGTGAGAGGTTGGGGTAGGTCACCTCCCTCAGTTCTATACACCTGCGAAGGTCTTGTAGGTCCTCCCCTCACGCACCCCACACTGCGTCTTTTGTCCCCTAGAACGTAGAGTAGGTCATGCACTTTACTATCTAAATTAGGCAGGAGCGTGTTTGTAAGTCTGTGGAGTTCAACCTCTTGTAACCGTTCGGGTTGGGTGGTATTACCCACGGCTACTGGGGATGAGCCACTCGCTTGCACACATACAAACAATGACACCACAACCGCAGTCTCTCGCATCCAATCTGGGGAGCGACGGGTGAGGGGAAAAGGAATACAAAGGAAGAGTCGGCTAAACTAATTTATTGGAACACACAGGGTACAAGATGTAACACACAACATTATACTCACAACGAAGATCCATGGATCGGCACACTCAGACGACTAGAAGCCTAACACACACATCTCTAAAGTGGACCAATTACTTCCCATAACTCTAACATTTCACTGACCTTCTACCCTATTCCTATGCGATCGCTACTATCCATCCCACTAACGCAACTGTCTCTAGCTAACCCGCTTCCATGGTACCACTGACTACAGACACCCTACCCCTAGCTCTGAACACCTACACACTACTGCTCACACACACACACACAACACTACATCTCTCTCCAAGAGACAAGCTACTACTGCCCCTTAAATTGCCAGGTCTCACATACCAGCACGATGTCCATCCCCAAGTATGGCTAGGCCCCAAACAATGATTCCAGGTACACCGGACCAGTCAATAATGAGTACAGGGGTGACCTAACCTACAGATCTGCATCTTTCCAACATCCCCACAATATTGCTAGCGCCCAATCAACCAATACAATGTCTACAGTGTCCGACTAACGTTAGCATTAATCATAGAATTTATGCATCGACAATGCACTTATTAATCTTATACAAAACAACCCAAATCCCCCAAACTAATGCTCGATCCCAACTGACCAGCGCTGACATCTATCAGTCTACCTCAGTACTTTAGACCGGGGTCCGAGCGTAAGCCGGCTGCTATGCTGCTTACGTCACGGTTATCATCAGCCCCTGCACACTCGCGGCCGGTAATTATCGCCCGCTAGCTGAGCTGTCAACTTCTATTTACACTCTTGACCTAGACAGCACGGTCACATCCCTTCCTTATCCGAAAAAGAGCTGTCCTCAGCTCAAAACAAAGACAATTTCACAAACATACTAATTATAAAATCATCCTAGCTAAACTAACAACCTTAACCATACAATTATTCACCGTACAATTTACCCCGAGTAGCACTCATTGTATCAAACAACCAATAGTCGCTGTGACTGTTCCCCGAATCTACTAATTCATTTTTCAAACAATTGTTTCACTAATCAATTCTAATGCCGACTCATGCAGCGTACTGTCTAGCCTGTTGCCAACGTTTCGAAGTTCCTGACAAACCAATAACAAACGGATGGAGATAAAACTATTTGAACCTTTATGTCTAAAATAAAGGAACTTCATCCTTCAGGTTTCGAAGAGAATATTTTTCAATCATATAGTTGGCTTATTGCTCGATTTTTGTTTTCCTTTACATCAGTTTCCATATTGCCAAGACAGTAAGCTGCACTTGTCAGCCTATGTACATGTATATAAATAAAGCGTCTAAACACCATGCAACCTGTTGCAATCTATGCCCAAATATGGCGTACTCCCCATACAAATTATTCCCCAAACCAGATTATCACTAACTGCTAATGAAAGGGGAGCCAAGATATGACTACTTTACACTACAAGTCATGTACATTTCTTAAATCAATGAACGAAGGCACTTTGAACGACAAACCTTTTTTCTTTCTTTTTTTTCTTTTTTTTTTTCGACGTATGCATACATGGGTCTGAGTGTGTTTTACAATCGACAATAAACAAACAATAATTATTTTTAACACATTACGAGTCGTACAACAGCAGTTCGGCCTCAATAAACATAACCCCTTCTGAACATAATCGAGTTTCATCCAACACTGTAACGTACCAGTCCTTTTACGCATTCTGAGAAAAGAATTTTGTCTTAAAAATCATTCATTACCGATTTACTTGTTTATAGTTTACCCCCACCTTCACTCTCCCAAGAAAGCTGTCCCAGCTTTATGCAAACCTTTGCCTTTAGCCAGATTATCTTGGAACCATTACACTAAAACAATAAGGACCATGCACTGGACTCATGCAACGTGCATTAGTAGCGTTAATTAAGTAATGAAATGATCTGTATAATGGTTCCAAGTATAAGCGCATACATATTTTCAATCGGATCGTTACCGCCAAAATCACGAGGAATGTTATTCCGAGTCCAAATTGTCCGTATTCAGTTATGAATATCCGGCAAGGCTTACATCTGATCCCAAATACACAATTCACCTATCATAATTATTCTTTTTAATGAATTTAAAACCTATGTGTAATTATTACACCCCTTAAACATATCAAAACCCAGTAAAATACCACCCCTAATTGATGATTACATGTACTTAAAACACGTCAAACATCAATTACAGAACAATTTACTACTGACTGATTCAAAATTATCACCTATAAAACATTTTTCTTTAAACTAAACAGTCACTAGAGATACGAACGCACGTCAGTTCTGCAAACTATCTGCCTTAGGATAATGACATCACAGCCTATTTAGTCAATCGTTGTCCGACTAGAATCTTCAGACACTAACAACAGTTCTGGATCACCGCACACACGCGCCCAGCACAAGGCAAAGTCCAGCTGTCCTATGGAAACCTCCTTGAGGCACCGAGCCTCGCGTTTGATATCATGATGTGTACCAAACGAATTAGCGAAAGTCAAACGGCGAAAGTGCGCGCGGTCGTTTGGTAGCGGGCTACCTGACGAATTGCTGACAGACGAAGGTGATGGATGTAGAGTAGTAGAGTGTCTTGTCTTGATGGTAACTCTCATATCTAATTGTCACTGTCTTTCACTATTGTCAAAACTAATAACGTTTAAAGCAAAGAAGGCACGAACCAAAATCACAACACTGACAAACGTTGTGTTTACTTACTAGTGAGAATTGGCAAGGTTTGAGTCGACAAAATACGTCTTTTGGAACTAATTACTTTATAGTTACATCTCACTACAATTAATTTCAAAGGAAACGAATTAACTGGGAATTATCGTCAGCATGATTATGATAGGGACGAATGAGCAGCACATTTCAGTGTTCGCACCTCAATCAACGTCAGTCAAGTTGTCGTCATACGTCCGTTGCGTTTCTTTTTCTGTCAGTCTCGGTCTTATTCACAGCCTGGGTCACAGATGTTATGAATACACAGTTCCCAGAAGAAAGGTAATGATATAGTATTGTAGCTGCCGATGCACTGCCGATGCACTGATCTGCACACATGTTGGCTCCCAGCCTAGTGACCACACATCTGATACCAATAGTTCGCTCAGCTCGCAAGTTGCTGATCCCGGTAGGTTCACGCTCCCTTCCCTTCCGAAGTATAAACAAGAGTTGGGTGTGTGTAGCCAGGGAATCCGGCACCCATCACAGCTGCAGGCGATGGTCAAGCCAAGGTTGACTGGTATCGCCAGTACAAACTGTGTACAGTCAAGTTTCCCATGAAGTACACGTCAGGTAAAAGCTGGCTGGGTGTGCGATGGTAGATTAATCAAAATGGCTATCCCTGAAGACGAAGATGCACACACAACGAGACCCGTCTAGCTGGCTGCACGAGTCTCTGACAGGAAAGCAGTCGTTGGTATCGGTGTGTCTGGTCACGTAGGAAGGGTGCAACGGTGAGGTACATCCAGAGGAGCCGGTTTGGTCATGGCACGGCAGGCAGGTTGCAAGGTGTTTGTCAGTTTCTGACCCAGAATCCAAGCGAATAAGTCCCAGTCTGTCCGTCCATAATTCACGTTATCTCGTATTGAAGTCCTCGAGGTATAGATGGCGCAATACCCGGTAATGCAATACTCAGTCGGTAAAGGGGAGGGGAGGTTCAAAATCATTATGATAGATAGACATTGCCAAGACTCACTAATTTTAACAACAAAATACAGCAATACGAATACCAAATAATACATTCACAATATTTAACAAATACACCACACAAAATGTCGCACCCTAATAACTTTCCTCGGACGACTCACGCCTGCGTATTAATCTATTAAATATTTCCTTCCCTTTCCCTCATTAAAATATTATCCCACGTACTAAACCAACCAAACAGAAATATTCACTCCGTGAATGACCTCCAAAATTAACATCAGTCCCTCACGAAATACAGGTTACAATATTTATTCACTGACTAATTGACTCACTTCATTTCCGTGTCCTCTTTTTGATTTATTTACTATCATGCACATGCTTTACCACGTCATGTTCCCCTTACACCGAATACCACCATAAATTAGCATTTTATCCCCAACCGAACGCGGCCGATACTCCAATTAAAATTACGGCGTCTTTATATTGCATAACTTACTACTCCATACTAAATTTTCCCGTGTACAGAATTAATCTGATGATAACGACATGCAGCGCTTTTAGGCATAAACATCACAGTAGAGTAGTCTAATGGTTTCATCAAGTCCGCTCAGCCCACAAGCGACCCCTGGACGAACACCCCGACACACACGAGTGCTCCAGTTTCGTGACACAAGTAATGCACAACTAAACAGACGAGATAAAATGACGGATCTTTTCAAATGAGTCCAAACAGAGGCGATCACACACATGGAGTCTGACACTGGGACAGGATGCCATCCTCTACGGAGATCCAAGCCATCCACGGCTTTGACTGCTAAGCTAACCACGTAGAGGCACAATGAGGGTGTACAGTCAATAGCACAGCAGTGTAGAATCATAGTCGATGTCTTCAACACAGAAGGCTACGCTTCAACAACCTCGTGTCCAGCATTCTGGAGCTTACACAGTTCATATTGATACAGATCGACCACATAACTCGTTGTATCAGATGCACACACAATAACACGTGCAGGTGCACCAAGTGTGTCAGGCTGTCTCTCCAAGGGCAACCCCGGACTCGCTTAAACTAAAACGAGACGACGACTAATAAATCAACTTGAATATTAAAACTGAGGAGCGCTGCATCGTCGCTACCAACAAAACAACTCCATTCACAAATAAGATACATCAGTATCATAAATCGGCCGTTTATTCCCAACTACATTAAAATGAAGCACACATTACTCCTGATTATGTCGATAGTTACTCGTCTATTGCTAAATTGACCCATTTCTTGTCAATGTATTAGTATTAGTGTAAGTTAATTTCCTTGGTTCTCACCAGTTTTTTTCCCAGCTAATTTGGTGTCTTGAATTTATTTTCTCTACCTCCATGTGTGCATGCATGTGCTGTAAAACATGCAATTACAATAGTAAAAGGAAATTTTGCTAAATACACAATTTGTAACCATGCTAATAATTAGTTCCAAGTTATCAGTATGACCATATTAATTGAAATATTCACAATCTCAAACAAACAATGGTTAACCTGTGGCCACTCACAACATGTAGCAAGCAGACTAGTCCTATACCTACTACATGCGAGAGAACGCAACACTACCGGTGTATTTTGGAGTTTGCTTCAAAACAGACTCCAAAATGAAAGTGACGACTTTTGATTCCACACAAAATCGTGAGTTTCGTTGCTTGACAACCAAATATAAATAAATCGGTTCTTTGCCATGAAAAACTGAAAACACCTTGTTTCAAAGTTTTGCAAATTCAATACTACAGCAACATTTGCGGACGGAGTGCCAGGTCTCACATACCAGCACGATGTCCATCCCCAAGTATGGCTAGGCCCCAAACAATGATTCCAGGCACACCGGACCAGTCAATAATGAGTACAGGGGTGACCTAACCTACAGATCTGCATCTTTCCAACATCCCCACAATATTGCTAGCGTCCAATCAACCAATACAATGTCTACAGTGTCCGACTAACGTTAGCATTAATCATAGAATTTATGCATCGACAATGCACTTATTAATCTTATACAAAACAACCCAAATCCCCCAAACTAATGCTCGATCCCAACTGACCAGCGCTGACATCTATCAGTCTACCTACTTTAGACCGGGGTCCGAGCGTAAGCCGGCTGCTATGCTGCTCACGTCACGGTTATCATCAGCCCCTGCACACTCGCGGCCGGTAATTATCGCCCGCTAGCTGAGCTGTCAACTTCTATTTACACTCTTGACCTAGACAGCACGGTCACACTCTGGCCATTCCATTTTACTAGAAGAAGTTAATACCTATAACTGCATGGTAATGTCAGTACCGAAGCGTAACCTCGATTGCATGATTTGAAGTATGATTTAGATGACAAAAATACCTTCCCCGTGTGTGTGTGTGTGTGTGTGTGTGTGTGTGTGTGTGTGTGTGTGTGTGTGTGTGTGTGTGTGTGTGTGTTGTTATCTTCTTTTTTTCTGTTTCTACCTGTGGTACGTAGCAAGGAAAATATGGAAGAAAGGTATACCTCCTACGCCCCGTAAAAGAAAGTTTCATTTCATTTTTTTTTTTCATAAACGTTAGGACATTCTTCACAGTCCAGTATCTTGATAGCGGTCGCAATATTTGGATGATTCGACCACAGCAAACGCTTGCAAACAAACTTCTGAGCATGCGTCGAGAGCCCCTAGGATCCACGGACAGTGGACAAAGGTGAGTTCAAGTTTCTGTCCAATATTTGTGCAGCCGGAGTGTCCGCGCGAAAGTTGACCCGCCTCCGTTTGTTGTGAACTAATTGTGCAAAGCTTGCTCCGTCTCAAGCCAAACACATTTCCCAAATCTCTGCCGCTCGCTGGAAATCCACAAGTTTGCCGCTTTTGCGCAGGTCTGTTGTGCCGAGGTTTTCTGCCGCTGAGTCGTGTAAAGCCACAACCCGTGGGCTGTTTTGGTGACACCGTTTGTTCTCCGGCCAAAAGGTCAGTAAACACTCGCTTCCAGAGGCTTGAACGGGACATCAGAACTCCGGAACTTCTTAATTGTTAGGCAGTGAACAGGTGACCCCACAAAATTTAGAATGAGAAACTTTGGGAAAACCGACCCTGTCCAGCCTCAGTGCTTCCACTTCTACACCAGTCTAAGCAGTTCCTGCGGGCAAAATAGGAAATCTGGGCTGAGACAACCAATTCATCGACTCAGTGTTTCAGGTGTAGATTTATCATCAAAATTCAGTCATCAAAATTTAGGCTCAGGGAGGGAGGGGGGGTGTCTTTGAAAACAACCCAAAGACCAGGAGAACTTCAATGAAGTTCTGTGCCAGTCAACAGGGAAAAACAGTTGAACATACATTCTGAACACATTGGCGGCATCAGAACTGATGCACACACGGAAAGATGAGCCGCGCAGAAAGACCCTGAGAGAAATGAGCGAGAGAGGGAGAGAGAAAGAGAGAGCTAGCAGTGTGGTCTCGGTAAATCCACACACCTTGAAGATCCGCTAAGCACATGTGTACATAAGTAAACCCCCCAAACACTGAATGAAAAATCTAACGTTCTCCGCTCGCCCGACCCACACCGACACTGGCTATCTTTCTTCCCGATGGATTCTTGCTCTTATTTCCTCTCTTTCCTTGTCGCTTCAGCAAAGTGCACTGCAGACGCTGGCTGAAATCTTTCACCTGGTGTGGACTTGAGGTTTATTTGAGCTTTGAGGCGGAGCAGCCTAAAATAGAACCCTGTAGGCCGTGAATAAAACTCCTGCCTGCTTGGTTAAACAGCGGTTTTGATCGACACATGGTTGGAACACCTCCTTTAGACCTGCGTTCAAATGTAGTATGGTCATGGTTGTCAAAACTGGATTTTGCTGTTCTTCAGTGACGAACAGGGCAGATTTAATAGATCGTATTCATATAAAACTTGTTTAAACTGAAAAGAGAAAAAAAAATGCGGCCACTGGGTTGCCCCGTGTGACAAGAAATAAAAAGAAGAAGAAAAAAAAGAAGGAAAAAAAAGGAGGGTTCCTGAGAAAGATCTAAACTACGGGATTTAATGGATGGCCGAGACGGACTCAAAGCGGAAAGACTGAAAGGGTGCGTGCAAACGGTCAGGTCAGAAGATGTGCCAAGAAGAAAAGCCTCCACTAATCTCTCGATCCAGATTCAGCGCGAACGGACAGAGAAGCTCGCGTGAAGAGTTAGTCCCCGTCCGAGAAGCCAGCAAAAAGCGCACGCCTACCCGACTCGGCCGCTTGCTCGGGGACACTGACAGCTTTGGGACAGACAAGACCCGAACAGCGGACAACCAGCAGTGCCTTGAAGACGGAGGCGAACAGCTGACTGGGACAAGAGTTGTACGTTACCCTCGCCAGTGGGTAGAAGGTACCACGGGCAGACCTGTAGACGGCACGCGGTGCGAACTTGTCTTATTGGAGTGAAGCCGTCAGTCGGGTGCCAACACTTGGCAAAGAGACTGCTCAACAGACCACAGCTATACAAATCTTCCCGTCTGTCTGTACCCAGATGTTGTTTGTCTGGGATTATCGCCTGGAACCATCGACGGCCTGTGCCTCATGTGTAATTTATGGTGCCACAGTATGTCTCTATTTGTGAGGAAACAGCGTCTGAAACTCCACTGCTGCTGTGATTTTTCAGTGTCACGTGTTATTCGAGTCTAACGTGGCATACAAGCCGGTCCCTGTATGTTTGCTGTTGGAATTTGTGCTGTGTTTTTTCTTCGTTTTTACTTTGCAGGTAATGTGACACAAAACGTGACTGATCCTGAACTGTGACTGAACCTGTTTCCGACTTAAGCACCTGTCTTAAATGACTTCCCCTATTGTGTCGCTAAAGCCTTTGTGCATTTTTTTCTTCGGGTTGGCTTGACGCTTGAGGAGATCGACAGTACACCCTAAAAAAACAAATCTATCAACATTTTCACCTTGTAAAACTCAAGTCGGTCAGGGGTTACCACAGTGTGAGAGAGAGAGACAGCGAGAGAGCGTCTGTCCAGTGAAAGTGCCGTACATGTGAGTAAGACATTGTCAGTTTATGATTCATCTGTTTTGTTGACAACGTGACCCCGTCAAGTGTGAAATGCTTTGACGGCCGGCTAGTTTCATGCGGAAAGACTGGATACATGTACTTTCATACTGGTAACGTGTGAATAGAAGAAGCCGCTTTTCCTTACTTCTGTGAAGAGACAAGGCCGGATATACACACCTTCGGCCTAATTCAGTTCATCCCATCTGCACGGTCTACTGCTACAAGGATTGTGAGTGTTCCACACCTCAGGTCGGCCGCATTTGATGCAAACATTGTGTGGTGGGATGTAAACTGCGGCGTGAACACGCATGCTAACGAAACCTGCCCTGGGATTATTTAGTCTCGTCTACGACTACGGCACGTGTCCTGCACGCGATCCTTTCCTCCATCCACTACCTGCGGCGGAAAAACCAAGCAGACTTCACGCTAGTTCCTTACCAGTCAACTTGATTCACCGACGTTTCCTATCACGTGTCTACACTGAGACAAAATTCTTTGAGCTGACAGGGAACTGAAATCATTTGTGTGACATGGTGTGCAGATAGGTAGTTTCCAGGTTAAGAAATGAAAGCCGCTTTAGAGATTTAAGCTTGAAACCCATGCGGAGCTTCACGTCCTCACACCAGAGGCGAGACCACATTTCCAACCTGCCACCCGGCTAAGTGATTTCAGTCCAGCATGACATCTTCTTCTCTGCCCGATTCACCGTCACGTCGTTTGTCCTGCTTCGTGCATCGCATGTCGCTGCAGCTGTTTCTGCTGGTGTCCCTGGTCGTCGTAGTCGCGGACGGTCAGGACTGTGCCTCGGAAGGGTCATGTACAGGAGGGCGACCCAGGACTCAGATAGGTTGTTGTCCCGCGGGGCCGGGCCATGAGTGCGGGACGAGGGTGGGGGTGGAGTGTGACGTGGGACTCGGATACCAGTGTGTGGATGCTGCTGGGAGCCCCACGTCTGAGAGAGGAGTGTGCCAAGGTGAGTCTGTTCGGTTGTAACGATACTTTGGTGACTTCCTCTCCACTTCATGGTCTCTGTGTGTGTGTGTGTGTGTGTGTGTGTGTGTGTGTGTGTGTGTGCCGGGGTGTGTGTGTGTGTGTGTGTGTGTGTGTGTGTGTGTGTGTGTGTGTGTGTGTGTGTGTGTGTGTGTGTGTGTGTGTGACGGTGTGTATTGTGTGCAGAATTCAGTTTCAGTTAATGTATTGTACTGTCATTGTTACTTTTTGAGCAGAATTCTGGTTTCCCCGTGAAGAATCAATGAATTAAGTATTCTTATCTTGTCTTATCTTATTACATGTACCCTGTTCAGTCTCTTCTAAGAGGAGAAAATACCGGTCTTAACTGTTCCAATGAACAAATCCGTGAACACTGACATGTCATTTGCCGATCCCGCCAGATCTCTGTAATGACGACATTTAAATCGTTCCCTTTCGTGATGTCGTCCATGCGGTTTAGACCTCCTCTTGACCGGTCTTCTTGATCGAGTTGTCAGCCATCAGAAGTGTCCACTGTTAATGCACCGTGTAATCGCACCATTGCATTCGACTTCGCTTGGGCTTAGTCATATCATTGAGTACACACACACGAGAATGTTCCCAGGACTCGACGGAATCAAATTTAAGCAGTGCAGTCCAGCAGCAGTTCGTAGCCAGACACAATAAAACGATATATGAAAATTATTTGTGGCCAAATTTAGACCTACTAACACTGAATGCGCATGAACGTTTGCAACTGGCATTTATCAGCACTGAAAAGTTCACGAACGCGATCAT
>JACVVK020000024.1:1747500-1770000 GCA_018292915.2 Batillaria attramentaria
TTGTCTGGCGCCCAACCTCTGGCAATAGCCCAGTAACATTATATACACATTACACAGATACACACTACATACGCATTACATAAACGTTACGTACACACAGTCATAATACATCCTTACACGTCATAATGATGATGACAGTGATGGTGGAACAATCAGTTTAGTCAATCAATGTATAATGCAGCCGGAAAAGGTGCGATTTTAAAGCGCTTTTGGACGAGTTCACCGACTCAGCATGGCGAATATGGAAAGGAAGGCTGTTCCGAATGAGTGGACCGTGGTAGCGCAGCAGCATTCCGCCTTTCAGCTCAGATCGAATAATGTTGTCCTTCAAGTTTCTGTCATATCACCACACGAGCACAATAATTCATGAATTTACCAAGCTGGGCCCGTATGTAAAAGTCGAGGTTAGGGCTTTTAGCCCCGGGATAGAGTCTAACCTAGCTCTAGGGTTAAAATTTTTTGTTCGTTTTTTTTTTTTTTTTTTTTTAATAAATCAGGAAGTGGGCCCATTCCAGCAAGGTGCCTATGCCGTTATAAAAGAAAATTTTTTAAAAATTTCTTTCTTCGCTTCCTTTTTTAAATTTAATTTTGCTTTTGGGTTTTTTTTTGTCCTAGTCTGGGTTAGGCCCGTAGCCGTGGGTTAAATTAACCTCGACTTTTACATACGGGCCCAGGAGTTTCCGAATTATTTACTTCATTTACTTTGAAGGACAACGACTTACCGGAAGAAGTAAGGTACACGTGTCTATGCCTAGAATGGACTGTCTATGGCAGATGAACAAGTAAACGTTTGAATATGTAAATATATTCCGTATTTAATATACAGTGGTAGTCGTTTCCGTTTCGATAACAATTCTTTGATTTTTTTTTCTCTTCAGATTAATTGGTTTGAATCGAACCTTGATAGAATCACGCCTGTAGCGGTGATTTTTAAAAGAAAACTTTACACAGAAAATCAATCTTCACCCATGCAGTAGATTTACGACATTTTTTTTTTCTGTGTGTCTTTAGGATGAATAGGGTTACCCCCTCCCCCCCCCCCCCCCCCCCCCCGGGGAAAGCGCGTAGTCGAGATGCACTCCGGGCCGCCCACTTACGTATTTGAGTGTGAATAATTTTTGAAGTTACTGTTACACACACACACACACACACACACACACACACACACACACACACACACACACACACACACACACACACACACTTCTGCACTTCCTGACATTTAAGCCGCAGGGAGAGACTGCCGGTCAGAATGGCCTGCCCCAGGCAACTGACTTGTCCATAAGCCAATTAATAGGTAGCACAGCGTTTTTTTGTGTTTTTTTTGTTTGTTTGTTTTTTGGTTTGTTGTAGCTTGGGGTTTTTTTGGTTGTTGTTGTTTTTGTTTGTTTGGTTTGTTGCCGTTGCTGTTGTTGTTTTGTTGTTTTTTGTTGTTGTTTTCTTGGGGGAGGGGGGTACATGTACTATTTTTTAATTATGCCTTTTAGGAAGATGGGGTTGCTCCCGCCGTGGTGGCGGTGTAGGCGGACACACACACACACACACACACACACACACACACACACACACACACACACACACACACACACACACACACACACACACACACACACACACACTGCACCTCATGACATCTGCGCCGCAGGGCGGCGACACTGCCAGTCAGAATGGCCTGCCCTAGGTAATTGTCCACGATCCAGTATGTTAAACTTTGACGTAAAGCCCCGTTCCTCACTGTTTTTCAAGCCTCAGAAGTTTTCTTATGCCAGACAGGATGGAAACGGTTCTTATGTCGGTGCGTATGGTTCACATTCCTCCCGGAAAATGCCTGAGGGGACAAAGACAGCACCTAACAGACGGCAATATTGGTATCAAGGTCATCGTGGCACAATGCCAAGCCGAATAGAAGGATAGAATGAGGTGTGGGAGACAGGTGGCGCCAATATGCGGCATACTTTTTTCCGTCGTCAGTTCTGGAATGTAATATTGTGGCTGCAGGCGGTTTCCGCCGTGCAAAATGTTCTGTTGTCGGGTCAGAATGAAGGAAACATAAATTTATTTTAAAGACTCAGACTGCACGGCGGCGAGGATGAGAATGTTGCAGAAAATGAATCAGTGTTTTGCCGGTTCGTGTTGATCTGAGCTCCAAAAACGCTTGTGACCCGCTGTAACACCAGAGACCATCACTACACTAAATGCCCCCATCGTAGTCACGGTGCGCCGGCGCTTGGGGGCCTGATGCGTCATAGACAATTAGACAACCGTCGCCGGAATGAACATGTAGCCCACAGGCCCGTAGATACGCCCTCTGATTCTCCATGGCAACCCATCTGATTTCTTTCTGCCGTGCAGTGGCGCCACACACCAAGTCCGTGACGTCATTTGACGGGAAAAGGGGTGATTTCAAGATGAAAGGCATTGACGTAATGGTCTTTTTCTACAAAATGACGTTTGATGGATTTACTGTGTTTTGCCGTAACACAACAACTTTGTCAGTCCAGCAAATCGAGGGTTCTCTGCCATCGATACAGATACAATCCCACACGGGTCATTTGTCTGTCGGAGTATTGGTGCACTCGGCTGTGACTGGCTGCTCTGACTTGTCAACCAGAATGTGGCGCATGTCAATGGACGATCTGACTCCTGTCAATCAAAAGGGTCGAGCCCCCAGAATTCAGCCAGTCGAAACCGTCCCGCATAATCAGCAGAACACATGCCATGGTCTGACAAACTTTTTGCCAGACACTACAACGAGGGATGCACATGCAGTTTGATAAGACTGAAACATGGAAAGAAAGCAGTAAGTCCACTGACGTCATGTGAGGAAAAAGACCATTACGTCAATCTCTTTCATCTTGAAATCACCCATTTTGACGTCATGACGTCATGAAAGTACTGTGTTTTGCCAAAACACATAAAGGGGCGGGGCTTTGGCCTCGGGGGTTTGCCGAGTGAGGTCGTCTATTGCGGCCCGTTGAGAAAAATAAACTTTTGACAGAGTTCTAGACTTCTTCAACATCAGAGGCCGCAAAGTTAAGAGAAGGGTCGTAGTGTCCAGAACGAGTGTATACGTCGCTTCGATCGCAAACAGCTCTGTAGCTTTGTAAGTGGCACTGAGTTACATTTCTGCCTCTCATGGCGTTAGTGGCTTTAACCTGTGTCAGTGCGCCTCTGCATCGGCGACACATTCCTAGGTCTGTTATGTCATCAGTTATTCTATCCTTAGATTTCAGCTGGCTTTGAAGTCACAAAAACCAAAAAGCCTCGGTAGGCCTTTAAATTGGCTTTAACGCACGTGGAAACAATTAGGAAAACAAGATTCAGTTGTTTGTTGAGCTGAACGCTCAGTTTGTGTGGCAAAAGAACAGAACTCACACGCTGGAACAGGCAATACAAACGGAAAACTTTTTTTTTAACATCAGTTGCATGCAGGCCCTCTACAAGCCACAAAAAATATGACATGTTTATATGTTTCTGTTTGTTTTCTTTTCTTCTCTTTTCTTCTCTATATTGTCTTTTTACTGGGCTGAGCGTTCCTTCTTCATTGGCTTATTATCAACATATGATATAATTTTGTCTTGTGTGTGTGTGTGTGTGTGTGCGTGTGTGTGTTTTTTCTAGCAATGGACACTTTTGGTTTGCAGTGTTTGATTACATATGTCTGCGTCGATCCGTGACGTGTATGTTATGGTGCTCTGACTGTATTTAGCTATTCATACAGATACACAAACAAATATATATTTCAGTTAATCAGTGACCCGTATTAGAGTTTGTTTCTCAAAGATAATACCCCGTGAATGTTTGGAATCAGTTTCCCTGAAAATACTTATGCACATCTTAGCGATTAGTATAACGGAAAGCGAGTTACATCGAGGAGAACGAGGACATTAATGACAACCAGCTGCACAAGGGTGAGGGTGGTCTAATAGGCAGCGCGTCGGACTTAGCTGCTGCGCTATTGAACGGCCGTCACCAGTGTCATGGCAGTGAAGCGTGGGTTCGAGCCCAGGTCGAGCTTGTGATATGTGATGCCGGTTTTTCCTGGCTACCGGGCTGTTCATCGGGGGTTTCTCTCCGGGTTATCCGGCTCTCTCTCCCCCAGCAAAATTGTTTAAAAAAATGATAGGTATTGTGTGGCGCTGCACCGCGGCGACGCGCTTCCCCCGGGGGAAGCAGCCCGAATTTCTCGAAAGGGATAATTAAAGTAAAAAAAAAAAAAAAAGCACAAGCGCGCGCGCGCAAACACCCACAGACACACAGTCACAGACACACACACACACACACACACACACACACACACACACCATCCGGTACCATCAACTGCTCCACCCAAACCAACATCCTTTGTATCCTCAGTTTAAATTTATGCCACACCCAGTGTAAAAGTTCCCACGTGCGACCAGCCACACTATACCCAGGGCGCCAGCACTATTACCCTTTGCCGGGTACGTTGAAAGGGGTAGTGACGTGCTTGCTTCCTCGTGTGTACCTAAACTATTGAGTTTCCTTGGCCCGGGGTGGTGCAGAGGAAACCCGTTCAATATTGACTGATCCACGCCGTGGAAGCCACTGTGCATGCCGTGGCTGAGATGATCGGGATGAGGTGAGAGCAGTTTTCCTAAGATTTGGACGGTGCTTCTTTCTGTCAGCTTATGACACGTACTTGTCAAAGACGCCCAGGTCAGTTCCGAAATGACCTAAAAATTAAGGAGAGTTGGCCTAGTGGTTTAGGTGTCTGCACGCGGTTCCTGAGGCACCGGGTTACCCCGGTTGGGCAGGAACTTGGTTGGGGATTTTCCCTCACCAAATCGAGTCAAAGTTCGCGTGCAGACTCGTTTAACCGTTAAGCTCAAAACCGTCACCGTGTAATGCAGATTTAGCAGCGGACGAATAGCCGGTGTTTAAACGACGCGCACAAATTTAATACTATGTTTTCGTAAAAATAGAAACTACCACCATTCAAAAAGTCAGCTAACGCACACCAAAGCTTGCTTTAAATAAAGCAGAGAAGAAGCCTAAAGGAAACTACTAGCACTGAATGCCAGTGATGATGAGCTATCATCATTTGAAAATGATTAACCGAGAGGGAGCCGAGCTGGAGATGAATAACCCGGATCTTGAAAATTCACAATACCCTATATCATCATCCCCCCCCCCCCAATAAATAAATAAATAAATAAAATAAAATAAATTGAATAAACAAATAAATAAATAATAAAATAAATAAAAAATAAATAAGTAAATAAATAAATATAACACAGTAGAATTAAATAAATGACAAAGTAAAGAAAGAAAATACGAAAAAGGAAAAAGAAGGGTAATACCTCTTGAAGTTGTGCATGTAAGGCATTGTATACCTCTCACGTGACGTGCAAACACTGAAATAGTACAAACAGTTTTCCCTTGAGCCAATGAGCCAGTGAAGAAGGAACGCTCAGCCCAGTAAAAAGACCAAAAAAAAAAAACACATTCAAAGTGACAGTCTTCCAGCACAGTGGAAGGTTCAGGGTCAAGCGGCTCATGCCAAAACCGAGACTGAGCCCTCGCTGTACAGCTGCATGCATGGAGAAGGCCCCTACATATTTGCGGACATTACACCACTCAGTCACTGTCAACACTGGCAAACAGCTTCGATACGAACACTGGGCTAAATTGTTGATATAACTGTCGTTCATGGTACGGTCGATAGCGAATTTGGCGTGCTCTGTTTGCGCATATGATTTTGTGGAAATATACATTTTGGCTTCCAGTACTAACCCAGTTTATGAAGTTATCAACGTCGTTGTTTGGTCAGTTCTACTGAATGGAGTGCTTAATAGTTGTCAGGGTTTTTTATGTATGAAGTGAATGCAAACACTTATAGTTACATGCAGAGTACCTCCTTCCGTAGACAATAGCTGTCCTACCAATGCATGTTGACATCGAGTTAATATGATAATCAAAGTGATCAAAGTATAGTGGGTTTTGTAAGATGATACTAAACTCAGGGGTTGTAAGACCACTGACTTCAAAGTAAAATGCATCAACAATATATTCCCTCAAACTGGCCGTGGCACATTTTCAATAGCCTTCGATCCTGAGAGACAGGTATATGTCAATAGTTTTCTCTCTCTCTCTCTCTCTCTCTCTCTCTCTCTCTCTCTCTCTCTCTCTTTGCAGACAGTGTAACATGTAAAGCCATCATGAAAAGTAACAACTCTCGAATTTAGTTGAAATTGTCGAATATGAACAAAATCACTACTACTTATCGGCCCCCGTAGTGTAGTGGCCAGCACTTCGGACCATGGACCGAGAGACCCGGGTTCGAATCCCAGCCGAAGCAAGCGAGATTTTTCCTACCTAGGTCGGCTCCTACCCAGAGCGGGTGTGCTGTCGGTCCACTGGGGAGGCTGTTGCCGCACAGCCGAGATTCACTCACCTCACGGGTGCTACTTTGGGGGTGCTTCCCTTGTTATGAGATATGATGTGGATGATTAACACGGCCGGCATCGCCGTAGTTTCCGGGCCTGGTTAACGCCGGGATATTTATGACTGGAAGCATGGAATGCTGGCCTGTCACCCAGTCGCAAACCACGCGGATCTCCATAGCATCATACCATCATCCTCATCCGCACCATCATGCGTAATAATAATAGCCCCGGCTTCCGAGCCCTCCTTAGCTTCCACCAGTGACGTAGGAGGAACACCAGTGGAGCTGAGGCAGCACACACACACACACACACACACACACACACACACACACACACACACACACACACACACACACACACACACACACACAAATCACCACTACTTTATTTGTTTCAAATGTGAGGGCGGAGGTTAAACGTGAAGAATAATTGAACAGTGTTTCGCGACAAACAGTTTATTGTTGGTTATTTGTTAGTTTGTTTGAATGCCCACAGTGAATCATCCACGATGTCGGCCTGCTATAGACGGAGAAGCAACAACCAGGGGACAGTCTACGATACCTGTGTCTATCACGGATCTTCTTCTGGCTGGTTATGTCACGTGTGCTCGTCGTGCTTGGATGTAATCCGGGACTGATTAATATATTTCGTACCGCGCACGAGTTTCCCACGTTTTTGACTCTTTGTTCCCTTTTGGCTCTGTTTGCGAAAATCAGGCAAGATTAATGGTTCCTTGACGGCTTTTTGTGCAGCAAACACGAGTATAATCAAAGTGCAACACTCCCACTGAGCCAAATTTATATCCATCCAGACACTAATAAATTAATTATGATTTTTTTTATAAATTGAGACCACTGGCGCACAACCCCAAACTTACTTTTTAGGAATTAAAGTTAGCTTAGTGGCTCGTAAAGAACTCTCATTTATCATTTGAGCTTGGCTTCATTCGCATACTACGTATACTACAGCTTCAAATGTATGTACTGTGATGTAATGCCTTTGTTGATGGCGTGTTTGGAGACGTGTGGACGTGTCATGGCAAGGTGACTCTGATCTAAAGCGTTCATCGGAGCGGAACAACCTTCTCGAAAACGCTAATCCATCACACGTTTCGAAGAAGCGCGCAAAGAAAGAAAGCAAAAAGTGCAAAAAAGGAGTTTGCCGCCCACTTTTCAAAACTCTAAAGCAGATGTTCCTATTTCTAGAGACCACATCCCCAAGCCGCTTGATCCACATCACAAAACGGGATTTTGAGATTTTCCGCTTAGGTTAGCAAGGGGATTAGCGAACATAGCCTACATGTAGACAGCTCTAAAGTTAGCTTGATAGTGTCCTGTTACCGTGGAACAGGGGGGCTGAGTGTAAGCCATACCGTTGCAGACAGCATGCTTACGTTTTTGCGGCGCACGTAAAAGGCATAATGAGCAGAAAGGGATTAACTTTTGCGCAGGAGTCATTGAAAAGGTGTCAGCTTAAAAGCACATCACAGGCTGGAACCGTGTAAAATTAGGTAATCTCCCCCAGCTTTTGCGGAGGTTCTTCCCTCGTCGCCTAAAACATTCATCACCGGGAAATGACTACCATTCAGCCGTTCGGCGCCCGAGACAGCATTGTCGTAGCGGCGCACACCCGTCCCTGTGACCGTGTCATTTGGCTAAGATTACCCTAGCTACGTTCCCCCCTCGACCGCCGTGTACTTTTGAACCCAATTAACCGTAATATAATGAAACTGCTTGACGTGGTGACGGATGTGCCCAACGTGTACCCGACCAATCTGAACTACGGCACGTATCACACGCAATGGAACAACCAGACTCGTTGATGGATATCTGTTGTTCAAATGTCTGACAACAAAAGCAGGTAAATGAGATATCCACGAACTGCGGAGGACAAAGCGTTTGCCAAAATGGAGGTGAGCGGTGGTCTAATAGGTAGCGAGTCGGACTTAGCCGCTGCGCTACTGAACGGCCGTCACCAATGTCACGACGATGAAGCGTGGGTTCGAGCCCATGTCGAGCTGATGAGCAGGTGAAGTGCGTATGTCCTGCCTAAATTGTAAAATTGCCTCATTCATGAAAGAGGCAAGTGACTGCCTGACATATGGAATGAGCTTGAACAGCTAGCTATTTCAACAAACAGGTAGCCAGTTGTAATCAGGATACTGACCAGAGTCACACATTTCATTTGAACACAATGGTAAGTAATTAAAAACAAGAAGAAAAAAAACAGGTAGTTTAAGGCTCTGTGGACCAGAGGTTGAGGTAGGTGGTGGTAATGTGAGATTTCCCCTTTTTGATTCTTGAGTTTGCTCAGTTCGTGAATCAGGCAGTTTTGTCTGAATCGTGAAACAAGTAGCCTATTTCATGAATTTAGCGGCCTAATTCATGAAATAGGCAACTTTTCAAAATAATTTCAGATTATAAGCATTGCATGTGTGCTGCCTAGTTAATTCACATATTAGACAAAATCACATGCATATTTCATGAATTATGCAATTTCATAGTTTATGCACGACACATATACTGAAACTCGATCACTGAGGGGCGTCTCATGGTACGAGGGAGTGTTGAAGTTCTGGAGCAGGTGTAGCAATATGGGGGTGGTGGATGGATTGGAGGTGGAGGTTGGGGGCGGGGGGGGGGGGGGGGGCACTGTCATCTGTTATGTGATGTCTTTGTAGACCATGATTGTGTTCTTCACTGTGAGAAATCCGCTGGGCCATCGCGGCTAATGTTACTGAAAGAGTCAGTCCCCTCTTCTGGTCTGTTCAAGCTTAAGCAAACCCATCCAAGCTACACACGTACATGCTTTGTGCCATAAGCTGCATACGCTCCCTCTGCCACCCAAAACACCTCCGCCCCATGGCCGGTTTCTCTAAGGCTCGTGGCACACGGGAGACGTTTTTGCTCGAACAAACATGCAGAACAGCTTTAAAAAAAATAATAAAATAAAAAAAACGCTCTTGAAAACTGAATTCGGGCATAGGCATGTTGTAGCCGTATGTCACACGAGAAACACAGAAAACAACATATTCGCTGTTTGTTCGGACTAAAAACACTCCAGCGTGACATCGGCCTTAGCCACTCAGCAAACTCTCAGCGTTTTGACATCAGCACAGCGTAACAATTTCTTGTTTTGTGACTACTTCTATGGCTCTGAATTGCTATTGCATATACGCAACTAATGAAAAATATTGAGGAATTCTTTGAAATATTAACAGTTGCCTTTAAGCACGCCGTCTGAACAACCCTTGCTCCTCGGGGGTAAATGCACAAATAAAACTTAATTAGAATATAGAATTCATCGGCGTGGACCACACAGTATCATGCAGCGGGCCACGAACACCATGGTACAGACTTCACTCTGCATTCATAGTCGACGTCACCGGCGCCGCGGTCAACTTCAGTAACAACAGGTGCCACCCGACTTCCCCCCACTCCGGGTGGGCTGGCTCCTGAGCCCGGGTGGCACAAGGGTAGGTGGTGACAGGAAGCGTCCCGTACGGCTCGAGACTGTGTGCAGATTAGTGGTGAAGGTCTCGAGGGGAAGCCCTTGTGTTGGCTGAGGAGGGGAGGGACGGACGAGAAACCCTTCCAGATTGACCTGCATTATAGCCAAGGTCCCTATGTCCACGGCGCTATAACGGATCCAGAGCTCTTGATACCGTTGATATCGTGTCTGAGATCGTTATGTTAAAAAGCAGGAAATACATAGAGCTTACTTGATCAGTTCGAGTAGTTTACCATTGTTTACCACTCGAGTAGTTTTGGCCAAAAATTGAAAACATTGGAACATCAAGACCACAAAATGTTTCAATTTTTGGCCGTAGCTACCGAGCCTCCGGCGAATGGGTTATGAAAAGTCATAACTCACACTTTCGCTCTCTGTTCTCTTACTATTTTCGGACGTAAAGCACTCGTACTTATTTCACTGAAAATTTGCACTGTCAAGTGGTCTAAATGTTAGTATCGAGTGCAAGCACCACTATAAAAGCAGGTCCCTATAAATATAATAATAGACATTTTTGTGTGTGTGTGTGGACCCAAAAAGTCAGCGACAAATACAGAAACACGGATTTAGGTTATCAGTCCCTGATACAGGAAACACATCAACAAAAACAACAAGGATTCAGGTGGTCAGTCCTGCCTGGACAAAAACGGTGTTGCAGCGTTCGAACTTGCCCAGATAAAACAGGCCTAATACTACTAGGGTTTCACATCGTCCATTGTGTGTAGTAAAGACCTCCCCAGACATTGAAGAAAACATCTGCAGCGTTGAAGATCTCCAGCCTCCACCCCCCCCCCTCCCCCCTTCCCCTCAAGCTGTAGCATCGTGGATCTAGAGTCCTTGGTCACAGTTATCATAGCTGCAGCTCTCCAAGAACTGATCGAGATACGAAGAGTTGTCTCTGTATTTGTTTGTCTCACGATACTAAAGGCTCCCTTGCCGAAAAATTGGGAATGAATGTGTCCTGTCTGTTATCTCCTAAGCGTGTTTTAAACCTTCTAGTATTTAGTTCTTTAGTGGCATTTAGTTCTGTAGTGGTTAGACTGCTCTTTGTCGACTGACTACAGCAGTGCTTTTGATACAATCATATCAGCCAAACTGCATGAAAAAATACTCAGAGTCTGGGCTTTTCTGACTCAATTTGTAGTTGGATTTTTGAAAGACTCCAGGACGTGAAAATTGGTTCAAACAGTCAAATTCAAAGCCCAAACAGTCAGCCATGTCAAATTTCTAAGTCACTTATTCTGAACACAGGGGCCCCTCAGGGCTGCGTTTCATCCCCACTTTTGTAAGCTTACTCAGTGTTCACTCATGACTGTGTTCATCATCACGACAGCACTGCTGTTGTCAAGTTTGCTGACCACACTTCGGTTGAGGGTCCTATTCAAAACAATGATGAGAGAGAGAGAGAGTATCGGGATGAGGTTGATCGTCCTGAGCATGCACGGGAGAGCGATTGCAAAGCAACTCTGTTGAACCACAACAGATTCCCAATGTTAATAAAGTTATGGTTATGTTATGTGTATTTACGTTTATTTCATTCTGTGGGACAAAGAGGGTACCATCGACGGCCGCTGTGGAGAGTCAGCTGTCCAGATCAGCAGCTGCGCTTTTCCCCACGCCCGCAGCTCAAGCCAACACTTCCGTAAACGTCTTCCTGAAAGCGGCCTCTGTTTTCAAACTCCAACTAACATCTTAAAACGTCGTCCATATTGAAACAGGACAAACATATCGGGCCCCGCTCGACCCACGCGAGTGACGTGGCCAAACAGACGCCGGAAGTTCAAACACAACTACGTGTCTGTGTTGCCGTTAGCGCCACCCTGTGTTGATCCCAAAAAGGGGAAGACAATTGAAATGGGAAGGGGTGGTGGTCAGAGAGTGAAGAACCTGGACAGAGCGGGGATCTATAGGCTTAGGATGGTGGCCGGCAGGATAACCTTGGGGGACGGTTGAAGTGAGGTGTGAAGGGGGGGTGGTGTACGGGTTTGGTGGTTTCAGTGGGGGCGCTTTCTCATGAGTTTGTGGAGTTCACATACAAGCCATGTCTTCTATTTCTTCTGTTAAGCTGCTGATAACCAACGGTTAGATTAATCTAGCAGCTATGGGGTTTGCTAAAAACAACAACAACAACAACAAAACGGTATGGGGTGAAGGGCCTGTGTGAGGTGAGGGGGTGAAAGGGCTGGGATGAGGGAAGGTGTTACATGTACCAAATTCCTGATGTCGCACCGACGGGGGGTCTCTCTCTCTCTCTCACACACACACACACACACACACACACACACACACAAGAGCAAGTGCGCGCAGAGGCAAAGGCACGCACGCTCCCAGAATCTCAAGGACTATGTCCATAATTTATATATGGATTTGATTAATGTGGTGAAGGTTCTTCCCGCTGCTGTAGATTTTAGATTACACACTTCATGGTCGGTACCATGCACAGATGGAAGCATATTTCCTAGATTTGTGTCTTTACAATTACACACACACTGAGTCCTCATGTTAAACACTCTAAGTCGACGTAGTGCAGATATAGCGGCATCAGATCTTCACAGCTGCAGGACGGAAAAAGCTGGACTAGAGACTGTATAGTCTGTATGCCGTGCTCGCTTCAGACTTTGCCCATGTGTTTGTTAGTGTTCTTTTCTCTCCTGTTCATTTTCGGACCAAGGCAATAGACGAACCCATTCGGCAACACCCGAGGCCAAAGCCTCGCCCATTTCCTCTGCCGTCTATTGGCAAAACACAGTACGTCCATGACGCTGTTTTGTGGAAAAAGGGGTGATTTCAAGATGAAAGAGATTGACGTAATGGTCTTTTCCCTCAAATGGCGTCAATGGACTTACTACCTTCTTTCCGTGTTTCAGTCATATCAAACTGTACGTGCTTCCCACTTTACAGTATCTGGCAAAAAAGCTTGCCAGACCATGCCATGTGTTGTGCTCATTATGTCGCGGGACGCGACTGGCTGAATTCTGTCGGCTCCGTCGGCACTTTCGACTGACAGGAGTGTAGTTGTCCATTGTGAACGTGACTTGACAGATAGGCCGTGTGGGTGCCATGACACTACACTAGCTGGCTTTTAATTTAGAGGTTAGAAGACGTTGACACGGAGCCGCCTGCCATGCGCCTAGCTTGACAACCGCCTTCAGTGTTCAGTGGCTCCAGTAAGTGTGTGGCGACAAACACTTGCTTCTGTCAAGGGCTGAACAAACCTGGCCGGGTCTTGGTACGCAACGCACATCTGCACTTATTTTGTCCCACGCTACTCGAAACGGTCGCGCCAAGAACTCCTTTCACCCACCCCCAACCCCTACCCTGGGGACCACCTCCCCCACTCCCCCCTCTCCCCTGCGCCCTACCCCTCCCCTCCCCTTTCCAAAAACGGTTTCTGTATTTCTGTAGTTTAGGGTCTGCGCACATCTGAATGAACAAAATTGAGATGATAACAACTTGAATAATAATAATAATGAATATTTATATAGGATTTATCCTCAGCAAGCTCTAAGCATTGTTTGCTACCGTTCTGTTTCAGGCCTTTACGGACTGCACGCGACGGAAGCACGTGAGCGGAGCGTGGTCCTAGAATGGCGGGACTTCCGGCCGGAAGGGTATCTCTTTGAATACGCCCTACTCTACCGTGAGGACGTATTTCTTGCTGATACGTCAGAGTGGACAATAAACGATGTAAGTCTATGTTCCAGGTAATATTGTGCCCTTTCTTTTCTTTTTCAAACTGCACCAGTGATTCGTAGATATAAGGAAACATGCCTACCGTCATTTGCTAAGATGATTGTGCCATGGATTTGACGAGCACATGGGACATTTGTCCGGAATCACGAAGACTATGGCACGAAATGATCGGACAATTATGTCCGCCTTGGTAAGAAAGTAATCAGATATTTCAAAACTGACTCGTAGCTCCTACCATCTAAAAGGAACTGTTGACTTTGGTTTCCAGGGGCGTGGTCCAAGATCCTGATACATGTATGCACATATTTAAACTGAGCACAGAGTCTTTGCTCAGAACCTTAAATACTCACTAACTCACAAAAAATCCTTGTCTTTCGGATCATTTTTAGTCATGAGAGAGAGAGAGAGAGAGAGAGAGAGAGATTTGGTCTCTGCCGGTTCGACGGTCTTGCCATTCAATTTTCTTACCCATACAGATTGGACCTGAGCCTAATTACACGCTCCAGCAGCTGTCCCCAGGAACAGAGTACTTCATTCGAGTAGCGATCTGGGCGGACCCGTATGACTCCATTCTAGGAAACATGTCGGAGGCGATCTTCGTCACCACACTGGGTGAGGTTTTTTTGTTTTGTTTTTTTCTGTATTAGGGACTTTCTGATCACGGACTGACCACCTGAATCCGTGGGGTTTTTTTTTTTTTTTTTTGGCTGACTTTTCGGGTGTACTATTTCAGACTCATGCATAGCTGGCACTGCGCAAGCAGAAGCCGAAACGCAAGCCGAAAAGCACAATCTGACTACGACAGCTTCGGGTCGTTGCAGTTCTCTTTCGTAGTGCCAGCAGACCTCATTGTTTTGCAATCAGAACTCTACAACTGCTGTTTTGGAGCAGTTGCTCGTGTGAGTGTGCCTGTAACTGCTCCAAAACAGCAGTTGTCAGTCTTGCGTCAGTGAAGCATAGCAGTCCTTGAACTGATGTAACGTGTACCCTCTCCATGAAGCAACTCTCGCGGCTTACCGTTCAAACTTCGTCACAGTCCACCAAATAGCACACACTCTTCGTTCTTCCTCTAAAAAACTGTTGAAAGTTCCGCGCCGAAACCTCAAGACAGTAGGTGAGCGCGCGTTTAGCTTCGTTGCCCCGTCACTGTGGAACGCACTACCTGCCGGTCTGAGAGACCTGACGGACATAGATCGTTTCAAGTCTGACTTGAAAACGTATCTGTTCTGCCGGCTGGTTTTCGACTGGGTCCGCTTACTTGATTCAGCTGCTCTCTCTCTCTCTCTGTGTGTGTGTGTGTGTGTGTGTGTGTGTGTGTGTGTGTGTGTGTGTGTGTGTGTGTGTGTGTGTGTTGCATATTTGTTGATATGAATGCGGGAATACGCGCATTGAGTCACTTTGTGAGAATTGCGCTATATAAGTACGATTCATTATTATTGTTATTATTATCAATTAACGGGGCGGTCGGTGGTCTAGTGGTTAAGAGACCTGTCACCAATGCGAGAGGTCAGGGGTTCGAGTCCCACTCGGGGCAAAGAATTTTTCCTTCTCGTATGTGGCACCGTTCATTCGGGCCGATCGTCGGGGGTTCTCTCCGGGTACTCCGGCTTCCTCCCCCTCTGCTTTGGAAATGTTCAGTCCACCAAATTTGAAAAATAAATGCAATTCTAAATTCCGAAATTTAAATAGCTGAGCTGACCCTTCGCACCACGTGATTGTAATGTTTTTATGTCCGGTGTGTGAATGTGTGTGACTCACGTGAGCGTGCGCTTTGAGCCGATTCATGAAATTGGGTAAAGCGCCTATATAATACTCATTATTATTATTATTAAATTTTGGCGTTCTTCCTCCATCATTTCTTTCAAGCAAACCAGATATGCAGCCATGCGCTGATATTAGATCTCAAACCAATGGAGATAATTTATCCCGAACATACAGACATCACAACCAAAGAAGCTCCCTCTGTGGCGCCAAATCGCCCGCACGCATGAAATGCATGGTCCACAGTACGGTCACCTCTCCATCTTCTAAGAGGATGCCTGTATGCTAGCGCCGAATTATCTGCCTTGGTTTGAAATCGTTTCTTTCCTGTCCAAAGAAGTCCACTTCATAACAAAACTCAATAAAAGCGATGACGGCAATAATTATCTCGATTTTCAGCCGCGTCCTTCTGCGCTTACAACGGTGAGCAGTACGAGGTGGGTCAGACGATGAGCAACTGTGAGGACACGTGCACCTGTGAGGCGAACGGCGAGTTCACGTGCACCCCACTGTGTCCCGCGACCTCCCTGCCGGAAGTGGCTGAGGGCTGCTCTCTCACGTTTGGGGAGGAGTGTTCCTGTAACTTCACGGTCCGTTGCCCAGATGCCGAAGGTACTGACAGTTTGTCTGCAGAAGCACAAGAGTCCATTAAATGGAATTTGTTGTGGAAGGTGACAATTTGTATCTGGGAGTGAAAGAGTTCTCGGTATGGAATATGCTGTTGCACGGCGGATTGACAGCATCTTCAGTTTCTTAAAAGAGTCCAATTTGTTTTATAAAATATAGACATTTCAAATAAGACGGACTCTTCTTGACTTCTACATGTTTAGTTTTCAAAACTCTTAGATTTACAAAGAGATGAAACTTGTTTATCTCACTTAAACTGGACAGATTTTTAATGTATATTTACATCTTGTTTTAATGGATACCCTTTTATTTTTGAATGATCTTGCGGAGAAAGTCTTTGTTTAGACGCGCAATAGTCTTTGTTGCTTGCGCGGCGTTAAGTCCTAGATAACTAACTCACTAACTGTTGGAGGGTGTTCGTAAGGCTCAGTCCCGCGTCACAAGTACAACAAATGGGAAATGCTGGTGTCTGCTCAAAGAAAAAGATGTATCATAATTACCATGACTGAAGACAATCCTCTGATAGGAATAATAACGGTAGCAGCAATTTGTTGTAGCTTCACAGGGTGAAGTGGGTGGGAGTTTAAAGTCCTTTTCCACCACGTATGGGTGATATCAAAGACGGGGCAACGAAAACAGGCCAGCACAAACATGTTGCCCCAGCCAGGCTTCGAACTCACGATCCGAGCATTGAAAGTCCAACACTCTACCATTCGGTTTTCCCGGCTTCTCTGCAGCGTCACAGCTGTGGCTAGAGTCAACAGTGACAACAGCCTTTGAGCGAAGCAAAATGCGTGTGTGTTTTGACCTATTGGTTGAGAAGTTCACCAAGCAACCGAATTTCTTCTTCTTCTTTGGCTTTAGAGTTGGGCTTGATGGGCGTAAGTAACCTTGCGGTGTGACGCCAGTATTTCATGGTGGTTTGAAGTAAACGCTTAAAAGGTTAAAACTATGTACATTGAGGGTTGACTGCAGGTTGTGTTGACTGTTGCCAAGTCTCTCGCGGAAGGGCTTATTTGAGGAGCGGAAGTGGAGCTTATTCCAGGCTCTCTGCGTTCTTGGGAGGATACAGTTTTCTCTTTTCCCCATGACAGCCGGGTGCGAGTTTGAGGATCAGGAGTACGAGGCCGGAGTGACAGTGGAGCTGGGTTGTCGCACGTGCCGATGCTGGCTGGGCACCATGACCTGCTCCTACCCTGAGGATTGTGAGGTGCGCGAGGCCTCGGAGAGCTGCCCAGAACCTGTCGCCATTCCCAACTCGGACAGCTGCTGCCCTACGTGGATTTGTCGTGGTACTGTTCCTATCTCAGTCTCGTTGTTTCAGTGCTGGATATTTATCTTTCGGTATGTGCATAATGTGTCAGTGAGAGGTTGTGGGGAAGGGAGTTCGTGATCGGGTGTGTGTGTGTGTGTGTGTGTGTGTGTGTGTGTGTGTGTGTGTGTGTGTGTGTGTGTGTGTGTGTGTGTGTGTGTGTGTGTGTGTGTGTGCGTGCGTGCGCGCGCGCGTGTGCGTGTGTGTGTGTGTGTGTGTGTTAGAATAGGGAGTTTTTTCATTGGGAGAACCGCACTTATGATTATGATTATTATTATTATTATTAACACATTGCTGTTATCAGAATGACAAAGACTGCCACATAACATACACACATATATAAGTATGTTTTGTAAGTGGCTTCGTCCTTGTACGAGTATTTGTCTCCAGATGAAAGCTGTTTCATAAAAAAAAAAGTTTGGAATTAATTTGTTTCGTCCTTTGTCCTCTGAGCTAATGAGCCTTTTACTTTTAGTGTAGACAGTTCTGGCCTTAGTGAATAATGGCCAAAGCACGGTTTTGGTCGTCTTTCTTGGTCTGACTTGCTTGTTCTCGTGTTCCTCGAACAGAAGCCACGCAAAGCCCACCACTGAGGGTATGCGAGTACAAGGGTGCAACGGTGCCGGATGGTCACGCGTGGGTCGATGACGAGGACTGCACGAGTTGCACTTGCGAGGAGGGCCACGCGGCCTGTAACTACATGTGTGAGGAACCAGTGGCTCCCCCTGGCTGCAGAAACCCTACACTTATCCCCGCTGACACAGGGTGCTGTGAACGCATACAGTGTGACCCCACAGGTAACGGTTCATCTTCAGTCGGGTACACGACCATGGACATATTCACAACAACTTGCTCTAAAACACAATTATGATCCACTTTATCAGAAACAAACGTATTTCTAGTACAGTGTAGACCTAAAATCGCCGCGAAAGTGATACATGTAGGCCCACTGACCATTCCATGTGTGTTTGTAAATGTGTTCTAGGTTTATATGTAATGCAACTGATCTTCTGTCCCTACTTACATGTGTTTTTAATTTGGTATCTGTCTACGCGAACCGGTCCAAAACAAGCGTTTTTATTCGCGTCTGTATTTCTTTGGACGTGTTAAATCCGAGCTTAACACGCCTTCCACGAAGACAGTGTCCGTTTTACAGATGATTAGTTTCTGATCAGGTCACAGGTACACTGACGAAGTAAACGGCTGCTTACAGTGAAAATAATTTTATTTGAAAGCAAGCACGCTTGCGGAGAATGTGATCGTTCAGATCCAGCAGATAAGATAATATGTGAGAGGCAAGCAAACGCAAAATCCAAGACCCATTTAGGCAAAATGACCAGTATTTCAAATTGAAAAAAGTGACTAACACAACCCTTCCAACTTTGCCGCGGGGTTTTTCAAAAATTGTTTTTTTACGTGATTGTTACACGTTGTGTATTGAATTGAATCGAAAATAAAAGGGAAATTGCTTTTACCCAAAATACGCTACACCACATAAGAAACATGACACAAAAACATAAGACCCACAAGACATGGCAAGCATTAAGAATCAATAAGTTGTACCTTGGATCTGAGCTGGACACTGTTGCAACCTTCAGGTCCGGAGGAGGAAGAGGAGTGCACTTTCAACGGGACCACGTATAGTCTCGGGGAAGTGTTCACCAGCCAGTGCGCTCTGTGCATGTGCGGCCAGGACAACATTGTCAACTGTTCCGTCAGCTGCCCGCCCCTGGATCTCCCAGTGCCCACAGTCTTCTGCCCCTTCCCGCACGTGTATCGCGATGGGTGCTGCGACACAGTGCGATGCATGCGGGACGATATTGGTTGGTATTCCGCGGCCTGTAGGCTTTGTGTTTTAGACTTTTGTTCTGCAGGCGATATAACTGACATTTAACTGATTCTGAATGACAAGTCAGTGCAGCCAGTCACAGTGCACCGATACTCCGACAGACAAATCACACGTGTAGGACTGTCTGTCGGACTGTCTGTCGGAGTATTCGAGGGTCACAGTTCCCTACCAGAACGTCGTATCTCTCTTCTTCGATGGCAGGGAACTTGGGGATTTGGATGGATGGATTTGCTTGACAAAGCTGCCGTGCAATGCCAAAACACAGTAAATCCATGACGTCATTTTGTAGAAAAAGACCATTACCAATGCCTTTCATCTTGAAATCAGCCCTTTTCCCGTCAAATAACGCCATCGACTTAATGTGCCACTGCACGGTAGAAAGAAATCAGATAGGTTGCTGTGGAGAATCAATGCCTTTCATCTTGAAATCACCCCTTTTCCCGTCAAATAACGCCATCGACCTAATGTGCCATTGCACGGCAGAAAGAAATCAGATATGTTGCCATGTAGAGTCAAAGGGCGTGGCTACGGGCCTGTGGGCAGCTATTAACCCCAGTCACGTGGCTCACGGGCTGCTCATCGGGGGTTTCTCTCTGAGTTATCCGACTTTCCTTCCGGCCCAGCAAAATTGAAAAATAGGATAGGTATTGGGTGGCGCTGCAGCGCCGCGACGCGCTTCCGCCTGGGGAAACAGCCCGAATTTCCCGAAAGGGACAATAAAGTAGTTCAAAATACACGTAATAGCTTTTCATGGGACAAAACAACAACAACATATATTTTTTTTTTGGTACTCTATCGTGGTTATCCTAGATATGGACACATTTATCGCGCGGCTTATGGCCATCTCCTACGGACCAAACTCGCTGACCATCAGCTTTGACGTGGACCACACGACGTCATCAGAGGCTGTGACGACTGACCGGTACGAGGTGATGACGATAGCCAGTGAGGCCAACTCCAGTGACTGGACAAGGAGAACCTACACACCCACCACAGTCGACAGTGACGAGAACGCTTCTTCCCCTACGGACATCCTGCATGCTGATGCTGCCATTCAGGTACAGAAAGCCAAATTGTGGTTACTGGCAGATAATACACGATTTGATTAAGGAACGTACATGTAGACTTATACGTGAGAGAATGCATGTGATTCACGTGAACGTGCGTGCTGGGTTCAGCTCGCGGCGCTTTGAGCCAATTTTAAGAATTGGGGTAAAGCGCCTAAAATACATTATTATTATTATTATTATTATTATTATTATTATTATTATTATTATTATTATTATTATTATTGTTGTTGTTGTTGTTGTTGTTATTATCATCATTGTTGTTGCTATTATTATTATAATCTAGAGGTTAAACTGTACTAACTGAATGTGGCATAGTTGGTATACTTTGTCCTCTGGGACCACAGAGGGGGAACTGTACCTAACCTATTCGAAATGAGCAGCACTAATACGGGTGTGTGCAGGTGGATGAACGGGTATACATCACGCTGGACGGCCTGATTCCCGACACTGAGTACTATGTGAGGGTACAGCCGGTCGTCAAGCGAGACATGCGACCCGCCACGGACACGCCGACCAACACGACCATCGTCGGATTTATCGCGGCCAGGACAATGAGGATAGGTATAGTTGTACACACACATTATTTACACGTACAGGAGCCAAACACTCTCTCTCTCTCTCTCTGCATAAGTGCGTGTGTGTGCTTGCGCGTGTGTGTGTGTGTGTGTGTGTGTGTGTGTGTGTGTGTGTGTGTGTGTGTGTGTGTGTGTGTGTGTGTGTTACAGTTGACGTGAATCAGGTATAGACATAAGTCTAGAAATGTTAAGATCAATGCAGGCGGCCATTATGGCCAAGTTATCTGGAGCACATTAACCCTCTTTGGAGGCTGATCATGGCGGAGTGGACAACATAATACATACAAACTCGTATGGATATGATGCTCTGATCATTTCAGAACTCCCTTGCGAAGTTGACGGCAAGACGTTCAAGGAAGGAACTGTAGTGGCAGAGAACTGTGGAGAGGTGTGCACGTGCGTCCTGGGCCACGTGAGATGTGAGAGCTCGTGCCCAGCGGAAGACGTTGTCATGGCGCCGTCCTCGACCTGCCCTAGACCAAAGCTGGTGGCGGAGAATGGTGCTTGTTGCAAGACTTGGAAATGTTTCCCCGAAGGTACGAATTTGAAATCCCTTCCTGTTGGCTGCTCAGATAATCCTTCTCTTGTTTCGGGATTTCTAACTGCAGTTCAGGAAGCGTTCAAGAAGTGGAAAGCCAGCAGGCTGAGAACATGAGGAAATGGAAATTTAGACAAACGTTGAATTCTGGTTGATGCATCGTTGGTGTGGTACGTTTAATGTTACATTTTGTGAAATGCTAATCCTCAGGACACTACATGGCATGGCGACGGGTTTCTTCTTATCATCACCAGGAACTGTGATTCGACAAGCTCTTCTTTTCATTTTTGTATGGCACTGATTTTTTTCCCTGAAAACAAGGGGAGCCGGGATAGCCGAATGGTAAAGCTTTGGACTCTCAGTGCTCGGGTCGTGAGTTCGAATCCCGGCTGGGGCCAAATATTTGTGCCAGCCTTTTTCTCTTTGTCCTCGTCTTTGATATTACCCTTACGTGGTGGGAAAGGACGTTAAACTCCCAAACACCCACCCATCCAATCCTGAAAACAAATTCACTGAATTTGTCCAGGTACGTGGGATGAACCTAACAACAGTCAATTACACTGTCTTCTTTGTTTTGGGGGTGTGTGTTTGTGTTTGTTTTTGTTTTGTTGTTGGGTTTTTTTGTTTTGTTTGTGCTTGTCTTGATAACTGTGTTCAACAAAAAAACAACAACAACGGTTCTTCGTATTTTCTTGTGTTTCTAGAGGGTGGCTGCATTCATGGTGACCTAATCATGAAGAATGGTGAACAACTATACGAGGGGCGATGCGAACAGAAATGCACGTGCACGGACGGGAAAGTGGCGTGCAGGCCCGTGTGTCCCCCAGTGTCCGCGGCCCCCCGCCCCAAGTGTGTACTGACCAACCTGACTACCACCTGCTGTCCCGTCTGGTTGTGCCCTCAAGGTCAGCTTTACATGTTCGTGACTTCAACGAAAATTTACACGATAAAATGTTCGCAAGCACCGACTGCCTGCTTGTTCGGTACTTTGCAACTTAGTTTAGACGATGAATCGTCAACACATTTAACGAACTCTAGAAATTTGAAAAATCGAAAAAAAAACAAAAAAAAAAACCTTTCTGCATTAAGATGAGGTGGCAGATTACCGAGTTATTGTCATGAGATACAAAATAGAACTGCTATTTTTAGTACTAT
>JACVVK020000024.1:1775000-1910000 GCA_018292915.2 Batillaria attramentaria
GAGTGTATGATATATTGAGCTGCACTGAGACAGTCAAAGAACGTGACTCATGCCGATGCCATACTGACAATACACAACTGTTGCGCTGCGCTTCCACGGACATTTCCATTTCTTTGAAAAACAACAATAACTAGAACCTTCCCTTGATTCCAAAAGGAGGTCCGCTGTGTCACTTGGAGGCTGCCACTTTCAAAACATACTGTACTGCCCATAGTTCATTGGGCAGTGGGACGGATCGTCATAGTTTTTTTTTTCAACGCTTTATTATTCCTTTCGCAAAATTTGGGGTGCTCTCCGCGGTGCAGCGCCAATTTTGATGGGGGAAGGAAAACCGTGGAGAGACTCCCCGAGAGCCAGGAAAAAAATGGTACAGTGTATCATACATCACAGCTTGACCTGGGACCCAACACGTGCTTCACTATGACAACGGTGACGTCAGTTCAGTACGGCGCCTGCCAAAACAGAAAGGAAGGAAGGAAGAAAGAAAGGCTATAAAAAAGTGCTACCTGTTGAACCACTGTTTACCCCTAGAACAACTGGGCTTTTCATCTACTACGCGCAAAGACACACAACTGGATTCATCGCACCCATGATGGCTGAACTATTGGTCAGTTACCACACGAGACCAGTATGAAAGGGTTCAGGAAGACGATATCCGTGTCAGTAATATTTATCAAACACATTTAGATCTTATCTATGTCCAAATGTCCGAATACCTACCGTCACACCCATTTTGAGAACGCCTTTTTAGCAGAGAGCATAACCGTTGATTGCAGCTACGTGTAAAGAAGTTGGTATCTTATCTACACAGTAGCCATGAACTCATAGTCTAGGTTAGGCAGGGGCGTAGGAACCACGGGGGCCTTGGGGGCCCAGGCCCCCGTTCGATTTTTGGAAGGGGGGCCCGAATATCTTTGGGCCCCCCTTGCTTTTGATAAGAGGAGAGGGGGCCCACCGTGGTGGGGCCCCCCTGCTCTGCTGTCGCAGGACACAGTCCTTGGCAGTCCACACACACACACACACACACACACCCCTCCCCCCCCCCCCTTCTTCACCCCGGCCGTATGGCTCACCCGACTGAGTGGGCCCCCCTTCCTCTCAGCATCTTCCTACGCGCCTGAGGTGTGACCATAAACAGACTAATGCTGACGAAAGCGTCAGTCTCACTGCTGTAACTTGTAACTTGGCCCTTTTTTTTAATTTTAATTAGTGAAACACATGGAAGCGCCGTGTTTTGATTTTATGTACGCTGGACTGGAGAGAGCATTTGAATAATGTTGCACGTGACTACGTTAATCATGTCATTGAAATTGTTTTGCTTCATGTTTTGAAATTGTACATAAACAGTACATGATATGCTTGGTCAACGATGAACTTGATTCTGTTCCGTGTATGTAAATGCATGGTGATTGTCACACACGCACGCGCGCGCGCGCGCGCGCACACACACACACACACACACACACACACACACACACACACACACACACACACACACACACACACACACACACGAAAATGTACACAATTAAGTGATGTTATATAAACTTCGTTAACGACCCGAGAGTATGAAGTCGTTGTAAATAAAAATAAAAATCGTAAATGGCAGATGTGTATGTATATGATTGTCGGTTACATAATGTACAGTGTTTTATCATGGCCAAGAAAGAAAGGCTTGCTTTCTGAGTGATTGAGTCTTTCAAATTAAAATTTTTAAACTTTCTGAACATGCGAGGATTTGGAGTTATCAAATCAAAACAAAGACTGTTCGAGAATTGAACGCTAGAAAAAAGAAAAGAAAGAAAGAAAAAAACGGCTCATGAGACGCTTTGGTTTCTGAAGTGTAATTCAAGTTAAGAAATGGATGGTTTTCTGAAAATCAAGGACAAGAAGTACTGCGTTGTGAGACTTTATATTTCTGAAATTTCCGCTCACTCCTTTAGACTGTGTACTGTTGATTTTATACTTGATCTGGATTATTCTGTAAATTACATCATTTCGCTCTTCTTACAATTGCACCGTTGTATTATGCTGTTATGATGTAAATCTGCATTTTAAAACTATGATGAATGCGAACTCTCGTAATAAAGTCACCATATGTATATTGAATGCTACGTAAACCCCTCGAGCTCAGCATGGTAATTTAGGCAACGCGAAATTTATTACAAGGTGGATTTCATTTTTGATTCGCAACAAACCTGTCTTTAGGGATTGTCGAGCGTGACCAAGCAGCAAGTAGCTGAACAGTTCTGCGCTAACGATCAAACATATAGAAGCAAGAGCAGACTGTTGTTTTGTCTTTTTCTATCAGCATCTTTCAGGCTGGGGAATTGCTGAAGGAAAAAAAAAAACAACTGAAACCTAGGCCGGGGTGCAGCAGTAGCAAACTGCTGTGGGACCACGAGGACAACGCCCCACTTCAGAAAAACACATTTTAGCATCTTTAAAGGCATTTAGTAACATCTACTGGCACCCAGAAGTTAAATTTATACTGCCTTGGTACTGATATGCAAGCCTTCAAAACTGAAGTCCCATACGTATTTTTACATGTATCATGATACATGATTATTTGTGCAACCTTTTCCACCTTCCTTTTTTCGGCTGACACTTGGATGTTTTGGCTGAAAGGATAGGAAATTTGCCTGAAAATTGCCAAATGACTTGACAATTCCCCAGCCTGATCTTTAGTACTGTGGACAATCTTCACATATGATAAGAATCTCTTTGTTTTCTCAAAAGTAAATAGTTTCAAGAAGCATTGATAATGACTGAAAGAAACCATTGCTACCATGTTTAGGCTTACAGGTCGTTCTGGGCTGTTCTTGTGGTGTCTAGCATCACACCACTAAGACAGATACACAAATACATGCACAGACAGGCTTGCGTTCAGCTAATTGAAGCCAAGACGCAGTAGCCGGTGACAGTGTTACAGTATACGAAAATTGACAAACATGAGTGGCGGACGTCATAATTATACGGAAGGTTGAGTTTTCCTCGTTTGCAAGGCCAGCAAACGTCAGTGTGTTTCATTCGGAGCTCTACTAATCTTTGAGATAGGCTGTTTCGGACGGACACGCGCAGTCACAAGCGAGACTGTCCCAAAACGGAATTCTCCCTATACAAAGCCTTGTCAATAATGGTAGCAATGGTTTCTGTTGAACTACCAACTGACAGTTCTGACCTAACCGGTAAGACGGTCAGAGGCAAAGAGAGCAGAGTGTTATTGTGGCTCAGTTGGTATAGTTCGCCCGTTAGGGGGTGCAAATGTACACAAGCCATGCGCCGGATGGGCAAATAAACTCCAGTCGTCCACCGGGGGCGACTGTATCCCCACAACGCGGGAGGGGGTGCAAATGTACTCCGGAGTCTGGCGAGGTGAAGTCACGTGGCCGCTGACTTCGTTCTACGTCTTTACTTTATGCGACATATCAGAAGCGATGGAATTGACTGGTATACATTTGCACCCCCCCCCCCCACCCCCCCCCAACGGGCAAACTATACCAACTGAGCGTTATTGTGTCTTTAGTTTTCCCGGCGGTCATGATCTTTCTCACTGTGGACTGCAAACTGAGAAGAATCTCTTCTTTTGTTGTCAGTTGTTGTTGTTGTTGTAGAGTTTCGCACGCTCTTGTTGTTTCACAGTGTTAGTTGGTTTCACTGTGTGTTTTGTCACGGCCTTCATTGTGAATTGTACAACTGGCACTAAGAAGCTTTACGATATATGTGCGAAAATATTTGTATCATATTACGTATAGTCATTTTCTTTCTTTTTTACTTTTTTTCTTTCTTTCTCAAATCAGAGCAATTTGTGGAAACTGTCTCGCGGCTTTCGTCTAATGGAAACTATACATGGAAATTAACGAACCACTTATTTTGACCTTTAATTATGAAATCGTTGTAGAGCGCATTTTTCATTGATTTTGTTGAGACAGTCTGGCGTTAAGTATTCAACAAAGACGTTATTGTGTCTTCTATATACATATGCATTCATGAATAATATGCATAATAAAGTGACTTGTTTTGTACGGAGTTTTGTATGTCTGCCTGCCTCTGTGTGTGTGTGTGTGTGTGTGTGTGTGTGTGTGTGTGTGTGTGTGTGTGTGTGTGTGTGTGTGTGTGTGTATCAGTGACGGTGTGTGTGTGTGTGCGTGCGTGCGTGCGTGCGTGTGTGTGTGTGTGTGTGTGTGTGTGTGTGTGTGTGTGTGTGTGTGTGTGTGTCTCTCTCTCTCTCTCTCTCTCTCTCTCTCTGAGTCAGTGAATAGTGTGTGTGTGTGTGTGTGTGTGTGTGTGTTGATACCTATAATTATACTGTCACGTGTATGTGTTGCACATGTACTGTACCTTTTAGCTCTCATGTGTTTTGCACTTGATACCTATATCCCTTTTGTATGTCGTGTGTGTGTGTGTGTGTGTGTGTGTGTGTGTGTGTGTGGCATTAGCAACGGCAAGAATGAAAACTTGACCACTAGACCACTGTCTTTTACCGTTGACAAATAAAGTTTCATTTCATTTCATTTCATCTCTCTCTCTCTCTCTCTCTCTCTCTCTCTCTCTCTGTACGTGTGTGTGCGCGTCCGTGTGCGCGGCGTCCGTAGTCGACATATCTAGAACATACACCAAAAACATCTGATTCAAGTTGCCCCAGGTGGAAGCGTGCGTGTGTATGTGTGTGTGTGGGGGGGGGGGGGGCGCTCAGTCACCCCAATGTGGACTATCCTGCTGCAAAGCCGGCCGGCTGCAGGCGTGCACAGCAACTGCAACTGCGAAGCCCTTTTGACGGACCTACTAGTAACGACAGCAGCCATGCACCTGCCAAAACAACACGGCAACAAAACCATCACTACCACCACAACACACACACACACACACACACACACACACACACACACACACACACACACACACACACACACACACACACACACACCTCCTAAAACAACAAGAACTAAAACTGAAACGAAACGGTTAAGATAAAAAGCACCGAGACTGCTGCGGCAAACGAGACTGACTGACCCGATCGTATCTGGCGCCCGAACAACATGACTGACGTGACACTGATCCCAACCAGCAACTCACTATGATCAGTGAACGTGAACACACGACCACCAGCAACACTGAATTAAAACGGTCACCTGGCCAATGTGTTCAATGTTTTCCAATAGACCGCACTTTCGCCGTCCTCAGCCGCATAATTACAAGTAACAAACAGTCCACTTCAGTCTTAAAGGCATGTCTGTTCATAGATGGTCTCTTTTGGACTCAGGCCAGCGCTTTCGTTACAGTCGGACTGAGAGGCCAAAGCCGGCCGGCCGGGGAAGTATTACTAATTTATTTATTTATTTCTAATGTTACTTTTATCGTCTTGACCGGCTCAATCGTCAGTCCGGCCGGGGTCTGGCAATGACATCAGTCACTGGAGTGTGTTTTTGTGAACTCATAAAACACTGATTGGGTTTGAAAGTTGTAACCCACCCTTTGCGCTCTGTTTCCTTACCATTTTCGACGTAAAGCACCCCAGGGGCGCCGGAAGATGTTGGGGGGAGGGGGAGGGCAGAATCTCGGAGGGGGGAACGTTGCCCGAAGAAAGTGAAAAGCGGGGGGGGGGGGGGGGGGGGGGGGGGAGGAGGGGGGGGCGGCGATCAAATGCTGCGTAGACAAAAAACCTTTACGAACCAGGACGTTGCCCGAAAAAAATGAAAAGCGGGGGAGAGGGGGGGGGGGGGGGGCAATCAGAGGAGCGGACAGCCTTCGGTCCGCAAAAACAGAAGTTCTCTGTTGGGTGGGATGAGGGAGAGAGCACTAAGAGGGGTAGGGGGAGAGGTAGGGGAAGGGGGGGGGGCAAGACCATGGCTTTGCCCCCTCTCTTGCCACTGATAGTCACCTGATTTTCCAGGGGGGGCAAAAAGACACTCTTGCCCCCCCCCCCCCTGCTTGGGTACAGGGGGGCAGCTGCCCCCCCCTGCCCCCCCCCCCCCGGTTCCGGCGCCCCTGCACCCATATGCTTTAACTCACTGAAAATTTACCCTGGCCGGGCGAGTCACAGTGGTGTAAAAGTGTGACCCATGCGCCATCGAGAAACCGGGTGGTTGTCGTTCTTCTATTTTTACTACCGGAATAACCTGCCCTTTTTAGCGCTTAGCGGGAAACGCTGTGAGGTTGTGATACATCAGACAGAACACATTGTTAGACACAAAGAAGTCATGGGGGTAAGACACATATATTAAGTTTGATTGTGTTTGTTTTGAACGACATTGCTTCAGTAATCTAATATCTCTCGTGAGACCATAGTTTTTCACAAGTTTTTATTTGGATGAATCTGACCAGAGCTCAGTTTCTCTGTGCTGGAAGTGAAAGCGTTGTTTCTTGCTAACTCTTGTTTTCCTTAGAGATACCTTCAAACTGCCAATATCCTAGTTTGTCCGGAAGATATCAAACTCGTGTAATGGCCCAGTGCTTTCTTTTGGTCAACAGAGGAAATCAGCAAAGTCAAAGGAGAAGAAACAGAAGAGGAAAGAGGTTTGACTAATATTGATAACAAATTAGTGATCTGTCCTGATTGAACATTGTCTTAACATTATTGTTCATTTGGGCGTTTAGAATACCCAGTGAACTAGTAAATTTATGTATAAATGTAGTTTGTAATCATACTTTATAGTTCAGAGCTTCTTAATCTTATCCTCAGTAACTGAAATTAAGTATAGGGCATTGCAGGAATAAGAAACGAAAAGCCTCGGTGAGAAAATAAGACATTTTGTAAAAGAATCAGTCTGTGACAGATGTCTGATGTGGATATATATGAAGCCCTGACTTTGCGGTTATAACTTGTTTTGTATTTGTACAACTTCACTGGACATTGTCTTTCCTTTAATCAGTGTTATTGAAATGTGTGTGATCCATCAACACAGGAGTCCGCCAAACTTGCAGCATCGATACAGAAAGTTGCAGACGCAAATGCAGTAAGTTTGACAGTTTGTGTGTGTTTGTTTGCTGTTCTTGGTTTATGACAGTATTGCTTAGAACAAATATCTTACTGCTTGTGTGATGAAGTGATAATGCAAATAATACTATTTTTTTTAAAAAGTGGATGCCATTAGTTCTTTTTAGAACTGAAGATGATGGTGTAAAGTGTATTATCATTATTGTAATTGTTTTCACAGGTTGAAGATCCCTTGGCTCCCTTTGCTGCATTCAGAAAATATGACAGAAATGGGTATGGGCGTTCTTGCTTTTGTTCTTTGCATGGTACGACTATGATACTTTTGATACATGTAGTACAGTAGAGCCTCACTTGGGCGACCACCCATGGGGCCGAGCAGGAACGGTTGTTAACGACAGTTGATCGCCCAAGTCACAGACACTCACGGTAGTGTCCGGACCTCTCCGCGGGAGTGCATATCACCTGTAGAGACAATGGCGTAAATTTTAATGTGACTCAGTAGCAGAGTTTGGTGTTTCTGTGGCTGAGTCTTTTAGTAATCAAGATTGTGCGGCTGTACCTAAATTTGAGCGACGGATAAAGTGTCCAAATCACGTACACTGATATTCTGGTGTTGCCGGTTTGCTAAAATGTCAAATCACAGAGTTTAGTCCGGTTGCATTCCCAGTGGCATCACAGTCTCTCACCGTCACGGTGGCAGTGGCACACACACATGTCCAAACGACGTACTCTGACATCCCGGCGTTGCCGATTTGCTTAGTGTCAAATCACTAACTGAGTTCAGTCCAACTGAATTCCCAGCTTTCCGGCTTTTTCAGCCCCCCCCCCCCCCCCCCCCCCCCCCCCCCCCCCCGGTTTTCACTTCCTTCAGGCTTTTTGTCTCTCAGAAAGTGGCAGCCCTGCGTTCACACACACGGACATGCGCGTGATAGGGTGTCTTGTGAAAACAAAGGTCAGTGATCTGATAGGTGGGGCGATGTGCTAATTGCCCTGTCTTCGTCTGCGGTTGCGTGCACAGTAGGGGGTGGGTCTAAGCGGCGGCTCGCAGGTAGTGTCTGCCCAACTGCTGTGGCCAGTCAGAGGTAAATCAGCTGCCGGCGAAGTGTGAAGCGCCAACTAAGCCAGCTGCGGTCACCCACAACAGAGGCGTGAGGTCGTTTTGCAAGCAGAATAGCGGTCAAAAGTCGCTACTGCCAGTGGTCGGTCGTTGGAGATGCAATAAAGAAGAAAAACTGTTCGTGCTGGGCAGAAGCGGTCGTGATTGACAGGCGGCCACTCAATCAAGAGGTTGTCCAAGTGAGGCTCTACTGTAAGTGTATCATTGGTGCGTATTATGCAGTTGCTGAAAACATGACAGTAACGTAATGCAAATTATTCTGAAGGTAGCTGAGTGCTTATATAGATCTGCTTTAGTTTGTCTGGAAAAACTGATGCAAAATAACTAAAGTGGTGTGGATGTATCGTTACGCATTAATCATGGGATACAACTTTTTTGCTGACCATACTACTTTCAATTTCGTTGAATGTTTGTTTAGTTGTGATAATAATGTGTATTGTGGTGGCAGTCTGTGTGTAACGCTGGACACCAGGAGAGTGGAGGACTGCGAGAGAGACACAGTAGAGTGGGCATTCAACCTTACCAAAGACAACATGCAGACCTTGTGAGTACCAGGGAAGTGATCTTGGTGGAGTGTAATCATCACACTAACGAGTACAGCCAAAAGCCTAGAATCAGCATTTTCTCAACAAAGTAAGTCTCATAGTGGAGAGGGTGGGTACTTTCTGCACATCTGGCAACAAGGTGGTCTGCAAGATGCAGCACTGTTGACTGCAGTAGCAGTGTTACTGGTAAAGTATAGGAGATTCTGGACAGTAAGTACAATTCCAGTGTACTAGCTTGAACAGGGTTGCCATTTCTGTTCAAAGTATTAATGTTTTCCCCAAATTTGTACTGAGTTGCTTAAAAAATGGGACAGTATGTCCTTGTGTATATATCTGTCAATGTAATTCATTGATCATTATCCAGTTCAGTTGGAAAATCTTTCGTGCTACTTTTAGATCAGGATTTTAGGCTCTTCATTTTGTAATAGTATATTTTACTTTCATGACCCCCCATCCCCCCCCCCCCCCCCAAAAAAAAAAAAAAAAAAAAAAAACTCTGAAAAAAAACCCCATTAGAACCAAAAAAACAACAACGCGCAAAAAACCCACCAACAAACAAAAACACAACAACACCAAAAAAAACAACAACAAAAAATACCATGACCTTGTATTAATTTATCATATTGTTATTCATTGTGTCACAGGTACGAGGAGAGTGACTGGGGATGGAATGACCGTGACAAGCGTGAGGAAATGACGGACAGCCGTGCTTGGTATCTGGTTGCGAAGGATCAGGAAGGAAAGCCTGTTGCTTTCATTCATTTCCGTTTCGACATGGAAGAGGATGAGGAAGTTCTGTATTGGTGAGTATAAACAAAATTTCTGAGGGTACCAATCATTGTTTGTTTGTTAGTTTGTTTGTTTGTGGGTTTTTTTTTGGGGGGGGGGGGGGGTGTCATTGTTTAGCCTGCTCTGAAAAAAATTCGTTTTTGAATAATGTCCAGTCTTGCTCCAGCATTCCAGACTACAGTCAAAAGAAATGTTTGCTTCAGTCCGTTCACTTTACACTTAATCAAACTTACATTGTAGCTTTTCCTGTTTCATTCTTTTTTCGGTGGTGAAAGGCGTTTGGATGAGAGGATACCACAGATGGGTGAGAATCGGTCTCTCGATTCTACATATAATACAGGGAAAATGCTTTTTATATACAGGTCTATTTCCAATGCCTCTGTCTTTGAAACTGGCTTCACTGTGGACAAAATACACAAGTGAACCTTCAGACACCCCTCTTTTTTTTTCTCTCTTTTTAAAAAAAAAAATCACTTGAAATTAAAAATTGTTGCAGCTATGAGATACAGCTGGAGAAGGCAGTGAGGAGGAAAGGACTTGGCAAATTCATGATGCAGATCCTTGAACTTATGGCACACAGGTAATTTTAGCCTTAAGAGTTGCATACAGGTAATACTGCAGAAACTCTTGTGTAGGGTGGGGATCTCAGTCATAAAACAGCCCCAAGGGGGTTTCTGCCTCACCATTCATGGATCTGGAGTGCGTTTAAGCATGAATCGTCCCAGGACAGGTCCGATGGGCATTGTGGGAACTTGTGACACTATAATAAGGTTGGTCTAGCCTCTGGCTAGAAGTGTCATACTTCAGTTATCACCGCTGTTCTCAGGATTTCTGGGGTCAGCAATAATTAGGTTGTTACTTGCTAAACAGATAAAAGCTCATCTTGGTGGTGTACCTAACATACATCAGTACATGCTCGTAAATGGTTCACAACTCCATGCACCTGCAATGTTTAGCACACCATACTGTAAATTACACAAGCTAATACTGATAATTATATGCATTCGATTCTGTTACAGGTATGGTATGCGGAAAGTGATGTTGACATCATTCAAACACAACCCAGATGGCCAAGATTTCTTCAGGAAAAAGTTAAAGTAAGTATGGCAGTGTGTGTGCTGCACAGTATTGAACTAGAATTCTTGCAAATTTTGCCGTCAGGCACACAGATTGTGTGGTTAGTTCATATACAGAGCTTCAGATTGTCAGCGCGCCCGCGCCATTGACGCGTGAAATATGAAAATGACGCGCAAGAGTTAATGTGTATGCGCCAGTGTGGCGCGCGCACTTTTGGCCTTCTACACATCGGAGTAGGCCTAGTGAAACTAAAAACATCGTGTCTCTGCACTGCCTTGCCTTCCCAACATGTATCGTCTCGCAGCACGTCATTGGATGACAGATCTTCCCGAAAGCCAGTCCGCGAATACCTTACTTATATTACTTGGTGATGCCAACATCGCTGAATAAACGTGAATCTCATTGGTTTTCTCTATTAGGAACATCCAATGAAAATGCTTATATTAACAGAGCGTTGGCTTGGACGTCTGCAGATTCCGAGAACTAATGCTTGTTTCTGTATCAACTGCTCCATCAAAAATGTCGAAAAAACCATCGGCGAAGAAAATAAAATTGGTGGCAGGCCAATCTCTGCTCACATTTGCTCGGACTGAATCTGCAGCTGCAAGTAGGTCGTTTTCATATTCATGATCTCATCAAATTGAACGCCGCAACGCATCGGCGTGACAGATCTATATGATGGTTTTTTCCCCAACGGCATGACTTCGTTTCCCAAGTGAAAATGATGGGTCATGACGAAATCTAACAGAAAGGTCGGGGAGGAAAAGTTGGAGGGAGGAAAGTAGGCCTAAACTCTGTGTGTGTGGGCTGCCCGGGGGAGGGGGGGGGGCTGAGAGAGAGATAAAGAGAGAGAGACAGGCCTTGTACAGCTCCCAACAATCCAGCTAATGTTAAGGATAATATCATAACCTTTGTAAATATCACACATTTTCATTTGAAAACATGCATGTCAGGAAAAACCCTCTCCCTCTCTCTCTCTATTGGTATGAATATGCCTGTAACTTCTACCGTTGTAAAATAAAGGTTCTTGTTCTTGTTCTCTCTCTGTGCTTCCTTACTAAGTTTCTGTGTGTGTATGTGTGTGTGTGTGTGTGTGTGTGTGTGTGTGTGTGTGTGTGCTTCCTTACTAAGTTTCTGTAGTTTAGCAACGACAAGGTTGTAAACTGGCCGATGGCCAAAATCTTATACCGTTGAAAAATAAAGGTTTCTCTCTCTCTCTCTCTCTCACACACACACACACACACACACACACAAAATGCCGGACCCAACATCCAAAACATGCCCTTTAAAAAAGCTGTTCAGGTGTGGGCGCAGAAAAGAAAGCGCTACCTCTTCAAGAAGGACTAAATAAAGTTAGTACACCTCTGACTTTTTTCGTTTCAAGATTTTGTCAATGACCCATCATTTTGAGAATTGACCCCTCATTTTGCTCAGCCATGGGTCATTGGGCCCATGACATTTAAAAACAATCTGAAGCTCTGCATATATTTATATATATATATTTTTTTTTTTGAAGGTTGTTTTGGTAGATTTGATTCATTCAGGATTATACTGATAGTATTTGTCAAGTTTGAGGTGTGAACTCATATTGACGGACATCAGAGTCACAGTCACCATGGTTGCAAGCAAATCTATGATTATTCCTCCTCCGTTCGACTCTTTTGCCTTAGGAACATACTGTTAATAACGCTGTTCACACTTTGCAGGTATGAAATTGACGAGAGCTCCCCAGAAGCTTCCCTGTACGAAGAAGATTTTACCTACGTTATCCTCAGCAAAACAATTCCACAGAAGTCACCAGCAAAGGCAAACGGTGCAACATCCAAAGCAGAAAATGGGACATCATAGGGAAGGGGTGTCATGTGATTGTAAACTTTAAAATTGTAAAATGCCATCTCACTTTCTGTTTTTTAATATTGTCCTTTCACATACACGTTGCATTTTAAACTGCTTTTTAGTGCAATAAATGCAGTGTAAACATACTTTGCTGGATTGGTTGACGTGTGTGTACGCAACATACTCAGTATTGTAGATGTTAATGCATAAATTTGTCTTTTTCAGTTATAATATGCACCCCCTGCTGCAGTATTTTGTACCACTGCAAAGTTGGCACTGGCACGACCATCAAACATTCAAAGATTTTACCCTTTCACAGGCCTGTCTGTTGAAGATCGTACAAACTGCATCATTCAGCTTCAGTCGTGTACACATCTGCCACCTTTGGGTTTTGGGTTTTGTTTTTTTTTACCCATCATACATCAGTCACATACATGTTTATACAGCAATTCCACTGAATCCTGATCATACGTTTAAATCGCTGAAACCTCTGCAGTGTGTGAAAATGTGACCACGTAAATTGTACTTAAAATCTTCCACCTTAAGCTACAAATTTACCTTCGTCCCAAACGTGTTTCCTCCTCTGAAGCACTTAAAATCATGCCTAATTAATACATTGCACAGATTTCAGTCAAATTGTAAACATTTTCCCTCTCCCAGCCATGATTGTGTCGTATAAGTATGGATGACAGCGCACCCATGATGTGTAGACAGGACAATTCAGTGAATTTGCTAATTAAAGAATGGGTATGTAGACGCATACAGTGTCACCTGTGTGCGATGGAGCATGGAGACCCGCAACTCATGGGTTTGCCACACTTGAAATCTGATGCACTTGTGTGAATTCCATGTGCCTATTGGGTTGCTGGTGCATCTACACCAGCGATCGTCAAATGCGCTCGCCTGCTCGCTTTCGCGACCAAATTTACCGTCGGGCGAGTGAAAGCTCCGGTAGCGGTAGCCCGAATGGCGAGCAGGAATTCTGAGATGATTGATCTCATGAATCAGAACCTAGCAGCCACTCCCGTCAAGCAAAGACCCGTAGATATCTACGGTCTTTGCGTCAAGTGTTTAGCTTCTCTATCATCGATGTCGTCTGCTGTGCCAATGTGGGCCCGTCATACAGTTTCCGCGCATGCGCTTCGGTATTTTCAAAACATCCCGTCTGCGATGCGAGCTTCCGGCAGACGCCATGTGGCGATTTGTGCCTGGTCTCGTGGCTCCTCCGCCGGCGAAAAAACCCAAAGATGACAAGCAAAAGTACGAAGCCAAAAGAGAAAGGAAGCGGATTTGGTTCAGTTTCCAAAGTGTTATTGAAAATAGATGTTCAAAAGTATCTGTATACCATGTAACAACGAGAAACTGAAAATAGAAACAATCCGTTTGATTTGATATGTGGTAAAAAAAATGACATCCCCCCCCCCCCCCCCCCCCTTCCTCACCCATTCACCCACCCACCACCAACGCTTCAAAAATGCTGAAATGACAAACTCAAGGTCCCATATAGACTACTGTACTAAAACCTGTATTTGCGATTCGGGCTACCAGAATTTTTTTCGGGCTACCAGTTTTGTTCAGGGCGGTAGCCCGAATGGCTACCATGGTCCTGACACATTTGACGATCGCTGTAGTCTACACCCTCCAAGTTCCTCTGCATCATCATGGATTGACAACTGAAATTTATCTTCAGAACATGCTATGCAATAGAACTTCAGTATTCATTCTTCCTTTGTTCGGTGGAAGATGATGTGGCGAGGACTGGAAACAGCATTCAAGGGAACAATAGGCAAACAATCACTATGTCACAGTTTTGCACCAACATTACCACATTCAGTATGCACCTGTGACATACAACAATTCTCAGCCATGGTGAGTAGTGGCTGGCTAGTCATTGCAGACCATTTGGGATCTACATTTATCAGCTGAGGGCTGTGTTTGGGTGATGGGTGACAAGTCATATATATTAACAATCTTGTGTTGTTTTCACTTCTTCACTCAAGTGCACAACTCCAGACAATTGGAATAGGTTTACCAACACCCCACGCTTTATTCACTTTCAAAAAAAGTTGACGTAATAGCAATAACAAAAATATTTGACATGAAATCTAAATGCCATCACTGTAAACACGAAAAGCTAAACACACAAATTCCAGGGCCTAAATCAAACTGTCCATGCACACAAGTTGGAATTGTTCTGATTGCAGGATACATAGAAGGAAACTTGTGCTTTTAGACCTGAAAATTTGAATATTATTACTCGGAGGTAGCTGCCAGATGATGTGAGAAATTGATGTGCCTCAACTTGTAAGATTAGTTCATTTTGTTTTTGTTATTTTACAAAATGAGAGGAAACAACATTAGCTTTCAGTTATTTTTTTACTGTTACTGTAGTGTACTAAAGTAAAATGTACTTTGAAAATTAAAAGTGGTTAAGAAAAACCCTAAAACACATTTCACTCGTGTGACAAACTGGTTAGAATAAGACCTAAAACACGTTTTCTTTAGGCTGATTTTCTTTCAAAATAAAAGTCAATCACACATGGAAATATGGAATAACACTACCTGAAAATGTATAATACTAACAAGCAAAATCAATCCTGTACAAGTGTTGAGTGTGTGATGAAGAAAGATCTTTCCAAATAATAATGGAAGTCCTATCATTACCACCGGCATATATATCTACCTTCCACAAAATCTACTCAGCAGTTATTATGATGAGCAACATCAACATGAAGAATACAGAGAAAGGTTAAGGTACAGGTTAAGGTAATACATTTAGATTAAAGTTCCCCCTCACTCCCAGTATGATAAAAAATAACAGCAAATACAAATTTATCATATCACTTTCAGGAACCCGTAAATGGGTCCAGTGTTTCAGACAATAATTTTCACCAATTTCTGCAAACCCATAATGTAAAAAAAAACAACAAAATTTAGTAAAAACTGTGCAAAGCTGTTAAGCAGATCATAGATAACTGTTACACTGCCACATCATTCTCGTCAATTTATGGTAAGATCACAATAATGCCACAGGCCCACAATATGGTCAGCTATGGGAACACCCAAAACAAAAGGGGAGAAAAAGGAAAAAGTGCTATTCCCTTGAACACTTGTGAAGTTAACCCTTAGTGACAATTCAGAGTGAAGGCGATATATGTGTACACGACCCCAGTATGAAAGCCAAGATTCAGACCACCCTAAACATAAAATTAAATAAAACATTTAAAAAAATAAAATTGAAAAATAATCTGATGCTGGTCAGTCTGTACGCTAACTTCACTCACACACCACTAATCTGCATCAGATGTCTGCTTATTATTACATGTGTCTGCTGAACAAAAATCCAAGTCACCTCTAAAACACTTGAGAATTAAAACCGCAGTTCAAAGGGCTGAAAAAAACAACAAAAATGCACCAAAACACATGCACTGAGTATCGTCACTTCAACAGTATCAACAGCAAAGAAAGTCATCTGCAGACCAGGAAGGTTTCACTGTCAGTCAAATCTGTAATGGGCCAGTGATAAAACTCAGTCACCTGCGCAACATCGTCTATTACAGCAAGCTGAGACATGGTGTCATTTTGACATCTTCCTTGACGCCTGCAGTTCAACACATCAAGCGAACGGCAGAATGTCAAGGCATGGGTTTGTCATGCGTGACAAAAGAGTAATACATGTACCATGGATTGTATTTTCTGTGACAGACGCCAATAATTGTACGGGGTTGTTGAGGACAGAGGTTAAAACACAGACAAAAGGATGCCCATTTTCAGTGAACTTGTACAACAGGGTGTAGGAGTTTTGCGGCTAAATGCAGTTTGCTGACTAGATTTTTAAGGCAACAAACTGTCTGGGGACGTAAGTGATGCAAACACTACCAGAGATTCACTGTTCACTAGAACCAATAGAAGTCAAGCTATTTATTAGTTAAATATACTCCATCAATTCTGTGATAGGTAAAGCAGGAGGAGGTTGGTGTGGAGCACAAGCTGTGGCTTCCGTCAAACTGTTACAGGAAATAACACTGGTATTGGAGGCAACTGTGTCGCGGATGAATCCCACAGCTTCAGTGTCAGGTGATGATGATGACAGTGGTGTGAATGATGAGGTTAAACTGCATCCTCCAGGTGCAATAGGAACTGCCACATGTAATCACTCGTCTCACATCAGCATCAAAACAGTTCAATCATGGAGTCTCGGTCCTTTCCAACGCCAATCCATCGTACTGAAATGGGAGACACCAAGATATGATTATAAAGATACAGCACCAAACTTCCAAGGACAAGAACACAAACCTATAACTAGTATAAGATACAACATGTGAAGCAACACTCAGCAGCAATCAGGGGCAAAATACAAAATCAATACAATTAGCAAAACACAACCAAGTTTCAAAACAGTGTCAGTGCCTATCATTTCCTCTTAAGTTGGTGACCTGCATCATTCTTTCTTCTTTTTTATACAACTTTATTATCCCTTTAAGGAAATTCGGGCTGTTCCCCGGGAAAAGCATGTCACTGCTGAGCAGCACCATCCTACCTACCTATTGTATTTTTCAATTTTCCTAGGGGAGGAAAGCTGGATAACCCAGAGAAACCCCCCTGATGAGCAGCCCGGTAGCCAGGAAAAATCGCAGCTGGCCTGGGCTCAAATAACGCTCTGGTATGACAGCTGTACAGTAGTGCAGCCACGGCTAAGTCCCGATGCACCACCTATTAGACCACTGCTCACCCCTGTTGTACAAAACCAATTTCCAGCACAGCCTTCAGCACCCACCACTCCCCCTCCCTCACCCCATTAAACACGTGCAAGCACACCCACCTGGTACATGGACATAGTCCTGGATGACTTTAATGTACTTTTGGGCATTAATGGGTAGATCAGAGAACTTGCGGACACTTTCTGTGCTGGTCTTCCAGCCTGGTATTGTCATGTACTCCACCTTTATCCTCAGCAAGTCATCGTCTGATGCTGCAAGAAATACATTTTGGACAGTACATAACCACCACTAAAATATTATTGGGAAAATGTTGAAACAGAGTATGAATGTGACAGTTCCAACAGATGCAAAGACCAGATACTAGATACAGCGCAGTGGGGTTTTCTTTGGTTTTTGTTGTTGTTGTTTTGGTAAGGCCAAGGGTTTGTACATTACACATTACAAACTGACTTTTAAAAAAGTGCTGTCAGTGTCTTGAGCTGAGAGCAGGATTTCTTTTGTATCTAGTTGTACCCCTCATCTTTTTCAACACACTCACAGCTGACTTTGTTTTGGATTATTATCAACACACCATGAGATTCTACAGTAAGTGAAAGGGTCACTGATGTTGCCTCTTGTGAAGAGTCCTTAAACACGACTTTAAGAGAAAAATATGCACAATCAGGAAGAAAACGTTCAAGCTCCATGAAAATTTGGCCGGTCAAACAAAATCAACCTTGAAACTGCATGTGTTTGGGCTGAAGATGACAGTACAAGCAAGGAGGATGTTCTCGTGGTCATGAACTTACCAGGGAAAGTTTCCACCTTTTTGCCATCGAGGTTGTATCCAATGCCAATCTTCACCTCCTCAAAGACATCCAATATATCCAGTTTGGTCACAGCCAAGCTGAAAAACAAACCGAAAGCAAACTCAACATTTCAAAACAAACACCATCAGCAAACAGGACTGTATGTACATGTATGTATCACACATGCTGTGCTAGTGAGAAACATCAGCTTCAAGCTGAATGGGTTCACAGTGTATTGCCAGCAGCTTATCACCATTTTAAATTCAAAAATATTCTTCAGAAGAATATCAAAATATCAAATCTCCGGTAATGCAAAAAGCCTTTGAGCTGCTGGAAGTTTGATTTTTTTTTTTTTTTTTTTTTAACATCTCACTTTACCTTACTGGGTTAGATATTACACTTAGTACTGTATTTTGTAATGTCTTACCCAGCAAAAGAAGAAAGCACAGCAAACTTACGCAGTGAAGCCATTGATCATGTTGGAATAGTTGAGCATCACCAAATCCAGCCACCCGCAGCGTCGAGGGCGCCCTGTTGTCACACCATATTCATGGCCTCTCTCTAGAAGCAGCTTGCCCATGTCCTGAAATTGGAAAAAAAAAAAAAAAAAAAAGGGGGGGGGGGGTGGTGGGGTGGAAATTATGTGAAATTTTATTTAAAACCTCCTAAACACCCCCCCCCCCCCCCCAAAAAAAAAACAAACAAACAAACAAACAAAACACCAACCCCCCCCCCCCCCCAAAAAAAAAAAAACCAAAACAAACCCAAACACAAATCCCCCCCCCCCATCAACGAAAAACACAAAAATTGACCACCAAACCCCCCGTCCCCCGAAGAAAAAACTTGAAGGCAAGAAACGAGCACCAGTGTGTACTTACATCTGAGAGTTCTGTGGGGAACCCTCCTGACCCGACACGTGTGAGGTAGGCCTTGACAACACCAAATACGTCGCCGATGACATGAGGAGGAATTCCCAGCCCTGTACACACGCCTCCCACACTGCAGTTCGATGAGGTTACATAGGGATACAGACCTGGTAGATACAGTACAAGAAAATTTCTTAAATAAAAAAGCAGCACTCCATGATGCATTTAACATTATGGATGATCAGCAAGCTCAAGCACAAGAAGAAAAATGATTAACTCATCATCACAGTGCACTGACTCTAAGTGGGACAGACATTTTTGAGGACTGTACTTCATCAGTGTCCAGACTGATTCTAACATACATTTTCATTAGATCAAAATCTATGCATGAGTCATTCAGGAGGGAGATTCTAAAGTTCTCTTCTTTAGAAATGTTCAGCCCACAAAATTTTAAAATAAATGCAGTTCTAAACTCCTAAACTTAAATAGCTGAGCTGACCCTTCGCACCAGTGTTATGTCCAGTGTGTGAGAGAATACATGTGATTCACGCAAGCGTGCGTGTTGGGTTCAGCTAGCGGCACTTTGAGCCAATTCAAGAAATTGGGTAAAGCACCCATACAACACACAGTTATTATTATTATTCTCCAAGGCACAGCAAGAAACACTGACCAAAGTCAATATCGAGAATGGTGGACTGGGCTCCCTCAATCAGAATGCTCTTGCCAGCCTCGATGCTTTTGTGTAGATAGCTCACCGTCTCCCTCACCAGAGGGCGAACACGCTCACGCAGCTCCTGAAACCACACAGACACTCAAGGTCAATTCTGTCAAAAAGGTCAAAGAACCAATGTGCTGAATCCTAAATGAACTTTCTGTTTTGAATGCTATAAATTTGGTTATGTTTTAAAAAACCAACAAAAAAAAAAACAACAAAAAAAAACCAAAAAACTTTCAGATGTCAGGGCGTCATTCCTGTTATCTAAATGGACATCTGTCAAAAACAAGTCACACACCGGCATGCTATGTTCACACAGGTTATAAACTGCATCTTAGATTACCTGTGGGTGTTATACACAGAATGCTGCATGTGTAATACTAACAGTACATAGTACTTTGCTGGCAAAGGATGTCAAGATTGTCTGAACAGTAATCTTTAAAGGTCTAATGGATTCCTGTTTGACCACAGATGGATGGACAGATGCTTGATCAGACATGTGAACTGCTTTTGCTTTAACTTTAAGCTGTAGTCTACTCAAATGCCTGAACTGCACAACCACTTGAGAATCCTTGATAACTTCAGGCATTTTGGAACTGGAACCAATTCGATCATGTGTGAATGTACTGTGGAAATGAAACTTCCACCACTCGGATTTTCTTTTCCTCGCAAAAGAAAGAAAGAAAAAAAAAAGTGGATCTGACGATAGGTTCCCATGCCAGCAAGATACCAGTCTCAGTAAAACGCTGGATCTGCATTTAGCTTGTTTGTTTTATCCTTCTGAAAATTTTTTCCCTCCCTATGAAACTGAATATTTTTCCTCTGAAATTTGTGGATCAGAGGGCAATTCACATGTCTGTTAATGACTGATCATTAAATGTACAGATTACAGGACTTACAGTTACAAACAAATCCCAATGTAGTCACAGTTAAAGGATGCGTTTTCTGTACAGATCTGGATCTATTAACTGTATCTGAGAACCCAGTCCCAGGACTTGAGAATGAAATAACCCCAAATTACATTTGGAGCTGGACTCAGGAAATGCTTGGAGGTATTATCTGACAAATAATTTCTTCACCAAGTCAAGAGGACTGCAGGCCAACTATAGTGTCAGACCTATGATTCAACCCTACTCATTTTGGCATCATTCCATTGTCTTATTTTCCACAGCAGAGGCTGTAAACAAGCTACGTGCTACACACTCGATCCATTTCAAAGACAGAAGAGCACATAACAGAACCAAAAACACCACGCAAGGGTGAGAATACAGAACTGTCAAACCACATTGGTTTCTACAGCTCTCTGGGGGGTAACAAAAACGAAACAGATGTTGCCGATTTCATTCCTGTGTTTGCCTGCCCCCCCCCCCCCCCAAAAAAAAAAAACAAACAAACAAAACAAAACAAACAAACAAAAAAAACAACAACAACAAAAACAAACAAACCAAACCAAACACACACCAAAAAAAAAACCCAACAACAAAAAAACAAAACAAACACACCAAAAACCCTGGTTTGAAACAATCTCCCTCCAGGTTTTTATCATTTGTCAGTCATTTCAATTCTTATTAGGACCAGCTGGGCCCCTTAATAGTAATTAGTGGGCCACATAAACTCTTTGCACGTTGTAAACACACATTATCTAAATCAGTAAATGAACTCTTCAACTGCACAGCTATTTCTCCCCAAACAGCTGTGAAAAGTATGAATTGTGAAATATCTACCAGTACCTTTAGTATCTCCACCCGACTTTGTGGCAATTAAAAACTTTTTAGAAAAAAAATCAAGGACTGGAATGACTGCCAAATGACTGAATTAACAACAGCCAGCTCATTATCACAAAAAACAAATACACACCCAGCCCAATTCTACTTCTATTCAGTAGTAACATTTCGAATTCAGCTGTTTGTGAAACTGTGTCCTGAAGTAATGTGACTTCAGTATGCATAGTAGTTTGTACGCCAACTACCACGTAACCAAACACAGGAATGAAAGTAGAAACACCCTCTCAGTTGGATCTGAGGTGCAGGTCAAGGTTGTGGGAGGACTCACTTTATACTTCTTCAGCTCTGCCTCAACGTCCACTTCCAGATCGGGGAAGATTCTGCTGTACTGATCCACAAGATTGCGAAATCTGAAATAATTCAGCACAAACAACGTTGTCTTGTTTGGCAGAGGGAAACGCGTTTGACTGACGCTGACCCGTCAAAACGCCTTTGCTAAGAAAAAGGTTAAACAGCGGTCGGCCTAGAGTCTTGGAAAGCAAGCACTTACTTTTCAGAGAAGTGGTCGTAGTCACCCAACAAGTCACACATCCGCAGGCCATTACGAGTAGCCTGCAATTTAGCAATGAAATGCAAAACAAATTAATACAGGCCTTTTAGTTTTAGGCGCATAAAAGTAACACCATTTATTTCATGGTACATGCTAGTTCAGAGAGAGAGAGAGAGAGAGAGAGAGAGAGAGAGAGAAATATATATATATTACGGGGGTACAAGAAAAAGTACATGCTATGATTTGTCAAACCCCTAAATCACCACAAAATATCCTGTCTTTGCTGAAAACTATTTTTTTTTTTTTTTTGAAACCTTTAAGTCAATTCATGTAAAAATGAAATACACGTACTTGCAATTGCGCCAGTGAAGCAGGCAACTGTAGAATTTTTTTTTTAAAAGATGCATTTTGATTATCATGCAACTCATATGGGGGGAAAAAGGGTTTTCAAAATGCTGAAAACAAATCACAATTTTACCTTGGAAGAATACGCTGGTCCAATGCCCTTTTTGGTAGTTCCAATGCTATGAAAATGAAAACAAGAAATTAACTGCATGAAAACAAAGCAATGGATCACACCAAAGGAGGCTTCTCACAAACACACAAATCAAATTCCTGAAGCCATATTACCTAACACTAGTAATAGTTGTCAAATAAGCTGTCAAATTCTGCAGCACACCTACTAAGCCGGCCTTCAATGAAAGAATCATGAGTTTCTGCATGCCATCCACTAATTTTCCCTTTTCATTTTACAGCAATTAAATGATTTATAGTTTTTCAGCAAACAGCAAAGGCAATTTCTGACAATTTCTTTCTGTGAGTGCTGTTCTAACTTGTATGTTAAATTTAAAAAAAACAAAAACAAAAAAAACCCCAAATAAACGCATCCATTATTCTTCCTGACACAGCAGATGGCCTGAGGGGGGAAGTGCATACAAATTATGTATACCAGCTGCTGCAGCAGAATAGATGAGAGATGGCAGATACAAAATACCAGCACAGTACATGTACCACCAGTCTAAGCACAGCACAAACTCTTTCACCATTTTTACGGTATCGTTTCAACAGCACTTTTGGGTCTGTCAAGTTATAAGGCAATGCAAGACAACAAAAAACAACATGCAGTAAAGTGCGTATGAAATCGAAGTAGTCTGTAAAACTACCACAAAGTGCTAAAGCAGAAACAAGCAAAAGCGCAGATGATTACCCATCACAACTCAAGCAGCCCTGCATGTTACACTGTCATTGAGAAAAAGCAATACGTTTCTCCACAATATATATGCAAGATGTCATAACTCAAATTATGATAAATTTGCAATTATCGCAATTACAACAAGGAAAACTGATGAAACGTGCCACAGTGGCACACAAATTTAAGTGTACACTCTAAACCTGTGATAACACATGTACTGATATGCTACTTTTCCCAGAGACGCGCCTGCTTTGTTACCTTTGTTCTGAGTAATTTGATCCTTGTGGGAAGAACAATATAACATAAATCAATGTAAAGTTCAAAACCAAACTCACGACTTATGTCCCCGCCCAGTCTCCTGGTGTCCATCGACTTGCTGGTGAAGGTCAAACACTGCACAAATAATTTATGTTACTTCAGGTTTATGTGTGATTCCACTGTAGCAAACATCACACATTTTGAGCGATTTCCTGCAGTAAGTTCAATGGATGTCACACAGAAACAGAGCAGTTTGAATACATCACCAGGGCTTCATAACTGTGTCAGACATCAATCATAAAAACGGATTCATTTCAGCAATGTCTGACTCTGACTACAGTGCTTTCTAAAAAGTAGACGTATGTCCTATCATTTCTGCTCCACAGTGGACTTGTCCTATACAGCATTCATACTAAATCAAATGTACAAATTTTTCCAAACCCAAGTCATTTTTACAAAATAGATTTTTAAAGAGGATACCTCAGTTTTTCAACACTTTTCCAAACCTTTAATGACCATACGAACCCTGCTACATGTACACACAGATATGAAGCCTTGCATCACCATGGAGTTTTAAGTAACAGCGCTTTTACATTTTGATTTAGCACTGAGCAGCTGCAGCCTTGTTGGTACAAAAACAAGCTCCGACAAAAGCAAAAAAGATGCGCTCACCCAAATGACAGCGATCGGAGATGATGAGACGGTCTTTCCAGTTGCCCAGCCCATGCTCATTTACTTCGATTTCGTGAAACATCTGGGGCAGGTGTGCCACCACTCCATTGCCTGAAAACAATGCCTTTGAAAGTTTGATAAAACCAGTTTGTGTGTGTGTGTGTGTGTGTGTGTGTGTGTGGGGGGGGGGGGGGGGTTGACTGAGTGCAAGGTTCTTGTAAGTTGTCAATGTCACCATAACCTTGTCATGTCTGCCACAGACACGGACTGACTGAGCGTTTTATTCTACAAATTTTCAATTACTGCATGTCACCTCGAAACATTTCACTTTCAGGATATATATATATACACAGCACAGCTTGGGGTGCACCATTACAGACAACTGTTAACACATGCATGCTAAACCTGTAACTTTGTAACATCAGCCGGAAATTGCTACTTGAAGCCGAGGAAACTGTTGTGCTGGCATAACAACCCTTGTATCCTGATCAAAATGCGTAAATCTTAGATTATACATGTATTTCTCATGAAACTTACTTGGCAACATAATTTTGACTGAACCCAACAGACTGGCAGAACTCACAAAAGATCAATCTAGCTAAATTATCTCTGAGGTAAAACACCTACAGGTACTGGAGGAAGTATGTAATTTGGTGATTGCTCGTAAAAATGGTGACAAGATTAAAAGGTCAGCATACCGCACTGTGTGTGGCCATGTCTCTGTCTGATAGAGGTAACTTCAGAGTCTGGTGCTAGTGGCAGGTAACTGACACAGTGTAACCAGTGTAACAAAGGAACTATTATGTGGGCACAATATCCCACATTATCTGGGAATACATGTATACATGTACGTATGTTATCATGCATCCTCAGTATGTTGCTGACTCTGCGTTCCCTCGATGACTGCTTAACTACCCATTTTGCTCACCAAATAATGAGCAAACCTTACCAATTTTACTCTTTACAATGTCATTCACTGCTGCACATGGTAAGACTTATGACAATGAGTTATGTAGTAAGCGTAACAAGACTAATTCAACTTCAAGCTCAGTTGAGTACTTCATACTGACCGATGACAGCTGTGCATCCAGCGTTAACAATTCCACTTGGCAGAAGATGAAAAGCATACTCCTTCCCATCAACATGTACGGAGTGACCAGCATTGTTTCCACCCTGCAAAACAAACACCGATATGATGATCCATGTCTACTGTAAAAAAACAAAAAACAAACACCACACAAAAACAAACAAACAAAACCACCAGCACAATAATAACATATAATGTACATAAGCGCACACACACACACAGAGAGCTGTAAGGCATGTATACATACACTAAACATATCACTACATGTGCAAACACACACATTTTCAAGCATTAAAATTAGCCTAACACTAGTAACAGACCTGTTGGAATCCTTTTTTCAAATTTAATCTTAACCTTGGTATCTTGGACTATCACATACATACATGTATACAAACATTGTGATTTATGTGTTATAACTAGATATCCTGGCAAGAATAAGATTTATGCTAGCTTGTGTGCACACACTACCTCTATGTGTGTGTGTTTGATATGCGTGCATGTGTGTGTGTGTGTGTGCGCACGAGATTGTATTCTGCAAAAGAGAGACAAATTTTATCCTGACTGGGATATTTTCTGCCAATACATTAGTGAGTATATGGGCTTCGTTCATTAGGTTGCACCAAACTGAAACCCTAGTCAACCATTACCTAGGAATGATTATGGCACAGTCTGTCTGTCTACAGTAACTGAGTAAGTGCATAGATGGGCTGATGCAAGCTACATGTACCACTAGTTGCAATGCTCAGTATAACCTTCAGACTACCTGTGGTTGTGTTGTAACCTAGCAGTGCTGCTGATCACAGCACTACACAGTGGGCAGTAAGCCAAAACCTGCCTACGCAATGCAAGGCATTCAGCCTGCATAGAAGGGGTCCTTCGACGGTGATAGGTACTCAGCTGGGGGCAATCTGGGCACAGCATTGCCAATCAATATTACCTTGGTCCCATGCATGGTCATCTTCGCGTTCTTGGTTTCACACAGTTACTAAAGATGGAAGCTATTCTGTCTACCCCTGGCCCTTATAAACAGTACCCGGCCTGCATACTACTGTAAAAATCCTTTCACGGTTGAATTGGAAATTAAAGGCAGAGTGTTTTTGTAAAAAAAAAAGTCCACTGACACAGTGGAGGATCATATGATCAGTGATACCAGTTTAAGTTGGTTACCAACTTCTGCAAGCCTTTATCTTTTAATTATGTGTTTGGAATCATATGAAATCACACCTCCGCCAACGGCAACCTCTTCACAGAGCACGGAACACAACTGACTACAGTTCGCGTTCAATATAAAATCAGCCAGGTTTTCATTATACCAAAACCGTATGTACTCATTTACTATGGGCCATCGAAGTATATTTCGTCACTTTGCACTGCCTTGACCGGTTGCCGGCAGACACTAACATACATGTACGAGACCGCCAAAGCCGAGTGGCTCACCTGACACCGACAACAAATGTCGGTCTTCGTCGCCAACATGTCAACGACCTTTCCTTTTCCTTCGTCTCCCCATTGTGTTCCTAGGACCACTGTCACAGGTCGATGTTCTCCAATGCGGGATACCTTGCAAGGGACTGTCTCGTTTCCCCCATTCATCATTCGGCCCTCACGGATTCTGCTGGCCATCTTGTCTACGACACATGCGCAGTATTTGGCGCGCTGAGCTAGAGGATATGACCTTCAAAGGCACGAGTTATCGTGCTCTGTGGCTGATGACTTCCACGGTGGCTCGGTGTGAACTGTTTGCCGCACACGATGATGGATAATTACAACAAAGACCTTGGAAACTGAATGCGAGCTTCGATTACAATTAGTGGCAATGATGATTTAAAATCGTACTTTGGAAACTGAATACGATCGTTGATTACTGGTAATTTTAAGTCACTGAGTTTCAGTCATCACAATCACTGGTGGAGGGGGAGGGGCCGGAAAATCAGTCCTGTAGGAGTGAGAAACACAAAACCGCGTGCGAGTTTAAAACAAACTGATGTGACACCGACTATTTAGTGTGCTTGTTCTAGTGAGCGATCTTCAGCTGTTGGGAGGGGTATTTGTGTGTGCGTGTGTGTGTGAAGGCATGATTGCTCGTCTTACGTATGTCTCTTAGTGTCCCGCAGGCCACCGAATAGTTTGTATTTGGTGCAACAGAGCCCCCCAAATGGGGGCATCAGCCTACTGTGTGGCCTTTCCTGTGGTGGTTTTGCTTGGAAACAATGTCAAACTCCTAGAGGGCATTAGATGGAGGGGCTGTGTGTCACTGTGTGGTCATTAACCATGTGTGTTTTGTGGAAAATGGTACATTGGTATGATTTGGATTCACAAGCTGTGCATCCTCATATAATTGTAACCTTCGGGCTGATTACACACATACACATCTGCACGCACACACACAGGGAAGCACAAACATCAACTGAAGAAAGCATTTACCCTGAACCAGCCTATTTTAATATGACTTCTTTCTATCATTTTCTATATCTATAATTTATGCAATGAACAAAGAAACTGTAGACATGGAAGCACAAACATCTTCTATACATCCATTGTTTTGGCAGACAAGACATTTTTTCCCAAACTGCAGTGAGTTATTACATGTAAATTATGTAACTGAGGACAGAGACCAAAACACTGATGCATGCTCTGTGCATTTTTAAAAAAACATTTATACATGTACACCTGTGTACATGGCTGAAAACATGCACCACAAAAACGGATTTCTTTTACGTGCACTTATGGGTGAAGAGTGGAAACATGAACCACTCTGCTTCGCTGATCCACATATCTCTGTAACACACACACACACACACACACACACACACACACACACACACACACACACACACACACACACACACTGCTTCATTCACAGGCATCTTATCCGCATTTCAGTGAGTCAATCCACACAGCTTATCACAGACTGCACAACACATTAAATATATACAGTTTAGACTTTTCACATCATAGTGTGCACAAGCAGGCAAAGAGAATAAGCTGAAGCTAAACAGGGTAGTATATGTCTCAGTCAAAATTAATACAAAACAGTCCACGACTGCTTACATCATTCATGAAGCACAAGAACATAATCAGATTCATGTGTGATGTATGTAACTTGTGATATGGTATTTCTGGAGGTGGAAGTGTTGGTGTAGTGTAAGGCTTTCCTAGACAAGGTACTCTAAAATCTGGCAGTTAAAACAGCATCATATCTAATGGTAAGCACCTCTTTTGTTTGGAAAAAAAGGATGGGTGCAAGGCAGGGGTACTGGCAGGCAGACAGTGTGTGTGAAAATTATGACACTGTGACGTGCACATATATACTGGCTTCGACCTCGAGAGAGATGTCTATTATTGCCAAGATAAATTTATAGATTGTCCTACACTGACTGAGCACCAAAAACATGATACATGTAGTTTGGTTTGACATAATCTGTGCTTAATGTTTCCTCATGAAAATAAAGTGATTACAGGGACAAGTTGGTCGTTGTCCAAACAAAAAGATTACTCACTGTGCTGTTGTTGTTTTTTTTGTTTCCATAAACCAAACAAAAAAGCAAGCAGACAAACACATGGAAATAACACAATCTCTCTCTTTCAATATCAGAGCCATCTGACAGGCTAAGTCTGCCGGAGAGAACCACCTGACTCTCACTTCTGTGAAGAAACACAGCAAGCAATGTCTAGCTGTTAACCCTGGCATTGCTGAATTAATTTATCTTGGACTGCAAAAGCCATGAAGGTAACCCAGCAGTTTCCGGGCTCAGCACTACCAGAGTTAACATTCTGATCTCAAAATTTCAAGTGAGTGCTTGCTTTGACCGACTCTTTTTCAGATGGACTGAACTGGAGAATAGTGGTGATCGCTTTCAGCATCTGCGCGTGCCCGTGAGCGTCAGTGGTCGTGAGGTATTTCAGGAGGACGTTCTTGAGGTATTCGAGATTAGCACCTTCCCGTGATTTGTCCCTCTCCAGCTTATGGATCTGCTCCTCAAGCTGCTGAATGGCATCTTGCAGTTTTTCTTCCTTTAGGGTCATTGCATGCTGCAGTTCACGGAGAGCAGCTTCCAGTTGATGCTTTTGCTTCCTAAGTCCCACAATCTCCACGTCCTGCCGGGCCTTTTCTTGCGCAAAATGCAGTAAAGTTGCCTCCCCTTGCTGACCTGACGGATGCATCAGAAGCTGGTTTACTGCATCGTCTGATTCAGACTCGCCTCGTAATAACCCATCTCCATCGTGAATTTGTTCCAATTTCAAATCTCTCATCCGCAGATAATAATCCTGGTCTATTTTTTGTGGCACTGATGCTCGGAGTTTCTCAATCTCCTGGTCCTTTTCTGCAAGGAGAGCAACAGTCCTTTCTCGCTGTTTCTTGGCTTCCAGCTCAAGTACAAAAACTTCTTTTTGGTGGGCGTTTTTTAGGTGAGCAAGTTCTGCTTTGTGGGCCTCAGCCTGGGCAAGCATGGAGTGGCTCAGTCCATTAACCTTCACTTTAAGCTGTTCTACCTCTTCTTCGTGCTGTGCCCCTGCTGTTCTGAGTCGATCACGGAGCTCAGACACGTGCTCCTTGAGGACATCCACTTCCTTAGTGCTGCCGTCCTGCAAAAAGAAGGGCATGCCAGGAGACACCACTAATTCTCAGATTGTATGATCAGTCAAATACCCATAGGGTATTTTGCCAGCATCTTTGCCAAACCTTGGATGTGCTATGTATATGATTATCATTGCAATTACGAAGTACAGGACACCAGCAATACGTCTCTGGATCAATACACAGAATCAATAAAACAACTAGGTCTCTGCTGTCAACACTATAGAAATATGGTACATGTACCAAGCCATCCACCTCATGACAAACAATGAAACTGTGGCAAATAAGGTAGCTGTACATCCACAGAACTGTGTGATCCAAATTGAAAGCCACATGCACACAACTACCCACCTTATGTTTATTTTTCAGCACAGACTGAGCGCGCAGCTTGTACCGCTCAAATTCCTCTTTCACTTGGTCAAGTTCTTCTTTATAGCGCCTGCACATAGTGCATTCCCTGTCTACTTGCATGCCGTTACTGAAAAGTCCTGATGAGAATGCAAATAAACTCATTACATGTACACGAAAACCTGTCACAAGAAAAAAAAAATCAATGATAAACAATGCACAAGTACCAAAACCTGTGTTTGGATCTCGAAAGAAACATTTGCCCAGTAAAACGTAGATTGTAACATCCTAAACAAAAGTGCAGTATCTTCTTGACTTTCTGTATATTTTACAGTAAGAAATGTATGCGTATAGTATTGAATTCTCTTGCGTCAAGCAAGTTTTGGGTGAAGTACCGACTATGAGACTGCACTATTTTTATCACAGACAAATGACTGCAATCAAAAGCACCGTCTTACCACTTATGTCAACAGGCTTCTCCGTGCGTTGGTTGGCTTCAAGCAGTTGACTCTTCAGTTGCAAGATACGCTCGTACAGCCCTTGTGCATCAAGGTTATCATCCTCTTCTGCAGTGTCAGCTCCACCAAACGTCTTGGCAGCGCAAACCAGCGCTGTGTTCTCAACATCAAGCTGTGTCACTCGCTCTTTCAGTTTTTGTATTGCCTGGTTGGAAGGGAAACAACAACCAAAAAAAGTCCAAGTACAAAGACGCTTTAAAATGATGGGTTTCGAAACAGCAAGAACACTGAGATACTATCTTTCTGTACAATTCTGAGACATGTTATTTAAGTTAGCTTAGGGCTGGTATCATACATACATGTATGTGCAAGCAAGATGCATATTAAACATCACCCAAAGCTCATCATATCTTAAAAGCTTTGGTGCTGGAGAACAATACTTCGGTCCTAGGACAGGGTGAGCAGAGGGCTTAAGAAGTAGTTGCTTCCCTTTCCCCTGAAATCATGAAACCAAGCTCATGTTAAAAAAGAATCCCATACCCTACATATCATGTGGTTAAACAGCTTTTGTGCTGGAAACCAACAATATTTTGGCTCCAGGACAGGGTGAGCAGCGGTTCAACAGGCAGCGCCTGGCTTCAGCAGCTGTGTTACTGAATGGCAGCTACTGTTCAATGGTGAAGCATGGGTTCGGTCCCAGGGTGGGCTGTGCTATGATATCACATTTTACTTTCTGCTCATCAAGTGTTCTTCTCCGAGGTCCTCCAGGTTTCTTTCCCAAGCAAAATTCAAAATAGGTAGGAAAGTGGTGCAGCACCATGGTTCTAAATGCAGCACTTCTGAATTTCTCACAAGTGAAAAAAACAACCAAAAAAACAAAACAAAAAAAACAAAAACAGGACTTAAAATGATCCATGATCCAAAAGGAGGAAAAGTGTGCAGCATTTAGTGACGAAGTGCCAAAGTCACGAGCGTCCATCTGCAAAGCAGACATGTAATGCTAGGCGTGTCCAGGGGTGTGCTCCCCCAGATTTAAAAAAAGATAATTACACTAAAATCTGTGTAATTAGGTGCATTTTGATGTGATTTAAGAGCTTCAGGGAGGAAACACTTTTAAAAAATTCTTAGAATTAGACTAAAATCTGTGCAGTTTGGTGCGTTTAGGTATGATTTTAAAGGCTTCAGAGGAGGAAAAACCTTTTTGAGGGGAGGAACATTTTAGCCACAGGTGTAAATCCACTAAAGGTGGAAGATTTTAAGCCCTGCATAAAGCAGTTAAAACAAAAACAAAAAACGTACCTGCTGATCCTGAAATCGGAGCCGCTCATAGTTGCCCACTACATCAGACAGCTCTGACAACTTGTCCTCCAGGCTGGAAATGCGCTCTTCACTCAGTTTGGACTGTTGCTGGAGGCGTGACTCTGCCTCTGAAGCCTTGCGTTGTTCCTTCAGCAATGTCTGCTGGTGCTGGCTCTTGATATGAAAGAATATGAGGAAAGTGCAGTGGGCAAGGTCAGCTATGAATATATATATTTCACTTCCAAGAACAATCTTTAGTAAAAATTGCATTCATGGTCAAGCAAGAGAGTGCAATGTCCTGCAATTTGTCAGTCTTGAAAACTGAGAAGTGAGCTTTTAGGGCTTAACGCCACGCAAGCAACAAACACTAATTCAAGGCTAAGAAACTGAGGAAATGTAAATACAGAAGTGTAATTCCTCAGTATCAGGAGAACAATTAGGCAAATGAAAAATTGCAAAAAGGATCACACACACACACACACACACACACACACACACACACACACACACAGAGATAAAAAGGAATTAAACAGACAACTCTCTCTACCTTCATCTCAGACATCTCCTTCTGCAAGTCGAGCACAAAAGGAGAGGGCTGGCTTGCTTTTTGTTCTGCTTCCTGCATGCGCTGCCGCACTGTGTTCAGCTCTCTGGATAAATCACGGATCTTCTTCTCATATTGTTCAGACACGCTGGTCTTACTGTCCTGATCTTGCAGAGATCTGCGAGCTTCATCAAGCTGTCAGAAAAAAGTGGATGGAGTTGTATATGTAGATGTATACAGAACATGCATGGTTTGATGAGACTTCTGCAGACAAGTGATGACCCAAGATCTAAGGAGTTTACAGTGACTGGGACTAACGCTTTTTTGAATGGCAGTTTTGGGTTTGGTTTTGTTTTTTATCGCCTAAGTTACTGTTTCACAGTACTTTAACATGCAATGTTCATTTTTACACTCAAAGAAATTATCATTTACACTCATCCATGTCCAAAACGTAACATAACCTTACTTTAGAAAACAACAACATATTCACATGAGCGGCAAAAGCTCCCAAACCCTTGCATACAACTGCCTGTGGTAGAATGCAGCGGAACAACTTACCATCTGTGAGTGACACAATTACAAGGATTGAATCTTCATCAGGACTCTCCATACCTCCATACAGAATGACCTTTCCAAGTCTGCCAGCAGCATTCTAATGTTACCTGCCCACATATAATACCTGCAGCTCTAGTTGTTCTTTCTGAGTTCTCTCCTGGGTCAGCAGTTTCTGTAGCTCCCGTAACATGAGGACATGGTCCGTCTGTTCCTTCTCTCGCTCCTGCTGCTGGGCACGTATCCGGTTCCTAAGCTAATAAATACATAAATAAAAACTAGAAGTAAAGAAATGAATAAATATATCAAAATAATAAAGCATCATTTAGGATGCTGGAAGTAAATCTGTGCAGTTGAGGACACTTTACTTTATTATGTTATCAGTTCACTGCCATATGCCTGTTACTGTGTGAAAGAATGAGCCTCTGAGAATACGACAAACACATGTGCATGATCCTGTGTTTCTTTCCTTAAAAGTAATTACATCTGGTGAAGAGGCAGTGGGAAAGCACTCCTGAATGGTGGCAGAATTGCTGAATCTGTCTGAAAGTAGTAGAGGAAATACACTAACTTGGAAAGATTCAGAGGAAGCATATTATTAAATAGGAAGAGAATACTCAGTCCAAGTGGCTGAACTACTTTTTTCCAGAGGCATGTTGACTGCAAAGTGAAGAGGTTGAGGTAACTCTGATTAACAAGTCAAAACCGCCCTGACCTCCTGCGTCTGCTGGTCAAATTCTGTTTTCTTCGCAGCAGTTTTCTGTCTTTCCTCTTCCACCTTCCTTTGCAGTTCTTCATTCTCTTGCTGCAGACAAATGCAAAAGAAATACCATTGTTAGTACAGGAACATTCAGAACACATACCCCTGTTGAAAAACCAAACAAAAACAAACACACAATAAAATATGAGCAGGATGGCAGAAACAAGAGTCACTACAGTTTGGAATGATCAGTGTTGAAAAAGGGCAGGCACAACAGACCTTCCTACCAACCTATGACTATGAGCAGCCAGACTGGCTGACTACAGGACTGACCGACACTTGCTCATGGTCTTGCTGACCTTTATTACTGACAGATTTACTGAGCGAGTGCTAGGTGAGTTACCCGCAGCTGCCTGTTGTTTGCCACAAACTGGCTCTCAATCCTGGCTTTCTCCTGGTTGAGGGTTGTCAGGGAAACGGTCAGAGTCTTGAGTTGCTCCTTTAGAGCTGCCACCTGGCTTGGGTCGTCCTTCCCAGGCTGGAAACATACATGAGCTATAATGAGAAACACCAACACACCAAACAAACACCAAAAACCCCACAAGGTTTTCAGGTTACCCTTGTGTTTTTTTGTGTGTGACTGATTGGTGTGGTGTGTGTATGTGTGTGTGACTGATTGGTGTGTGTGTGTGTGTGTGTGTGTGTGTGTGTGTGTGTGTGTGTGTGTGTGTGAAGGATTACACAGTTTCAAGACTGTACAAAACTTTGATTGAAAGGAAACTGTGCATAAATGTGCTCTTTCCGCCAGTCTCTGATTTCATTTACTCCTTTGGTACATGGGGCACACTCTCCAACATATGAGGGTACATGTACTATACGAGTGTTGCAGCCACAGTTAGCGGCCAAGTAGGAGAAGTTTCACCAGCTGACACACTGTACTGATCATTAAATGGCATTGTATCTGTTGTAGAGATCGCGAAAAGTCACCACATTTCGATAGAAATTTCTAGACCATCCCAGAACATGCTGGTGCAGTAACGTCAGTAGATTACGTAACCTTGGAAAGATTCCGTACTTGCCAGTAAGTTGCGGAATGTTCTAGATCTGACCTGTTAGTATATAAGCAGCCCTGCACAGCGTTCTGGGTTCTTCTTCTTTCATGAGTTTGTTCTCCATGCATCTTCTGTTAATAAAGTATTGGAGTTCTATCCTGTTGTATCCAGTGTCTTCTCTGCGAGTGCACCGAGAGAGCGACATAGCAGGAGAAAAATACAACAGTATCGCATTCAGAACTCTACAAATCATTCACAATAGGCTATTTCAAGCATAAAAGCGCAACTGTTCCAAAATACGAGCTGGCATCTACCAAGCCTGGAATCTGACTTTCTGAGTGCATTAGATGAAGGTCACTCACTGAACTGACACCCAGAGGGTCTGGAGTGGCCTGAGGTGTATCTTCAGTCTCTGTGAGTTGTTGTCCATCTGGACCTGACGTCGCCTTCTTCTGCTCACCCGTGGAGCTGCTGCTCAGCACAGACAGGCTGGCCTCCAAAGCCTCTTTCTCCTTCAGAAGTGACTTGTAGGCTGACACTACATCTGCAACACAGATGCAGCACATCAGTGCACATGTACAGTCAGTGCTTACACAACCCCAAGACTTTTATTTAACACACCAGTTCACCATATTTGAAACTGACACTAACGACAGTAATAAAAAAAAGAAAAGAATAGAGAATATACATTTTACAGGCAGTTCATGTGACGGACTAATATGTTGTACCCTGGGCAAATGCTGTAGGTCTGAACGACGTTTGGAAGATCAGCTGAAATTATACAGCACTGCGAAGCAGACAAGTACCTCAAGGCTAAATCAGAAAATTATGCAGTGTGGGGGAAAATTATTGCCAAGTACAGTGTAAACCTATATAGTCATAGATAGACCCACCCCTGAGCTTGGTCTTGTACTGCTGCAGCTGTTCCTTCAGTCCGTCTATAGTCTTAACAAGTTCACTCCGACTGGCCCTGTCCATCTTGTACCTCTGGGCAGCTAGTTGCTGGTCATCAAGCCATTCTACTTCAGTCAATCTGATATTTCAAGGAAACATTCAGCATTTCAGTATAATGGCGTCTACATTGGAACTGATCTACGATGACAGTCAACCATACTCAGCACACAAAAATCACATACATGTACCATAAAATAATGACATAACATACTTGACCTGGATCAGTGGATGAGAAAGTGTTTCATTAAATTGATGCCACTCTCACAAGAAACCAGCAAATGGCCTATTTATCAAAATGCCAAAAACTTGCATAAGAGAAAAACATGAACCAACAATGATTAAGACATAACCTTTTTAAATCCATTTCACAGTTTCTGAACACCTGAGTTGTTCTCTAATGTAGCACAAAAACTGAAAATGTCCTCAATGGACACTGCAATGGAATACACCAAAGGGAAGCTAATGTCGACTACAGTACAACTTGATTTATAATAGCACCATAAAACACAGCCAAGGCATAACGATCAAATTCACAGGTGTGAACACGATCCGATCGATTTGGTGATAAGGTCCCCTGAACCATACATCAATAAACACTGAACCAGTTTCTTGCTGACACACCAGCAGTGGCCCCGATCAACAGCTGTGCAGAAACTGTAATTAATATCCACAAGCTGGACATGAAGCTACCGGCGGAGACGTGTATGCTATGTATACTTCTAGAGCTACTAAACTCAAAAGGAGGGAGGAGGGAGGGGTGAGGGGTGACGGGGGGGAGGGGGGGGGGGTGACGGGCACTGGAAAAAGAATCTGTGGTGACTGTGAGGACGTGCAAAGTGCACCACGAAGTTATCGAAGTCGAGATCAGCGAAGACGAACGGGAGAATTCGTTCATCTGCACCGTTTCGGTTCACTAGTGTAGGTTCCTGGCTGGAGGCCCAGCTGAGTTAGAGAATTGCATGTTCAACGGCTCTAAAAGATAAACTAAGATCAAGGTGTTACAAATACAGTTATTTCTTCGTACCAAAGGAAATAATGCCCAATTATTGCAGGTAGTCGCTAAGTCGCCGTCTTCTTTCCGGCTGGCTTGATTCGTGTCATTAGCAAGCTCAATCTAACTTTGTAAATGTGCGAACTTCGGGAATGAGACTATATTCTGATGGCGCTATTTAGGAATTCGCGACTCAGTAACTCAGGCCGCGAGGGGGTTTCCTAGCGAAAACGTCCGCGTGCGTCCGCGATCGCTGCGCGTAGTTATCCGGTTTCCGTGACCGCTCGCGAAGAGCGTAAGCGAACGTAAGCGAGCGGCCCGGGAAGGTAGTTCGCCGCGAGCAAAAGGTCACGTGGTCAGTTTTTATGTAAACAAAGATGGCGGCGCCCACCGAAGGCCTCGTTGAAGTGGAACTAAGAAATGGCTTAAAATGAATTTGCGGGTGGATGGAGACCTTCTGTCCCAACTTGTAATTGTGCAGAATAGTATATGAAAATAATTTGAGCTAATTGCACCGGGCCGTGGTCGCCAGTCATTCAGGGATATGTTGTGCGTGTTTGTGGGGAAGGAGTGGTCAAAGTGAGTACGTAGGGGTGCCTTACGTCTCCGTTTTGCATCGAGCAGAACATGCATACTAGCGGTATAGTCATGCTCCAAGCCAGTAATTATTGCTCCTCCTCAAAAACGTCGTCTTCTGCGCTCAAAAGATGACTGATAGCTGCGAGCACTAGAGTTTTCTTCTTCCTTTTCAGCCTTTCCAACAACCGTGTTCGTGATTCAGCCGCCATTTTGAAAGCGCCTTTTTCTAATTGGCCGTTTCCCAACGAGGAAAAGCGTCCTCCGCAAGCGCCCGCGAGCGCATTTGCTTACGGCCGCGTTGCTTACGCAAATGCGCTCGCGGGCGCTTGCGGAGGTCGCTTTTCCTCGTTGGGAAACGGCCAATTAGAAAAAGGCGCTTTCAAAATGGCGGCTGAATCACGAACACGGTTGTTGGCAAGGCTGAAAAGGAAGAAGAAAACTCTAGTGCTCGCAGCTATTAGTCATCTTTTGAGCGCAGAAGACGACGTTTTTGAGGAGGAGCAATAATTACTGGCTTGGAGCATGACTATACCGCTAGTATGCCGTGTTCTGCTCGATGCAAAACGGAGACGTAAGGCACCCCTACGTACTCACTTTGACCACTCCTTCCCCACAAACACGCACAACATATCCCTGAATGACTGGCGACCACGGCCCGGTGCAATTAGCTCAAATTATTTTCATATACTATTCTGCACAATTACAAGTTGGGACAGAAGGTCTCCATCCACCCGCAAATTCATTTTAAGCCATTTCTTAGTTCCACTTCAACGAGGCCTTCGGTGGGCGCCGCCATCTTTGTTTACATAGAACCTGACCACGTGACCTTTTGCTCGCGGCGAACTACCTTCCCGGGCCGCTCGCTTACGTTCGCTTACGCTCTTCGCGAGCGGTCACGGAAACCGGATAACTACGCGCAGCGATCGCGGACGCACGCGGACGTTTTCGCTAGGAAACCCCCTCTCACAGTCTCTGTCTACTGAGGAGCCCGCCGGTTCAATGGCATGGTCGGTTTCATACTGGAGTGCCTGACTATATACAGAGGTACTGGGAAGGAAAAAACAAGGCTACCCTCACAACACAAACACCTATAAAAATGAATGACCACAAAGCCCGGCGCGGCCGGGTACGGGCGGTCCGGCACTGAGCCGGTCCGGCAGGCGGTGCAACTGAACTGAGACAACTGTCAGTTTCAGTCGTCCAATGGAATCCGGCCGAGTATCATAGTCAGTGCGGAACAGCGTACTGCATTTTGCGACTTAGTTTCGATAGCGGCACAGTCTCTCTCCCCCCCCCCCCCCCAACCGTCAAAAAACCCCGTGAACGTAATAATAATTATGATAATGACTGATAATAATAACCGTGGCCGGTTGCCGGATCCGACAGCATCAGCCGCTCTGCCCCGCCTACCGAAGCCGGCGGCCGGCGGCGACCGCGCGGCTTCACTGAGTGCCGGCACTGACACGAAATACAAATACATGTATATCAGATTTCAGAACATCCGGATAAAGACTAACAGATACAAAACAGATAAAAACAAATACTACACAGATCGGGATAAAAAAAAAAACCCGCAAAAAAAAACCAAAAAAAACCCTTGAAACTGACCAAAAAAACAAACAAAACAGAAACAAAACTGAAACCGGCCGAAACACACACGTACACCGGCACACACACACACACACACACACACACACACACACACACACACACACACACACACACACACACACACACACACACACACACACACACTGACACACACACACACACCGTCGTTTCAGTCCTTCGGAATATGTTATTTACTTGTCTCCGTTTGCTTTTAACACAAAACTGACAAAGGGCCTATTTACTGTGACGGCACCAGGGATGGAGCAAACCAGTTTGCCTGCTAGAATCAGCCAAAACTGATCACGTGATTTCGCATTTGTATCAGTCACAATATTGAAAAACAAAATGCGAGCGCTATTGACAGAACATGAACAGTAAACTAATTACGTATTGCATTACATTTAACAAGCATAGGGTAATCCAAATGTCTTGGTGCAAGGCGGAAAGGGGTCGGCCCGCTATTGCGCGGGTCCGCTAGTGCGCGGGGCCGCTAGTGCGCGGGTCCGGGTCCGCTAGTGCGAGGGTCCGCTAGTGCGCGGGTCCGCTATTGCGCGGGGCCGCTATTGCGCGGGACCGCTATTGCGCGGCCATATCATCTATAAGAAGCAATACTTGCCAAGGTGACGGGGCCTACCGTGCACCCCCCCCCCCCCCACCCCGGGAATGTACTACGATGGTGCCAGATGTCTTCCTAGGATGTCCTGATTGTATTTCAAAAATGTTCCCAAGAATCCATAGGGATGCACCAGAGTTACAGCCCTTAACTTAAAGGCGCGCTTTCACGCTTCGACGACTTACGTGATATTCACAAACAGCTGGTCTAAATCATAAACAGATTCTTGTACTACTTAAATCAATTATTATGCCACTTGCCAATGGTTTATTATCATTTAAACAAACAGAAATGAAGTATATATCAAAATGCTTATTATATACGGTGATGGTCAATGTACGCGTAGTATTATGGACGACTTGCCGGTATTGGTAAAAATCTGACAAATGAGTGTTTTCATTGGTTGTACTTCTTTATAATAAAATACATCATAAACTCTTTATTAAATGGCCAAAGTAACATTTTTACATGTATATAAATTTGAAATTTGTTTTGTATCACTTTGGTGCTCGTGAGTCACAGCACATGATCTGAGATATTTTCCTCGAGCTACAAAAGTATATGACATACATTATGACAGATGAAAATAAGAGCAATATTTTGATCTTCGAAAATGTCAGGTTCATATCACATGAAAAATCTGCAGGAGTCCGTAAATGTGACATGTCAAACACAGTGTGTATAGTGCCTAATCACGAGCCAGAATATAGCATGTCTGAATTTGTCAACATACATTCATCAAGTGAATCACCCAGCCCATCCTACACAAATATGAGTGATTTAATGCTTTAAAACTTCCACATTAGAAAAGCATGATCACAGGGCTTTCCTGTGCCCCCCCCCCCATCAACCCATTGATCCAACACACACACACACACACACACACACACACACACACACACACACACACACACACACACACGTCCCTATAAATACGAGAAATTTCCATTTGAAAAAATGGGTTTCACAAAAACAGTGGGTTCCTTGGAAAATCGTCAATATTTTCCATATAATTATACTACTTCACATTTGCTTTGCATCACTACAAAGACAAAGACTGTTGAATAGACAATCTGCTTTTATTTCATTAAGGTAATTACATTGCAATCCTCGCGCATAAGGCAACAAAACAGAACAATCATAACCGAACATTTCATTCCCGCGCAATAGCGGCCCCGCGCACTAGCGGACCCGCGCACTAGCGGCCCCGCGCAATAGCGGACCCGCGCACTAGCGGACCCGCGCAATAGCGGCCCAGCCCCAGCGAAACTATCGTTTGTTCTGTGCTAATTCCGACTGTAACTGCACTGATAGCGTTCATTTACACAGATGAAATCGACGTTTTTGCTTGTAGCTTCTTTCAATACTATAGAATTTATAGAACAGCACTCTGAAACTGTAAGTAAATAGTGTAACATTACCCGTTTACCCTTCTATCAATACTGGCAGTGTGGGCTTTCACGTTAATATAATCATTATCTGAACGCGCTGTAATCTACAACTGACTGGGCATTGTTCCCTTTCCGACATTTGGCTCAAGTGAGAGAGTCATGATGCTGTAGGTGAAGATCCTGTATAAAAACGGTGACCGGCGGGCATTTTCCGATTTCTTTTCCGAATGGAGAGTCATCATATTGTAGTTGCAAGAAGCAAAGATCATGTATCCAACCGCTGACCGGGCATATTTTGCTTTCTTTTGTCCAGGGTCCGAAGGGAGAGTCACCATTGTAGTTGCATAGTTGCAAAAAGCAAAGGGCCTGTATCAGTCCAACCGCTGACCGGCTGGGCATTTTCGCTTTGTTTTGTCCGGGATCCGAAGGGAGAGTCACCATATTGTAGTTGCAAAAAGTAAAGATCCTGTATCCAGCCGGTGACCCGACATTTTCCGCTTTCTTTTCTCCAGGATCCGGAGGGACTGAGTCTGCATATTGTAGTTGCAGGAAGCAAAGATCCTGTATCCAACCGCTGACCGGGCATTTTTCGCTTTCTTTCGGCCGTGCTTGAAAGACTCATCATGCTGTAGTTCAAGCAAAGATTCTGTATCCAACCGTCCACTGGACATTCTGTTTTCTTTTGGCTGTGCCGCGTGAGAGTCATGCTGTAGCTCAACGAAAGATCCTGTATCCAACGGTTGACTGGCATTTTCGTTTTCTTTTGGCAAAGATCCTGTATCCAACCGTCAGTTGACGAGCATTTTCGTTTTCCTTTGGCTGTGTGTTAGAGAGCCACTATGCTGTAGTTCAAGGAAGGATTCTGTATCCAAACGTTCCCGGGCATTTTGTTTTCTTTCGGCTGTGCGTGAGAGGTCCACTATGCTGTAGTTCAAGGAAGGATCCTGTATCCAACCGCCTACGGGCATTTTCGTTTCCTTTTGGCTGTGTGTTAGAGAGCCACTATGCTGTAGTTTCAAGGAAAATTCTGTATCCAACCGTCGACGGGCATTTTCGTTTTCTTTTGACTGTGTTAGAGAGCCAATATGATGTAGTTCAAGCAAGGATTCTGCATCAAACTGCCGGCTGACCGGGTATTTTTTGCTTTCGTTTGTCCGTGCGGTAGAGACTCATCAAGCTGTAGTCAGTTCAAAGAAAGATCCTGTATCCAACCGTTGACCGGGCATTTTTCGCCCGGGTGTGAAGTTTACCATGCTGTAGCTGCAAGAAGCCACGAAAGACCCAGTTCCCTATTGCTAATACGAAAAATAAGTGTTAAAAACAGACACAGTAGGGGAGGAAGACACTGGCCAGACGCAATGCTTTATGCATGGACTGCGTTTTTTGCATTTTCGTCTCTTTACCAACAGTCAGCTTCAAGTATGCCGGAAAGTCTGTGTAGGAAAACCGAATACATGACATTTTCAAGTAAGTGCTAACTTTAATTCATTTACCACTAGCGTTTGTTGGCACGTGCTTGTTGGCGAGTTGTTTTCTGAGTATTCGGTGAATTGAGTATCTCACTGTATAGCCTACTATAACCATTGATAAAATCAATCCTTGCTTGATTCGATGATGAACACACACACACACACACACACACACACACACACAAACACACACACACACACACACACACACACACACACACACACACACACACACACACACACACACACACACGCGCGCGCGCGCGCGCGCGCGCGCGCACACACACACGCACGCACTGGGCACGCACGCACGCACGCACGCACGCACGCACGCACGCACACACTCTTTCTCTCTCTCTCCGTCTCAGTATGACTTTGTCCTCGACTTATTCTGTCACTCCGAACGCCAAGATCACCCATGGTATATTAGGGTGCCTGGTGCTCTGGCCAAAGTCATGTGAATCTGCTCAAATAAAAAGCAGACAGTTTGTAGATGTTCACTGGCAATGTTTCTTCCTTCTGTCCGACCTGGCCCTCGCCTACTGGTGGAGGTTTAAAAACAAAAACAAAAAAAAACTTAGCGCTGCTGTCGCACACAGTTGCCGTCATTTGGTAAAGGACCTAAGCGCCGTAGTTTTCATTAGCACTTAGGCCCTTTTAGCACTGTAAACGTAAATTAGGAAATAGTTTGCACCCACGGCATTTTCCTCTCGGGTATGAGTTCGAATCCCGGCTTGGGCCAAATATTTGTGCTGGCCTTTTTCTCGTTCCCCTGTCCTACGTGATGGAAAAGGACGCTAAACTCCCAAACACCCACCCACTCACCCATTTTATTCCTTGTTCTTTTCAGACAGTTCCTTGATAGTGAGTCTGATTGTAACCCTGGGATGGAGGAGCGCCGGTATCCTACACGACAACCATTCTGGTAAACTTAAAGTCTCTATGTTCGCAATGAGTTCTGAGGGGGAGGGGGAGGGGGGGTGCCGTTTACAAAACGCTACCAGCCACAGTGGTTAGCACTCTGGACTATGGACCGGGAGACCCTGGTTCGATTCCCAGCCGAGGCAAACAGGATATTTCTTGCTTAGGTCGGCTCCTACCCAGAGCGACTGTGCTACGGGGAGGCTGCGTCCAATGGGGAGGCTGTCCCGAATGACTGATTCTGATTCACGGATTGCGTATTCGATAACAAATTTTCCACATACGTACTGAGGCTTTAAACACACATGTCCCAGTAATTATTACTAGGCTTCACAGATATCACTTCTGTTTTTTGTACAGTTCCGCTCGTGATTTCGCCTGTACCTGTGCGCCTGGAGTAGCCTAAAAGTTAATGATAAACAGATCATTTGAGTGCGATACACTGCCGCGTGGTTGATGTGCGAACGAAAGTTCAAACTCCAGAAGCTGTTGAGCGAGTGACCGGAACGTTCTCGCGCACACCTAGCTTTTCGGTTTGATTTGAACCTTCTGTTGGCTCAGCCGTGTCATCCCCCTGAGAGGCTGAAACTGTGCAGGCGTCTGAGTGGTACGATGGTAGACACCAAGGAACCATGTGTCAAAGTGGAACGGTTGAAGACACCGCCGAACCAGGCGTCTAAGTGGTGCGATGGCAAACACTACCAAAACAGCTGAGAACGATGTGAGGATTGTATGTCTGGTGGTCTTCAACTGCTCCATGTAGGATACAAATACATTACTTCAGTTTCGAAAGAACACATCTTAAAAAAAAGATGATCATGATGATGTTGATTATAACGATGTTGATTATAACGATGTTGATTATGATGATATTGATTATGATGATAATGATAATGATAATATGATAATGATAATGATCACAGCAATAACTATCGTAATAAACAGTAGGACATCAGCACATTAGAATCACGTGGAGCGAACAGTTGACTCAACCACTCACTTTCAGATAATGGTTGCATTTTTTTTTTTTTAGTTTTTACTTACTCATTTCCTGTTCTTGTGGGCTGAAAATAACGAACACATGTATTATCTCAGTAAGTGCTCATGCATGTGTACTCGCATACCCGCACATGCTCCAGAAAGCCACACTTCAGTTTACACACTGACAACCCGGCAAACAGAAGTATTGCTAAGGCAGCGTAGTTCATTCACAATCTGGAAACAGCTAAACCACCATAGGAAAGAAAAAAACAAAGGGGGGATTTTTGCAGCTGTGATTGACCACGACCTCCTTTTGAGCAAGCTTCACGTGCGCGGGATATCGACAGTGGTGTATGAGGGCAGGTTGACACAAAACATCTCAAGCGAAACAGCCCTGGACCGTGTCCGGAACTTCATCGTCTTCGGGTCAACAGGAACTGTTTCTCGCGTATTTCAGCAGGCAAGCAGAGGTGGTCTTCTTTGTTGCTGATTTTCAATTTGTTTTCTTAGAAAACAAGGTGAACACATCATCTTTTGTCAAGTTTATTTTCAATCGTGCATTGTTTGTTTGACTTGTATTTGTTGAATTTCTTTCTAAAACTTTATGCACGAATAGTAATAATAATAATACTTACAGGGCGCCTATCCCCGGGAACTAGCTCTAGGCGCCTTACAATCTAGAACCGAAGTAAAAACAAACAAACAACAACAACAACAAACAAACATAACTTGAAAACAACACATTCACTCAATGTACACTACGTAATAGCAACTAAAGAAGTAAAAGAGCTCAGATTTAAAAAAAAGAAAAACAACCAACAGACAACACAACTGAGTAGAATTGATAAAGGACAGACAGACACAATTAAAAACCAAGAACAAGTACCAGTGATAAGACCCAAAACAAAAGAATAGGTTGGAATGAGCCAGATAAAACCTTAAAAGATAGCAGTGGTGAGGAGCTAAAAGTAAGACTGACACTACTGATAAGACTTGCATATGGTGCCACCTTTGCTCATTTTGAGATCACAGCTCATAAGTATGATCGCGAATGAACTGTGTCACGTGATAGTTCCAGTTGTTTTCACTGTCTATTTTTTTATTATTATAGAAACACACACGCGAATTAAGCCTGGGTTGAGTTTTTTTGTGTAATGGTCTGAGCCTTACAAATGTGTTCACAGGTTGCAAAGTTTGCAGACGAAACTGCTCAGCTACACTTACTGTTCGACACGGAATGGTTAATTGTGGTTACGGACGAAAACTTCCATGAGGTCGAAAGTGTTGCTGGGAAGTTCGAGAACGTCGCAGTTGTCGTGTTTTTGAAGGTAAGATGCATGCCAAAGTCGAGTTTTGTGACAGGAAAATTTTAGTGAGTGTTGAACTTACGTATCCCGAAGTGACATGATCAAATATGCAAATTACATTGCTTTCTTAATAGAAACTCAGTTTTCATGACGTTCTTCTTTGTTGTTGTTGTTGTCTTACTCGCTCCTCCAGAAGCTAGATATTTTCTGGAACTGCCCACCGACAGACGGTTACTTGATGTTCGGAAAAATAAGCATGATCGACAGCACATCGAGTCTGCTAGCATCTGAGCTGCTGATTTTCCAACTGTCATGGCAGCCTTGAAGACCGATAGAAAATCTCATCTTGCAAAACGTGTGGTTTGTTCAGGGTTATCTTGGACACGCCTGGTCCTTGTCTATTTGTCCACCAGAATGGTGGGACGGAACTTTGGACACTCCGGAGACAAAGGGACGAAACTCACTGGAGTACCGTGGCATCACTGCCGCACCGCAGACCATGTTCACTCACTCGCAAAGACCTTCTGCCAAATCCTTCGTATGGTTTGGGTGGTCGCACGCTGAAAGTGGTCGTAAAAGAGGTCAGAGGGGGCGACCGTGTGTGTGTGTGTGTGTGTGTGTGTGTGTGTGTGTGTGTGTGTGTGTGTGTGTGTGTGTGTGTGTGTGTGTGTGTGTGTGTGTGATGAGGACGTCCGAGCTAGGCTGGCGTGTAATTTCAGTCTTACGTATCTTCCATGTAAAACGTGTGTCCCCTATCTCTAGTAAAAGTTAATGTGTCCTTGCGTAGACAGGTCGTGCAGTCGTTTGCTTCTCGTATCAAGTATCTCACTGACAAAAGTATCCTTACACCCTTAGAGCAATGCATGTTAAAACTCTCCTCCCCTCCTCACCCCCCTCCCCTCCCCCGTCCCAAAATAAAAACCAGAACAATAAATCAACCCACCAAACAACCAGCCAACCAAAAGTCAACATAAAACACTCAGAACCAGCAAGATAACTGGCTGTGAAATCTTTTGCAGTGTGATTAATTGTGCATATGTTTATTGCTGCCTTAGTTTAAGCCAGTATGAAAATATTCTTTAAATCGCATTTGACACAGTTATGTAGCTTTTGTTCGCCGGCATGAATTTAACAATTAACATCACTCACTCAGTTACTGCCGTTGTAATAATTGCTTCCAGGGCAGCTACATGCTGTTCAGCTCGGACACGCAAGGGACGAAAGTGTATCAAGGTGTGCTGATGGACATGCTCAACGAGCTCAGTACCAGAGTCAACTTCAGGTATGACCTTACTTGGTTTAAACAGGTTTATCGCAATACAAGTCGTTCAAGTAAACAAGTAGTGAGCACAAACAAGCACCGCTTATGATAATGCTCATTGGGGAACAAGTACATATTGACAGTATTGTAATGGCAGGCTATACTGGTAAGTAATTATGATAAATTAAAACTACAGGAGAGAGAGAACGAACGAACGAACGAACGAACGAATCTTTATTTTACAACGGTAAAAAAAGGTGTTGGTCGTCAGACCAATTTTCAACCTTGCCGTTGCTAATACTACTCAAGAGAGAGAGCGAGAGAGAGAGAGAGAGAGAGAGAGAGAGAGAGAGAGAGAGAGAGAGAGAGAGAGAGGTTCTGTGTACTCACAACAACAACAACAACAACAACAACAACAACTCCACTGGGCTGAACTTACTTACGAACTCTCCGGTTTTTTGTTTTTGTTTTTCAGAATTGTCAAGCGCACTCTCGTGTAAATAATCATTTTCACGTCGTTTGTGATTTTCCAGCTATACTGTCATAGGATCTGCAGACACCAGCTATGGCGTTAAACTGGACAACGGACAGTGGGATGGACTCATTGGGATGCTGACCAGAAAGGTGACTGTTGTAGAAACCCGTTGCAACTGTGAGACGAGGTCTCTTACCTTCCGGTTGCTGCGCAGATGCATTATTAGAAAGGACGCGAAACACAGTCTCACGCAGACACAGAAACCCAGTCTCACACATAATATAGCCGTTCAGACATTTTTGATTCAGTTACGTTTAGAACCACAGGGGTCATAATGGCAGATTATATCACAAGGTCGTAGTCAAAGTGTTATTTGAGATTTTACAATGATAATGAACCTTTATTTTTGAACAGTTGGTCTAAAAGCCCAATTTTCGTTCTTGACTTTGCTAAAGCTGAAGCAACCACCACCACCACCACCACCACCAACAACAACAACAACAACAACAACAATGGAAAAAACAAACAAACACACAAACTTTCGCTCGTCTTCCCCTTTTTATGACTCATGAAATCTGAAAACTTACGACTTCAGTAGGAGCTGTGTTGTGTAGTATACTTCTAACAACTTTAAAGTTTTGACTAGTGTAAAATGTATTTGAATCAAATATGATGCATGAATACACAGGAAGCAGACATTGCCTTGGCCATCCTGAGGCTGACGACCGAGAGAGCTGCAGTGGCCGATCCAACAATCCCTTTTTCTTACGAGAACGCTTGGCTGGTTGCCCGTAAACCCGAACCTTTCAGAGACAGTTGGAGATTCTTCCTGCACCCTTACCAGGCCGGTGTCTACCTGGCGGTCGGCGCGTGCCTCGTTGGGGCGCTCGTTTTCCTGCTCACTTTGGAAGTCTGTCAGTACTGGTGGCTGGGTACTCGCCAGGGGGCGCCGTTTGGGAAACCGGCGGTGTTTCTGTGGTTGCTGACTGATCTTGAGGTGCTGCTGACTGGGGTGCTGAACAAACGTACGTGTTTTTTAAAACTTCTTTCTTTTTCTTTTATTTTAACTATAAAACCAGCAAAATTCACTTCACCTGAACGGTTTACGCGTTCCTAAAAGTGTGTTCTTTTAATGGAACGCGTCCGGACATCGTGATGTGTCTGAATCGAGACATGGCGACATATCAGCTCATTGTAGAACGTTCTGGCCTTGGTATTCTAAACAAATAATAATATATGATATGGACTTGCAGCCACGGTCAGCGTTTCTAGAGAACACGAGCGTGTTAAACAGTTTACGTGCAGTTTAAAAACAAAACAAAGCAAAACAACAACAACAACAACAACAACAACAACAACATAAAAAAAACCCTCATGCACATTATGGTTGTATCTTAAAACTTTGTCTTCAACAGCTATAGTACGAGAGAGTCCTTCACGTGCGGGTCGCGTGCTGGTGTGCTCGTGGTTGCTGCTGGGCGTGGTGCTGGTGTCAGTGTACAGCAGCAAGTTGACAGCCACACTGGCCGTCACTGACCAGGCGCTGCCCTTCTCCTCCATGGCTGAACTGGTCAGTCAGGACACGTACACGTGGGGTATACGAGCTGGGACTGCCTTAGACTCTATCTTGAAGGTAAGTACCACCAGAAATGTGTCAAGGTATGTATCGGCGACGCATCCCCCCCCCCCAAACAAACAAACAAACAAAAATGAAGTGGAACCGCACACAAAACAAAACAAAACAAAACAACAACAACAACAAACCCAACATAAAACTAGGTGGTTCAGTCACATTCATGCATCTATTATTATTATTATTATTATTATTATTACTATCCCAGGGAGGTCACCCATGTAATACCTAATCGTGAAGTGGACGTACCGTATACGCTGTTGTGAGAACACGCCGGCAAAACGGTGTTTGCCGAGATGCGGGGACTTGTCTACAGTGCATGTATAAATATGCTAAAGCGCGCTGGCCGCCTGCAGATATATAGCACATATATCTTGTAGGACCGCAAGAAGACATTGTCCGCCAGGAAACACGTGTAGTCTGACATTTCAGAAAGCTGGACTTTTGAGTAAGTCTATTGGAGGGTGGAGCTAAGTTTCACCCTATTATTTTTGTTCTCTCTCTTCCCAGGCATCAACCATAGACGTCTTCCAAAAATACTACCAAGGAACGTTAAACTTCGCAAGATCAGACCCCAGCGTTAGAGACCATTCCATTGAGGTGCAGAAAGCAATGGTGCTGGAGGACAACCATGCCTTTCTGATGGCGTCATCCTACACGCACACAGCATGGAATGCAGAGTGCAATGACGTCGTTGTCACGTGGCCTCTGGGTATCGAAAAACATGAAGTGCTGTACCTCCAAAAGGGCTCTCCGTTTACTAGACTTATCTCCGAAAAGTGAGTTTGTAACGTTGTGCATGAGATCACTCGAACAACTTATCGTAATCCCACACGAAATAGCTCAGCGAGAGTATCCCCCATAGACAGTCGTTTGTTATTCTAGTGTTTGCATGTAGTTTCTAGTGATTCATGTTGCTGTTGACATGGTCCTAGTGTTTATAAACATAAATTATACGAGTGTACATCTATAATCATGGTATGTCTGCCGTAGCAGGGGTGGGGTGGCCGGATGGGTGTTTCGGTGTTTAACGTCCTCTTCCACCACGTATGGGCGATATCAGTCAACGGCGGAGCAACGGGAAAAAGGCCAGCACATATATTTGGATGAGAAGACGAGCAACGTCAGGATTTTTTTGTTTGTTTTTTTACGCACGTCAGGCAGAGTTTGGAGTCGACCTGGCTTTGCATTTAGCGCACGTCTTGCGAAACCAACATATAAACCCTCTGAAGGACCGGGCGCCCTAACCGATGAAAAGTTTGTCTTTTGCACATCTTACTGTCCAGGCTTGACCAGATAGTGAATGCTGGACTGGTGACTCACTGGAAACGGAAGTGGACCCCAGCAAAACCGCCACATTGTAATCAAGATGGCGGACAGGCTTCTAGAACAATCCAGCTGACGGAGGTTCAGACGGCTTTCTACCTGGCCGGCGCGGGGGTCGGGCTGGCCGTCCTCACCCTCGGGATGGAGTGTGTAGTCTCAAGGAGCAGGTGCTTTACCGCATGAACAGTTCCAGGTCTGACGTGACAAAAGACCACTCGTTTCCATCCCTCAATCCGTCAGCGATTTACACCTGTATATCACCACGCGTGCTCGGATAATGAAGAATCCCAGAAGTCCATAGTATAACCGACGACTTTGACGTATATCCTCTACGAATGGCATGCATCTATAATAAATGAACAAATTAAAAAAAAAATGTAAAAGCAACCCACTGTAAAGATTTCTTCATTTGATTTTTTTTTCACTTCCACCAAATATGGCGTCAAGAGTGACACTTGCGGAATGCTTTTGACAGGATTTCTAAGCAGTTTCTTTGTCCAGGATGTCGCCCATTTTTGTTCATTTGAGTTTGTCAGGTGTTTGGCCTTGACGTCTCTTAGAAAGTTTAGATGCAGAGTCCATTTTGCCCTAGCAGTAGATATTGCACCGCCATATTTAAATAATATATATGATGAATGATTTCAGGAGTTTTGCGAACCCACCGAAATAGCACACTTTTTCCGGAAAAGTGGTTTGCGATTTTTGTCTCCTCCTGGATCACCAGCTTCAACAGACGTTGTTACCGTTCTGTGTTGCAAGGTTCAAGTGCCGCTTCCAGTGCATACGCTTGCGACACAGTGTCAACATTTAACCTTACCCTATAAACATCAAATTTTCCGGTCATAGGATTTGGACCACACTGTTTCTCGTTACCCCGGCACCAAATGCTTAGTCCATCTGGACCAGGTGAAAAAAAAGAAGGGCGATGATAGTGTTTGAACGTTGCCCTCGAATCTGTTTATACCTGTTAACCTGGGTGAGGTTTTCCTTGCAAATCACAACTTTGTGTTTACAACTGAGGTGCCGAGATAATTAGTTCATATAATTATCTGATCGAAACAGGGATACAGAGGTGTTCATGAGTGGGGACGGAATTATAGCATACGGGTAATTCGCAAAGGTCATGTGTGTAGACATTACTGCTACCAGGTCATGTAACAGTACTCGTGTAGGTTACGAGAAAAAAAAACAAACAAAAAAAAAACACCTCTGTTTGTTCTGCAAATGAACTGACGGCGTTTCCTTCATATCCAAAAGTGCAGCAAACACTGTTCGCAAACCTGTGAAATCAATATCCACAAACGTAAAATTTGCATCTTACGAAACATATTTACTGAATGAGCACTATATATATATATATGTATTTATTATAGAAGAGACGATTTAAAGAGCAGGTATTCAGTTTCGTATTTTGCTCGAGTTTACAGGAAAACATTGGGCCTGACTGAGACTGATGCAAGTATTTTTCAGAAGCAAACAGCACAGACTAATTTGAAGGAACTATTTCAAGTGGAAAGTTTCCACGACTCACCTTCTTTTGCAGTGCTCTCTCTCTCCCCCTTTCTCTCTCTCACACACGCACACACACACACATACTTCCGTTCACGATAGGCAGACAGGCCAAAGAGTATCTAATAGGAAACTGTCGTCCTCCTGTGTACTTGCGAAGAAATCGTTTTTCAGCAACAAACTGCATAAGCATATTTACATTGTGTCAACTTAGATCTAGCGCCGCGCTCGCTAAGTGTATCGAGGGACGCCTTCTGTGACGTCGATGGGTGGTCCATGACGCTGACGAGTGGCCTGTGATGTTGACACGCGGTCTCTGATGTTGAAGTAAGAGCAAAGATCTATTCCAAGGTCTTTGATAAGAGTTTGTTGGAACTGAGCCAGGGCAGTGCCATTGTCTTAAAGTACTGCAAACCCATTATACAAGGGCAGTCTTTACGAAAGGTGACTGAAATCAATGGAAGGAGACGGAGAGATGTCATTGGCAGTTCTGAAGCGGCTGTACTGTGGACCAAGGCAGTATCACTTTTTAAAATAGTTTTGTACAGATCACCGTGCTCAACATGTCATGATTATATTTCACGAGTTAGTAGAAAGAAGCAGTAGCATGGACTAAAAAGTAAGGGTGATATGGTTTTGAATTACTATTTTGAATGAATTATGCGCTACGTGTGGACTGCGCTCATTGCCCTGTCTCAGAGTCTGACTGTCGGATCAGAGGCACGAGCGTCATGTGGACATGTGGGTGAGACCCCTTCAGGTGAGTATTTAAAAAACTAAAAAACAAACTTTATTTTCACTTTCTGGAAATACGGGCTGCTTCCCCCGTGGCAAGTGCATTGCCCAATATCTTTTTTCTGGGGGAGGAAAGCCGGATAACCCAGAGAGAAACCCCCGTCGAGCAGCCCGGCAGCCAGGAAAAACCGGTATCAAATATCACAAGCTCGAATCCACGCTTCATCGCCGTGACAGCGGTGACGGCCGTTTAATAGCGCATCGGCTAAGTCCGCAGCGCGACCTACGAGATCACCGCTCACCCCACGTAAAACAATTTTCTTCCATACTCTCCAGCACACCACATTGAGGCCACGAAGTAATAATGAATAATAACAAAGAGAATACGCATTGAATAGGCACTCTGGCAGGAATCGTTTCTTCTACTTCACCGACCGCCTTTACTCTGAGATTGTGTGTGTGTGTGTGTGTGTGTGTGTGTGTGTGTGTGTGTGTGTGTGTGTGTGTGTGTGTGTGCGCGCGCCCACATTTCTTTACTAAAAGAATATTTACCCTTTCATGAAATCTTTGCACAGAAACAACAGTCCTCATGGATTTAGTCCGTAGCATGAAATGGGAGGAGGTGACAATCATACACGACAATTACACAGGTAGGCGTGTGGGTACAACGTTTCTTGTTACGTAGTAAGCTTGCTCTTTCTTGTTACTGTGAACATGTAAATATATATTTTTTTTTGTAAAACTTAGAAATGCTGCGCACCTCATAGTTACTCATATGGCCAGTACTGGCTTCTGTAACGTACCGCTCAACTTCATCAAGGCGGGCTATAAAAAAAAAACAAAAAAAAACCCCAGAAACCAGATCCAGAAACTCATTAGTAGGTGAACGAAACATAAGCGATGTAAGGGAATTGCACATTAGTCTGTTTAGTCTTTTACTCATTTTTCGTGTGTTACAGCCTTCTTTTCTCAAAAACAAACAAACAAACAAACAAACAAACAAACGAGACCTGATTATAAAGCTAATTAAGTAACTGAACATTCCTTTAAAAAAAAACAAAAAACCCTTTTCTCAAATAGCATGTGCCTTAGCGTTCCTTCTCGTCCTCGCTGCTTTTTCTTTCAAGGGACGGTCGAAATTGACTTGCTTGTCGGCAAGCTGCACGTGCTTGGTGTTTTGACACTAGTGCTGGACTGCAAGGTCTCTTCCATCGACAACAGGACGACCTTGTTGGCACTGAACAGCGTTGGAGGTCATCTTATCATCGGCTCCGATCAGTTCGTTCGCCGTGTGTTTCAGCAGGTCGGTGTATGTATGTTTTTTTGCGCAAGACAGTGCATATATCACAGATATCTTCCCCAGCAAACGAGAAACTCTCTCAAACCAAACCGCTGAGGTTCTGAAACATAACTCGTAAAAGCGCATGCAAAAATCGCATGTATGTTTTTTTTGCGCAAGACAGTGCATATATCACAGATATCTTCCCCAGCAAACGAGAAACTCTCTCAAACCAAACCGCTGAGGTTCTGAAACATAACTCGTAAAAGCGCATGCAAAAATCGCATGTATTTTTTTTGCGCAAGACAGTGCATATATCACAGATATCTTCCCCAGCAAACGAGAAACTCTCTCAAACCAAACCGCTGAGGTTCTGAAACATAACTCGTAAAAGCGCATGCAAAAATCGCAATTTTACTTGAAATCTTCAGATCACCAGAAGCCGCAATCTGCACTGATCTCAGGCCTAGCGGGGAAGGCCCACGCCTTGCGTAATAGTGGCTGCCACTGGTGTGCAATGGCTTGTTCTTTTTAACTAGTCTTATCTTATCTTATACTGGGCAGTGGGTGGTCGAGCTCGAGCTCCTAGAGATAACCAAGTGACCCTTAAAAAAAATACCCACCCCAAACCAACAACAGGAAACAATTAAACAACAACAATAAAAAACAAAACAAAACAAAAAAACCCACCTAACAATAAACAAACAAGAACAAAAACAAAAAGAAAATCCAAGCCCCGACCTTGCACAAAGTTCAACCACAAAACAAAAGAGTAGACCTAGCAAAAGCATTGAGCACATGGGTGACAAATTGATCTGGAAACTACGCGTATACTACCCAACAAACAACCGAGCTCAGAAACCTATGCATGTTCAGGTGTTCGGCCTCACAGAACCGTACAATTATAATTCCACGGCTGAGGTCTTTGCCACACTCAATCATTTTAATGTGATTATAACGTGTGTGTGTGTGTGTGTGTGTGTGCGCGCGCGCGCGTGTGTTGGTGTGGATTTGCCTACTGACGTATGGGCTTCAGAAGCATGCACGTAGAAGTCTGTCTCACCCTTAGCCACTAAGCTTCAAACTTTGTGTACTCCCCATCACAATCAGTATCTCTCTGGTCAAACTCGAAGATCCGACCTGTCTGCCGCTGGTCACTAACCCGCTGATCTCGAGAAGCAGAACATTCTTTATTTTGATCCCAGGCAAGGAGTCTGGATCACTCGAGACAACGATTGGAAGATTACATTTTGCTCGTTTATTCTCAGTCTGTTCTACTGCTGGTGTGCAAAAGTCTGCACTCAGTCACCGGCCATCTTCTGTTCCTGTTTTTTCCGAGCGCGAATGACTGAAAACGATACAGTGTCGTTAGTTCCTAAGCGAACAATCATCACAGTCATAATAAATCTACGTACGTGTATCAGTCGAGATCACGACAATACGGCTGTGGCCTCAGCCTTTTCACTTGCCAGTCACCGGTACGGGTTACGACCGTCAGGAAATGAAATCTTGGGTTTTAGACCACAAATATCACCAGCTGCACCGTAAAACGGTGGCAAAATTCAAATATTTCCTGAGTCTATCGTTGGCTATGGTCGCAAGCTGCATAACAACACTACGTGGCACAGGCAAAACCCGAACATTCGAAACTTTCCGCTGAAAAAAACTTCTGACCACCATTGCGGTTGGGAAAAGTTACTCTGTTCTCTTTTGTGCAATATGTCTTCACGAGTTGTCTCCAATTTGTAGTAAGGGCGATAACTTGTGCATTTTAAAATTCATAAGGTCTCACGAGTTGTTTGCAGAAACCGTTTCCGATTAGGCACGGAAATTGCCGAGTTTGTTATCCCGAAAATAGTCGAACTGGTTTCGGAAATCTTCGGTAGATATCGGCTCTCAAGGTCACGGAAAGACCCGAAGGTACCCTCGTAAACAATCGGGATCTCCCGGAGAAGATCGGAACACTTCGGCTCATTGTACTCTCCGCCGCAGAAACGCAGCACCTCACCCACCGTGTATCTGCGATGGAGATCACCAAACAGAGATAACTCGTGCAATCTTCATTTTTGCATGAATCTAAGGTTGTTCCCCTTTCACGGGTTTTGCGACTCCTCAACTCTCAGGTCAGTTGGAGTGATTTCCCCTGAGTCGAAGTTTCGATGGCGGTAGAAAACAAAGAACGATTGTGCCGGTAAAGAAATCAAATGATGTTTTCGATGAAATGCGACTTTGCGAATCTGGTAACATTTTAGCCGACACCTGCAGATGGGGCATGAAATCCTAGAGACAGGTAAGAGCGTTTTCTGACCGACAAACGTTGTGACTTAGGTTTGAAAGATGCCGACGACCGCTCACGTCAGCCACAGCTGATCTAAACGAAAGGAAAGAAACTTGATCTATTGTCAAAAGCAGTTGCCACCACTATATGCTAACATCAGCAACAACAACAGATCCTTCGAGGAAGATCTTGATTGAACAAATGCCCAAAATGAAAGCGCGCCATCAATGGGAATTAAGACTCGAATTCTTTCCAGGAGAGACTTGGCTGCAGGCAACCTTTGACACCCCCTGAAGCCTATTCCCCTCGATGTACTAATAGTTTTAACCTCAAAATACTTGCGTTACACTGCACAGTTACTTACGCTCCTCGAGCCCAACTGTATAGCGGAAGAAGAAAAAGACGTCACCCGCAGTGCGGTGCCAGCCATGTCATCAACATTATAAGATAGTGTTTCTTGTGTGACGACCTGAACCTTACGAATTTGTTCACAGGTGGCTAGGTTTGCAGACGAAACTGATCGGCTGAATTTACTGTTCGAAACGGAATGGTTAACTGTGGTGAAAGAGGAAAACTTACAGGAGACAGAAAGTACTCTTAGGAAGTTTGAGAACGTTGTCGCTGTTGTGCATTTACAGGTAAGATGCATTCCGATAGTGATTTTCTTAAGGAGGAATGTTACTCCGCATGCTCCACAGAGCCATACACACTATAAAGTGAATTTCTTGCTGCTAAGGTTGTTTGGTTGTTTTTGGTTTTAATGTTCTGTTATATCAAGTACGGGTGACATCAAAGGCGGGGCAAGGAGTGAACACCAACACAGATTTTTCTTTTCTCCCAATCGGGTTACAAACCCACGACCAGAGCATTGACAGATCAGTATCGGCTTCTTTCTTCTTTGGATTACGGTGCCACCGTCCGGTAGTGGCGTGGTGAGATCATACAGCTCCGCTTTAGGTGTTAAGAACCTATTGAAAATGCCCAAATGTAGGATTAAAAAAAAAAAATCAAAATAAATGATGAGTTTGTTGGTCGCTCTTTTTCAGCGAAGTATTGACTGTGTTTTTGCATCTGTTTCAATTGGACCAGCAGAATGGTGGGATTGACCTCATGACACTCCGCAGACAAAGGGACGAAACTCATTTGAGTGCCGTGATGTCACTGCCGCACCGCATACAACACTCACTGGCTCGGAAAGACCTTTTGCCAAATCTTTCTTATGGGTTGGGTGGTCGCACGCTGAGAGTGGTCGTAAAAGAGGTTAGTTTAAGTTAGTCAGTCAGAGGTTAATATGTTCAACACGTTCAGTAGAGACCAGAGATGAATCGTCTTTCAGTAGAATAATTACACATACATTTCTTTCTTGTATAGGGACATCGGTTTTGTTTTTGTTGTTGTTGTTGTTGGTGGTGATGTTGGTGTTGTTTACTTCTTGACAAAATTTAGATACATGTGCAAGTTGTTTGCCTGGTTACAGCTTGGACACCTGACTGTGAATTTTTAGTATGACTACGAGACTTGAATGTGGCCGCTATTTCTACAGTTACATTACAATTCTTTGTAACAGTATACAGTACTCCTCGCTTAACGTCACTACCGTTTAAGGTCACACCTCTGATAAGATCAATCAGGTTGCTGGTCCCGACCAAAAGCCTTCTTTGTACCATTTAGAATTCCTCGCTTAGCGTCACCTCGGATAAGGGAAAACCTCGGATTACGTCACCCCTGTTTTGGTTCCCAAATGGAGAAGACTACCGCTTAAGATGAAATCCATGTGATGAGAGTGGCTTCCCTTGGAAACAACACCCGGATTTGCACTGCGAGGTGAAGACGAAACAGACGATTTTTTAATTTCATTTTTATTCCATGAGATGATACCCAAAGACTGAAAATGAAAACTGGAAGAGGGGGGGGGGGGGGGGGGGGGGCTTGTTTTTGATGAACTGACGATAAAGATAGTTTACCGCAGATGCGTATACTTACAAAAGATTTCTTATTTCGTTGAGGGTCCTTTTAGATCTAGAAATTGGTACAATCTTTGTGAAAGAGATAAGAGCTGCAATGCAGGGAGCAATGTGGCCAAAGACTACGGTCTTTGATGTGGCGATATGATGGTGGTGGTGGTGATACTTATGTTGTTAGAGAGGGAGGGATGGGGGAGAGAGCGAGAGACCTGGTTAACTTCTTGGCTTGGTCGGAAGGCAAGTTGAAGTACTTTTGCAGTTCACGAAACATCAGTGCAACCATCCCTCAACCATGTAACAGGGGCAAGATTTTTGGAGGGGGCTTGACATCTGTGGGGGGAGGGGGGGGGGCGATCCACAGGGTTCGGAAAAAGAAAAATAAAAAGGGGAGGGGGGGTATATGCATTTGCGTTCGTTTGTGCGCGCGCGCGCGCGTGTGTGTGTGTGTGTGTGTGTGTGTGTGTGTGTGTGTGTGTGTGTGTGTGTGTGTGTGTAGAATTACATATTTTGGCGGAAAGTCTTTCGGTCTAAAATGTGAAAAAAATGACATAATCGCCAAATATTGAGCTCCTCGGATAAGATCAAGTTTTTTACTGGTAGTTGATCTTATCAGAGGACTGTTTAGCGTGCCCCTCGGATAAGATCAAAACAATTTTTGGTCCCGTGGGGGGTCACCTTAAGCGAGGAGTACTGTATTTCATAGCTGACATGGAGTCATTTTTAATCACTGACGCTGTCATAAATGTCTTCTAGAACAGCTATATGCTGTTCAGCTCGGAGACGCAAGGGAAAAAAGTGTATCAAGGTGTGCTAATGGACGTGCTCCAGGAACTCAGTATCAGGGTCAACTTCAGGTATGGAAGGAAATACAACCCAGATATTGGCTCTGGCAGGGAAACAAACATGCTTGCAATTTGTCTACATTTCTGCGCTTTCACACGAATGCTTTTAGAAAATCGTGCCACGCACTGTCTTGCTATAGGTTATGTAGTAAACGGTAAACGATACACACCAAGTAAACAAAATCGAAAATTTGTCATCGGAGAATTGTCACATTTTGCTGAAACGAGAGAGATTAAAGGTACCACAATGAAGCATTTGCATTTGATGGTTGTTGAATGCTGAAATACGTTAAACTGTTTATACTAAGGTAATACGTTCTTGCCAGGTTTTCCAGTCAGCCTATATTACCTTAAAGCATCTAATGGTTCCCTTTGAAATGTTATCCAATACCAAAAATATCGTACATATTAGAGCAATTGTTCGTCCGTAGATGTTTGGGCAGTTTGTCACCAGATGAAACCATCGATAAAGATGATGGGCGGACAAGGGTTAGGAAAGTGACCTTGCTGTGCACTGGAAATCGATCGAATTCATGAAATACACTGTGAATCTCGTTGATTTAAAATGTATGTTTTGATTGTGTTTTCCAGTTACCTTCTCATGGAATCTTCAGACACCAGCTATGGCGTAAAACTGGACAACGGACAGTGGGATGGACTCATTGGGATGCTGACCAGAAAGGTGAATTATGTAGAAATCCATTGTAACTGTGGGACGAGATCATCTGTCTTCTTGTTTCGTTTGTTTGTTTTGTTTTATATTAAAAGAAGACACATCAGGATACCAATCTAGATTCTAAATTCTGAGATTTAAATAGCTGAGCTGACCCGTCGCACCACGTGACTGTAATGTGTGCAGTTTATGAGAGAATGCGTGTGATTCCCGTGAGCGTGCGTGTTGAGTTCAGCTCGCGGCACTTTGAGCCAATGCAAGAAATTGGGCGCCCACACAATATACAGTTATTATTATTATTATTATTATTATCAAAAGGTTCAAAATGTACTCCCAACTTTTCGGCTGAAGAACCTTCACTAGTTAACAGGTTGCTGACGATCCGCTCTGTGAACTGATATAAACAGGCTCTGTACTTGCCAGCGTGTCCCCTCAGGATGTACGATGTAGAAACAACGTCGATCGCCAAATTGGTGCAGTCTCATGTGCAGCACTATAGCACTGTCATAGAAAAGACTCCAGACTCACCGGTCGCAGAGGTACCAACGATCGGGCAGCTTTTTGGGTCGTTCCTAGCTCTCAAGAATGGATACTTACAACAAAACGCTCCTTTTTTGTTTGAGAGAGGGAGAACAAGTGAATCTGGACTAAGAATCATTCATTGACGATTTTTGAAAGGTATGATGTTATCAATACACAGGAAGCAGACATTGCCCTTGCAACACTGAGGCTGACGACCGAGAGAGCTGCAGTGGCCGACCCAACTTTCCCTTTCTCTTACGAGAACGCTTGGCTGGTTGCCCGTAAACCTGAACCATCCAGGATCAACTGGAGATTCTTCCTGCACCCTTTCCAAGCCGGCGTCTACATGGCGGTCGGCGCGTGCCTCGCTGGGGTGCTGGTTCTTCTGCTGACTGTGGAAGTCTGTCAGTACCGGTGGCTTGGGGGTCGTCCAGGGTCGCCGTTTGTGAGCTGCACGGTACTTCTGTGGCTGCTGAATAATTTTCAGATACTTCTTGCTGGGATGCTTGGCAAATGTAAGTGACATCACTATTTTGTTTTGGAAACTGACCGTTTACTGGAAAAGCTCACAGATTTGAGGGGAGCCGGGATAGACGAATGGTAGAGCGTTGGACTCTCAATGCTCGGGTCGTGAGAGCGAATCCCACGATATGGGAGCCAAATATTTGTACTGGCCTTTTTTTCGTTGTCCCCTCTTTGATATCACACATCATGGTGGAAAAATTCCCAAACACGCACCCACTCACCCCACCCTCACAGATTTGAGTCAGACATTATTTTACATCTTATTTTACCTTCCTCACCTTTGGTATACGAGTTCCTTTATCTGAGTATATCACTAACAAGAGTGATACACGACCTGCAGTCAGCTACGATTTCGTTTCCATGTTCCCTTTACCTTCATCGACGGGATACAAGAGTGTATAAACTTTGTCGCCTTTCAACTGCTTTGTTATTTTAATTTGATGTCCAAGTACCATATTTGCTTTCAATAGCTGTAGTACTGGAGAGTCCTTCACGTGCGGGTCGCGTGCTGGTGTGCGCGTGGTTGCTGCTGGGCGTGGTGCTGGTGTCAGTGTACAGCAGCAAGTTGACAGCCACACTGGCCGTCACTGACCAGGCGCTGCCCTTCTCCTCCATGGCTGAACTGGTCAATCAGGACACGTACTCGTGGGGTATACAAGCTGGGACTGCCATAGATTCTATCTTGAAGGTACAGTAGGTATATCATACATACACATACATGCAAGTTATGAAGGCATAAATAGGTATCATGAAAGTGCGCACAACCAGTATCTGCGGCCGAACGTGCGCCTATTGCATGTGGTATCTGCAGTATCCCCCCCCCCCCAAAAAAAAAAAAAAAAAAAAAAAATTGCCAACAGGGTATGTTGGTAAAAATCTGACCCAAAGTCATGGCTCACATAACAAACTATATAGAACTATGTCTATAACAAACTATTTACTGAAAATTACTTAATTTACTTATAGGCCTCCCGTCCGACATTTGTTGGTGCTTTGGTAGTATATAGCATCGTACCAGTTAGACACTTGCATAGTCACAATCTGACACATGCTGACATTGAGCAAACTGTAGCCGAAACGTACAGCGTTTGACATAGTATATATTTATCTTTGCAGATGCCTCGATAGGCGCTTAAATGTGAACAGTTTCTTAAGAGGGTTCAAGAATAGGTATTTTATCGTAACATACATATGTTCCACGTAAACGGCGCTGCAGCATTGTTCTGGCAACACTGGCAACTGTATAAACGCTTTGTTTTAGATTAGTAAATGCTTGCCATTTCTGACATGTACTGTGTAGTTCAAACATTCGTTTGACACTAATGCTACCTTCAACCTGTCTGTCATACTTTCTATACCATCTGTGTGTGCCAATTGCGTTCTCACTGTACACTGTCAATGTTACCGTTTTCGCGTATGTCCTGTGTAAAAATGCTTTAAAAAAAAAAAACAAAAAAACCCACAAACCCAAACAAAACAAAATAACATAAAAAAGAAAAAGAAAAAAAGAAAGAAAGAAGAAAAAAGCATGTCCAGAAGTTTTAAGTTTCCGTCTTCATGTTCCAGACGTCACCCGTAGAAGTCTTCCAAAAATACTACCAAGGAACGTTGAACTTCGCAAAATCAGACGCCAGCGTTAGAGACCATTCCATTCAAGTGCAGAAAGAAAAAGTCTTGGAAGGGAACTATGCCTTTCTGACCGGGTCATCCTACAGTTACAAGGCTTGGAACACGGCCTGTACTGACGTCGTTGTCACGTGGCCCGTAGGCATTGAAGACCGTGACGTGTTGTACCTTCAAAAGGGCTCTCCTTTCACCAACATTATTTCCAAGAAGTGAGTTACTTTTCACCAGTTTCTATACGTTACTCTTTTATGATAATGACACTGGGAGCAGCAGAAGTGTTGACTAATTCTTCAGACTTGTATATTATGCCAGTATCAGCTCAAGTAGTATGTGGTGGAAAAGGACGTTAAACCCTCAAACCCCCACCCACCCACTCAAATAACTTTTCAAGTGGTTCCTTCGTAACAGTCTGTTGTTTTTGTCGCTTTGTTGTTTTGTTGTTACCTGAATTTTTTTTTGGGGTACTTGTTATTTTTTCACATTACCTCAGTCAGAAAAATTCGGGCTGATTCCCCCGGATGTGTGTGTGTGGGGGGGGGGGGGGGAAGCGGTGGGGGCATTAACCATTAGGACAAATACCCTTGTCAAAAAAGTATAGCAAGCTTGCGCCACAATGACCGCATATAAGAACGGATCCTGTAGTATCAAATACGAATCTGTATCTTTGAAAAAAAAAAAAACCGTTGATGAGTTTGTCTTTTGCACATCTTACTGTCTTACTGTCCAGACTTGATCAGATAGTGAATGCTGGACTGGTGACTCACTGGAAACGGAAGTGGACCCCAGCAAAACCGCCACATTGTAATCAAGATGGCGGACAGGCCTCGAGGACAATCCAGCTGGCGGAGGTTCAGACGGCTTTCTACCTGGCCGGCGCGGGGGTAGGGCTGGCCGTCCTCACCCTCGGGCTGGAGTCTCTTCTCAGGAGGGACATGAACTCGACATGACAGTTGAGACTGTGTCTGGTTTCACATTACTGTATACGGATGTCTGTAAGTGTAATCTGTGTCTTCAAAACGGTCGACCAAATAATTATGCCATATTGTTATGGGGAGCCGGGGTGGCCGAATGGTAGAGCGTTGGGCTTCTGATGCTCGGGTCGTGAGTTGGTATCCCGGCTGGGGCCAAATATTTGTGCTGGCTTTTTCATCGTTACCCTGTCTTTGATATCACCCGTATGTGGTGGAAAAGGACGTTACACCCCCCCCCCCCCATATTGTTATGAGATAGCTTGCCCCGTCTTATACTAGAAGCTGATAGTAAACTTTGTTCACTTAACCTCTATAAGAAACACAAAATACATTTATTTGCGTATTTGTACGCTGCATCAGTGTATATGTGGCATGAAGTCTCATTAAAAATCCTAACAGTGAAAGGCAAATGGACAAATTTGTCAAGTAAATAAGTTTGCAAATAAAATTAATCAAACCATACTCTGTATTTGCAGGCATTAGTGTGTGTGTGTGTGTGTGTGTGTGTGTGTGTGTGTGTGTGTGTGTGTGTGTGTGTGATTCAGTGATTCGTGCGTATTACGTCCCGTCTGGTTTGTTTTATATGCACACACCAAAAAAACAAAAAAACAAACAAACAAACAAACAAACAAACAAAACAACAAGGAAAAAACCAAGACTCTAAACAAAAATCTAAACAAAAATAACCAACGGACAACAAACAACAAAACCAACCAAACAAACAAATACGAAAAGGGAAACCAAAATAACAACCAGCAGACAAAATAAAATGATCAACAACAAGAAATGGAAGTTGATCGTCGGCGTGCACGCATTCCACCTCTTCAAGATGGAGTGAGGTGTCTGAAGCATGAAGCGTGAGTACCGAAAAAGTTTTCCATGAATTCGAAATAATCTTCAATGAACTGAATAATATCTTCTTTGATATGCCAAGGAAACACTTCTAGTCCCGCTTGGGAAACGAGATAAAACACAGTTTGAGGAACATAGTTCGATCTGCAAGATTCATACTTGCAAATCCTTCTCGAGAACCTTTGCACTGTTTGGCGTAAGGAAATAATTATTAAGATACACACGGTAAGAGACCTGGATGGCTGAAGAAAGTTTCAATTGCCCGTGTATTCTTCATCGATTTTTTCCCCTAATTGCATACGTGTTTGTGGAACAGGATCCAGAGTAAACGCTGCTGATTACAAATTTGCGTTTACTCAGTCACCACTAGACGTGATGGTGAAAATAAAAGCTTGCATGGAGGCTGCAGCATACGTTTAGCAATGCATCGGGTTTCTAGGATACACAAACGAGAAACGTACCGTGGTCTATTATCGTAAAGTTCACAAGAACCAAAGAACTGAAGTTCCTTTCATTTCCTTCGAGATGTGTGGCTGAATGGTTTTTGGTCTACCAACAAGGAACTGCGATATTAGTGATTACGATAATCTATTCTCATTATCATATCTGTTCCGTTCAGCCCGCGGAGCTTGAGCAAAATGAAGCGAAACGAACACGAAATGCGTTGGTGCCGGCTTCTAAAGTCCACTCAAAAACTTTTCTTTCGTTTTTCCATAGAGAACACACCAGGACCAGAACTCGTAGGTCCTAACACAAAGTAATGTTTTGGTCTTAAAGGTCTACAATCTCAGCAAAAAGCCGCAAACATTGCGGTTTTTTTTTTTTATATAACTGTGGCTCCTTCGACTGTGCATAATCCAGGCGACTTTGTCACAGTTTCAGAGTTTTCAGCGCTTCGGGGACCCTTATAAAACCAGAGCACGAGTTTGGCTTTTGGTCAGTGAGCGAGACACGTCGCTACTGTGTCTAGCGGATGTTGAGTGTTGCGCGATCTTTCTCGCTCAGTGTCAAAACGCAAACTGAACTGTGAAATCAGGCTGCCCTTGGCTTTCATTGGGGTTTCAGGGACGCTGAAAACTCGGCAACTGACAGAGTTGACTGTGTTTGCACGGTCGACTCTGTAAATTTTTTTCACACTTCGGAAATGCTTTTTTTGTTGGGAGCTTAGATCTTTAAGCCGAGAAATCACTTGCTGTCTGTGAACAACACGGGTTACTAGTGACAGTGCGCACGCCTACTCGCGACCGAGGCAGATATTGGGGGGGATGAGTCCATAACTGTATGACCTGCAACCCAGATTTTATCACTCGTAGGTACTAGTTCTATGTAGATGCTGACATGTACTCGCAAGTGGTAGAATGCTGCATCTTTGTGGTGCTCATCATCGTGGTACCCGTCGCAAGACAGTCAAGGGGAAATGACTGCAGTGCACGCGGAAACGGTGTTGTCTACACTTACGGACGAGACACTGGTGAGTACTTTTTCGCTTGAAAAGGTCTGACCTCATCTGTCCTGCACTCCGCTCCCTGCACTGACTCCCTGTTTCTCAAAGGATTCACTCTTTGCGACAAATGTAGACATGATTCTGCCCCATCCTACCTTTCTGAACTGATCAATCTCTACACTCCGTCACGCTCCCTCCGGTCTTCAGCTGACACTCTTACCATCAGCATTCACCGCACTAGACTTTCTACCGTTGGCACTCGAGCATTCTACTTCTGGTCCTTTAGCCTGGAATTCTCTCCCTCATTCTGTTCACCAGTCACCCTCCCTTGTAACCTTCAAGAAAAATCTGAAAACCCATCTTTTTACATCCCTGAACACCTTTTAACTGTTTTGCATCATGTTCTCAGCATGTACGTGTCGTTGCGTCTACCTTATGGCTCTGTATATTTGTGTATATATTTCTTCCATTTCACTTGTTATTTTGTCTTATCTTTAAGCTCTTAGAACTATTATTCATGAATAGTAGGTTACAGTGCTATGTAAGTATTGCCATTATTATTATTATCATTATTACTACACACTTACGTCTGTGGCCGGTGGCGTGGTAAAACAGAAATACTGTCGCACGCACCAGAGTGAATAGCAGGGTGGAAGTTTGCACACAAAGTAGCGCCTAGCAGCAGCAGGCTTTCCCTGCTTCGTCCTCCAGCCTTGCGGCGCCTAGAGCATCTCATTAGAGATGGATACGTGCGCCGAGGAGAAGTCTACCATACCATACCATACCATACGTCTCTCCTAGGGTGTGGTTTGGGGCAGCAGTAGCCAACGGTTTTCGGCGAAAACTTTTTATGGAGCCACCTTCGTGTAATGATCGTATTTGCGGTTTGTTTTCCAGTGAGTATTCTGACTGCTGACTTGATCGACGCACTGGACTGGAAGGCAGTCACTGTCGTATATCTATACCAAAACAACTCAGGTAAAACCACTTATCACCACTTAAATTGGAGTTGTTTGTGTCCCGTTTGGTGGGTGGAGGGCTGAGTGTTCAGGGGCTTAACGTCATTTTCCACCGCATACGGGTGCTATCAAAGACGGGACAACGAGAGAGAGAGAGAGAGAGAGAGAGAGAGAGAGAGAGAGAGAAAGGCCAGCACAAACTTTTGTCTCCCAGCTTGGATTCGAACTCAACCCGAGCATTGAAAGTGTAACGCTTCATCGCTCAAATGTCCCAGCTCCACGCCCAGTTTGGTACTTTGACAATGACAATGAACAATTACATTGTGTAAAATTATTCGCTCGTCACCATAAAATAATGGCTGATTTTCGGCATTCATTTCTTATTCTATATTTATTTCAGGTGTCCTTGAACTTGACTTACTTATCAACCGGCTTCATGTTCGACGGATACAGACAATGGTGTTGGAAGACAAACAAGAAGTTTACGAAACATTTCTGTCAAAATCAGTGGAAGCCGGCAGATTTCTTGTACTAGGGCAATTTGTGGCAGTGAAGGAAGTGTTTCAGGAGGTAAGTAAGCTTTGATCGTTTTACTATGATATGAGTGATATTTCGGTACTCCAAGATATAGACATAAAATTTTTAAAACATATACATTGCATGCCAAAGACCATATGTGCATGTACGGTGCTCAGACAGAATGCAGTATGACCATTAAAGCCCAGACAACCGTTGTTAAATGAAAACTGACCACTGATCAGTCCATGATTCAGGAATGCCTTCAGATACTCATCATACTCTCAGGAGTAAGTAGCAAAATGAAATATTTTAAAACAAATCTCGTTGAAATGAACTGAACTGAGATGAAGTGAACTGAACTGAAGTGAGTTATGAATGAATTGAATTCATTTGACCTGAACTCTGAGCTGGTTTAGACTAAACGAGACTGAACTGAATTAAATTGGATTGAACCACATCGCTGCTGTGTAAACGCCATTTTTTTTTTGTTTCAGGTAGCGCGGCTTGCAGACAAGACCGACTGGGTGAGCAAACTGTTTCACACGGAGTGGGTCACCGTGGTTGCACAGGAGGATGTTTCCGAACTTGAACATTCAGTCCGGAGTTTCGAGAATGTCGCAATAGTCGCAAAAGCTCGGGTGAGTTGGAAGAACAAACCGAAGTCACTCACTCACTTTGGAAACGCCCATGAGGAGTTTTTAACATTTTTTAAAATTCTTGTTTTTGGAACTTTTTTTTGTACATACATACATACATACATACATACATACATGCATACATGCATACATGCCAACGTGCTTACATGCATCATACAGGTTGGAAACAGCATGCATACATGAGGATTTAATGTTTGCCCATGTACTCACTGCGTTTTTGTACGTTCGTAGGTGCATGCGTCCGTGTGTGTGTGTGTGTGTGTGTGTGTGTGTGTGTGTGTGTGTGTGTGTGTGTGTGTGTGTGTGTGTGTGTGTGTGTGTGTGTGTGTGTGTGTGTGTGTGTGTGTGTGACCTAGATCGCAAAGTCGCAAATATTGGCAACAGTCCTTTCCAGAGTTGCCAGATCGGTAAATATAAAGCCTGAATATACCTTACTTTCAAAATCGATGTTTCTGCGTGCATTGCACCAGATCACCGACGGCCATACGAATTTGAGTTTTTATAATGCTGTGATGGTTGTAAGCTCTTTTTCAACAACAGGGTCAACTGTCCCTTTGGACGATGCGTCGCGATGGGGACGTGACGCGTGCCATATTTGTGACGTCACTTCCGGATCACCTACCACCCTGCACACGCCGGCAGGTTTTGGCCAATCCGTCCCGCGGGCTCGGGGGTCGAACGCTCAAGATTGCAGTTCGAGAGGTTGGTACAACCAACACTTGTTTGAACCCCCCCCCCCCCTAACCCCCCCCGACACACACACACACACACACACACACACACACACACACACACACACACACACACACACACACACACACACAGCAGCAGCAGCAGCAGCAGCAGCAGCAGCACAAACAACAACGACAAGAAATCAAAAGAAAACAACCACAAATACTGAAAAAAGAGCAAAATAAACGTCTGCATATTGACTGCTTTGATGACTGATAACAGAACTGACTCAATATAATTATCTCAACTTTCAGGCTGGCAACTTTCTGTTCAGTGTCGCCAAAAATGGAAGAAAGGTGTATCAGGGCGTTCTCATGGACCTTCTTCACGAGCTTTGTCTTTGTCTCAACTTCACGTACGCAAAATACTGCTCTCTCTCTCTCTCTCTAACGTGTCCTTTTGTGTGTTCAGTCCGTCTGTCTCTCCTCTGGTCTCTTTTGTCTTTGACAACAACAGGACAGCAATACCAACACAAACAAGAACAACAAAACTGCCAACAACTAATGTGTTTCTCGCTACAGGTACGTCATCATGAAAGCGCCGGATGCAAATTACGGCCAACAGCTGGAGGATGGGCGGTGGAATGGACTCATTGGCATGCTGACCAGAAAGGTTTCCACTTTTGGATAGCGTCTTAAGTTGAGCACGGTCTCTGTTCTTTCAGACTGGATGCCAAATAGTCTCTGTTGGCTGAACGGCTCTAAGCCCTAAATAATCAGTAAATCAAACAGTTTTTTTCTTTGAGTCAGTTCTGCCTCCCTCTCCGGCTTTTTCTCTTTGTGAAATGTGGTGGAAAGTTTTCAAAGAATACAAACTTCATATCGCCAACCATTAACACATGCCGGGCCTGAAGGCAGCCATAAGTTTTGAAAGCATTTTCTTTTGTGTGTCTTTGTTCAGGAGGTCGACCTTGCAGTGGCAGCGTTTAGACTAACCAATCAGAGGGCAGCGGTAGTGGACCCGTCCTCCGCCTACTTCTACGATGATGCCAGGATCATATTCAGAAAGCCACAGCGAGATGCAGCAAGAGATGCGTGGAGCTTCTTCTTCAGACCTTTCCAGACTGATGTGTTTGTTGCGGTTGGCGCCAGTTTCCTGGCTGTGCTTGTCCTCCTGATGCTGTGTGAAGCGTGTCGATACTGGTGGAATGGAGGGCGCCTGAGGGGGGCGGCTTTCGGAAGGGACTTCGGGATGCTATTGATGGTGGACGGTGTCGAGGTGCTGCTGGCTGGGCTGGTCAATAGACGTGAGTTGCTCCCGTTAATGCGTTGTTTTGCGAAGGGAAGCCGGGATGGCCGTGCTGGTAAAAACGTTGGACTTTCAATACTAGGGTCATGAGTTCGAATCCCAGGTTGTGGCAGATATTTGTGCTGGCTTTTTCTCGTTGCCTTGCCTTTTATATCACCCCTATGTGACGGAGAAAGACGATAGACCCTCAACCAACCAACCAACCAACCAACCAGCCAACCAGCCAGCCAACCAACCAACCAATCAACTGCTTTTCGAAAAACAGAATATAGGCTAGATCCAATTTTAAAGAAAATGTGCTCAATAATGTTGAGGAAACCTGACCGGAAAAAAACATCGTCAGTATTTGTGTATGCACACAATTAGTCATGGTCTCCTCTCTCCTGAAATCGAGAGTCATGGATCCTAGCGTAGAAAAAAAATTAACACATTAATATCTCTGTGGTGGCTGGACCAATATTTAAATACTGATAGGATACAAGTGACGCTGAATAACGCTCCATGAAAATATACACTTTGGCCTTACAAGCTACCGTGCATGATTGTCTGAGTGGAAAATGCCCAACTCTAACACTGCGAGCTGAGGTTCGTCTGCTTGGCAGCCATTTGCATGGTGTCGGCGCATGCGTGCATGAATAGAAAACCGCGGGAAAAGTCGGAGATTTCTAAAGGTGGGCAGATCAGACAAAAGCTGACAGAATAACAGGAATTGATGTAATATCTCTTTGTCAGTCTCAAAAACAGTTGGCTGAAAAATCTCACAGGTCCTGTACTGCTTTCTACAAGCTTTTCTTAATCAGAAAACTCACTCAGCGAAAAGATTTTTCAACTAAAACGTAAGTCAGTTCAAGATCCCTCGAATCTGACAGGCCGGCATGCTGATCCCTCCCAACCGCATAGCAGAAAGATCTACACAAACACACGAGATTTTTCTTTGATGACTGAACAAAATTTCTGATTACCACTGATTTGATGTGATCACTGATCATCATGGTGTGAGTGTTTATGTTATGTCTCTCTAGATCTAGATTGTGAGCCGACAAGCAAATTAAAATTCACGTGGAAGGATGGTAGTGAGGAGAAAGAATAAAAGGAAAAAAGGGGGCGGGGCGTAAAATACGGCAAGCACTATTACACAGCTGCTGAACTTTTTAAACTTTACAAAATCACTGTCACATAATCCAGTGCAGTTTTGCTTTCCAGGGACAAGGTCGGTGTAAACTAGCATCCACAATCAAACGCAAAACAGTAATGGAAAACGTTGAATCTAAACACTGAGATGATTTAAGTCCATCCCATACAATCAAGACTCTCATCTTTTTTGTCCCTGTACTGTACACAGACGTATAGATCTATACGTCGATGGTACTGTACCAACATTGGCTGTCAAGAGCATTACATGTTTGGCAGCGTGAGCGGGGAAAACAGCAACATGGTTCAAACTGAAAATGTTGCCACTTCGCATTGTCAGACTCTTGACGTCAATGGCACCACGCGCATCACGTTTGTATGTGGGCACTTGTTTTCAAATGTTTTTTTCCTTTGGAGCGAAATGATCCAGTTTGCTGAAGATGATCAATAAAATTGTATTGATGATCTTTGGTTTTCCCTCTGTTGTTGTATGTTTCTAAAAAGCATTCATGTCTGTGCTTGGGACTGCTGATAAGACAGTCAAAACATGCTTGGTGTGTGGATGAGGATCTTTGTAAATTAGGCTTTTGGTTGTCCTTTGAGTTGGTCAGACCAGACACAGCGAATGGTCAGACATCAGATTCCTGACCGGCGAAGGTTGTCCGATTTCATTTAAGACTTTTTTAATGTTTGGCAGATAGTACACATTGTATATTTTAATTCATATACAACTAGGTCTGTTGTACTGCAAACAAAAACGCATAAATGGGCACACCAACCGTATCTATTTATATTTTAGTATTATTTGTACTGTTTAATTTTCACACACACACACACACACACACACACACACACACACACACACACACACACTGCTATAATGAGAAACATCGAAAGACGTAATGTTCAGGTAGTGTATGTTGAAATTTATCAGCCTTGTGATTAGGACATCACTGGGAAGGTCACACATTATCAAACGTTTCCTTTTGTACATTTATTTCTAGACACATGTTGATCAGTTACAACACAAACATTTTGGCCAATGGGGACAAAGTTTACCATTCAGGTTGGAAACATGGCAGCACATGGAAACTGATCAGATTTAGGACTGACCATACAGTAATGTGTCATGATAAAAACAAAAACAAAACTAAATGCCATTTCTTTCAAATGTTACAACAGTGAAACAAGTGCTTGGACAACTGGCAAATTACAGATAACAGAAAATGTATACCTGAAATATATTCTTTAGATTCTCACTGTTCCTTCAGCCCTAGCCAAGTCAGATTCACACTTCAAACAGAGTTTAGTACTAAATTTATTTCAAAAAGGTGGGGTGGGGGTATGGCAGTTTGAATTGAGCGTCAAGTGTCTGATTAGATGAGGGAATTTTGGGACTGAATTTCATTAGTGTCAATACTGGAAAAGGTCTTGTCCTATTACAACCGGCTTTGACATCACCATTATGGTAACAAAAGATAATTTTAATGAGGGAATTTTAGTGTCCAAGATGCCCGGTCTGTTGATCCTGAGGTACATGTAGCAGGTAACAATCCCATGGTAGGCAGGGATATCACTGGCGATTGCTTTCTGAGGGGATTTCATATCGGTTAAACACAGATTTAGGCCAGTTTAAGAATATGTAATCGTTGCTCTCAGTTTGTAGTACATGTACTTGGATTCGACACAATAGAGGTTGTCTGGTACGCTTGTTGCTAACTTTAACATTAAAACAAAAAAGCAAAAGTGGACCTAACTAAACTTACCACTTGGTGTTGACTTGAATAATCGCCATGTTGAACATGATATCAGATGATGACACATTTGTAAACATATTTGCAGGAGCTGGTTGTTTTGAGCAGGACCTGGGCCTGAAATAAATGCATACATGCAGATCAAAGTGATGTTGTAACACACACGCACACGCACACACACACACACACACACTTACCCCACAGATCTGTAAAAAAAAGAAAAAAAACAAATTGGTGATGGTGTGCATGGTTTCTCTTCAGTCCTCATTCAGTTGTACTGATCTTGCATGATACATGTACTTCATAGACTGTTCAAACACACACAAAACACTTTGGTATACAACTGACTTGTACTGCACGCTTACTGAAATAGCTGCTGGTGAGTCTGACATGAGATCTATCTCTACACTGCCTGAGATCATATTTGCAATACCTATGTACAGACCAATGCCACAGCAAAATGCACAGTGTGCCCTGCTTTTCAGTCCCCCACCCCCCCCTTCCTGCTGCACCAATGCACACCTATCTCATCAGTGCTCTGCAATAACATGACAAAGTCCAGGGAAAAGAATATCCCAAGTGTCTATCATGTCACAGTCAGCAGGGGGAAAACACAGTAGGACCATGCTCACCTTCGTAGAATGGATACTGTCTGTGTATGTGATTATTAAAACTGCTGTGAGAGTCAGAATCTAATGCAGCACTCCCTCCAGTTTTACTCCGTTGCCTCCCAGTACTGCCTCTACTCATCCCTCTCCAACTTTCCTGGACTCCCTTCACAGTACACATCTTCCACACCCACCAGAACTCGACTGATTACTGTGATTAGTGTAGATTGATCACCTCCTACTTCCCATCATCAGAGTCATTTTCCTCCAATTCTTCTACATGCCCGAAGGAATCAGGAAAACCGCCGTCCAAATCTACGAATCTTGCCACACTCTAATCTTCACTTTCTGCACCATTCCCCGGAATATTGAACAAAATTCCACGATTATCCCCATTACGTAATGGTCGCGCGGCCATCTTGTTGATACGAAAATCTAAAGTAGATTTTCACACGAACATTTATAGAAACGTAAAACCACTCGTAGATAAATATTGCTGTTTGATGTAAGGAGCGAGACCGCGTCCTTCGACTTTGCGAAACTATTCAGAATATCCCAGGTCAGTAAACCACTGAATATTTCGCTAACGTCATATTTTGAGAAAATTGATTCTCGCCTGCCAAAGTCGCTGACGTGTTCTACACGGTAGCTGAGGAAGCAGTAGACAAGAAATGCAGTAATTCTGAGTTATACAAACGCCACCAGCGACATTTTGAAGTACAATCCGATAGCAGTATGTTACTGGTATGAGTGATCGAGTGCGAACATTTCAAGATAATAGATAGATCTGGTTCCTGCCTAGTCTGTACAATTTAGTAACTGCAGACATGTATCCGTAAAGGCTTTCTTTGAAACTTGAAGCAGGCTTTTCAGTTCTAGCATTTAAAGGTCTAAAACCACTCTAGTCAGTGTCCTAAAATAGTCGGCTGCTAAGACAAAGGTATCAGTGACGCGACGTTACTTTGCTTGTCGGCTCACACGCTTCCTTGTCGGACTCAGACGACAATCTGTCTAAACTGACAGAGATCATGTTGTTTTGAAATAAAGGGGGAAAATGGACGTACAAATACAGTACACTCAAACACACTGCTTACCTTCAACCACGACGAAGAAATCACAACGCGGATTGAGACTGATTGAGGAAGTATCCGTGTTAGTATCCTTTCGTGAAAAATGTCGCAGGAAAGTGCGCGCGGGTTGGTGTGAGGGCAATTGGGAGATAATTAAAACATGGAAGATAACTCTGAAATAACAATGAGTTCATTCCCTTCAGTTTTCGCTGTGCGCCATAAGGGATCCCATTCTAACTTCCGCAGACGGCCGGTTGAAGCCGTGAACATTTCAATCAAGTTCAGCTATAAACATCATCGTACAGCTTAGGTACGCTGTCAGTTTTCTTATATTAGCCTGACGTTTTCCTGTGCCATAGCCACCACGAAAAAAATGTAGCCACCAAAAAGTTTCTTCGCTTGGATCCCTGACCCAGGATGTGACTTCCCCGATCACTCATGGGTTACCCGGACTAGCACACAATCTGCTGTAAAAGTTGCTTATTCATAAATTGTCTATTGGCCTTGAAAATCAGTACGAGAATGTAACTCTTTTGCAACAGCCACACGAGAGACACCTTCGCGTGCTGGTCGCGTGCTGGTGTGCGCGTGGTTGCTGCTGGGCGTGGTGCTGGCGTCAGTGTACAGCAGCAAGTTGACAGCCACACTGGCCGTCACTGACCAGGCGCTGCCCTTCTCCTCCATGGCTGAGCTGGTCAGTCAGGACACGTACACGTGGGGTATACACGGTGGAACGGCTGTGGAGGCAATCCTGAAGGTGTGTGGACAAACTGAACAAAACTCATAATACTAATACTAATACTGCTACTAATAATACTTACAGGGCGCATATCCCCGCGGAACGAGCTCTAGGCGCCTTACAATTTAAAACCGAAGTAGAAAAACATAAAACAACACATTCACTCAATGCACACTACGTAAGAGCAGCTAAAAAAAGTAAAAGAGCACAGATTACAAAACAGACAACACAACTGAGTAGAAATGATAAAGGACAGGCAGAGTCAATTAAAAACCAAGACCAAGTAGCAGTGATAAGACACAAAACAAAAGAGTAGATTGGAAAGAGCCAGACTGATAAAACCTTAAAAGATAGCAGTGGTGAGGAGCTAAAAGTAAGACTGACACTTTTAGACTTGCATATGATGCCACCCTTGCGCATCACCAAAACTACCGTTATCTTGAGAAAACGGCAGGGCTGCATATCCGTTGGAACTATAACAGGACACATGTCCGGACTGACCTTAAAAAATTGTACATTAGTCCTGAATATTGTCCGCTGTGGCGCAAAACTGATAGGACGGACAAGTCCGTCTTGGTAAACACGTGAACGTGTTGTGGTCCGTGTTAAAATCTCAGGGCAGTAATTCTAATCGAATTGTGGGCATTTTTGCTAGCGCTGAAACATTCAAACTTCTCGGCGGTGTCTTAGAAACGCATGAGCAAGATGTTTTATTTCACAGCGTAGCCTGACTCCTTGTAAACGCGACTGTGAAGGTTGGTGGCTTGAATTTAATAGCTTTGACCTATTTACGACAACACCTGGAATTGAAAGGTTGTTCATAACTTGTTGTGACGCGTGTATGTTGTTGGTGACATTGAGTGCACAGTTTATAAGCCGGGATTGTTGTAACGGAGAACCATTACCACGAACACGATTTAAACACACACACACACACACACACACACACACACACACACACACACACACACACACACACACACACACACACACACACGCACGCACGCACGCACGCTTTCCCCTCCTTCCTTCTTTTCGGGTCGTGAGTTCGAATCCCGGCTTGGGCGAAATATTTGTGCTGGCCTTTTTCTCGTTGCCCCGTCTTTGATACCACCCATACTCCCAAACACCCACCCACTCTCCTAAATAAAAAGGAATCTGACTTTGTCGTATGATCACAATCCTAAGCACTGTAAGGCTGCTCCAAATCTTGCTGTCAAACTGAAACAGGCAATTGAATTCTGTCTCTTCTCTAGGCATCAGAAGTGGAGGTGTACAAACAGTTCTACAAAGGAGTTCTGAAGTTCGCCGCGTCAGATCCAAGCGTACGTTCCCCACTGTCGTCAGTCCACAAGGAGAAAGTGTTTGCAGGACGCTACGCTGTGGTGTTAGGTTCGTCGGAATTGTACCACGCGTGGCGCGAGGAAAACTGTGAGATCGCCATGACTACAGGTGTGGGCATGAAAAAAACCGGGGTGTTCTACTTGCAGAAAGGCTCGCCCTACACGTCCATAATATCGTCAGAGTAAGTGTAGGTTTGACAGTATCGTAATACGTTGGTTGGTTGGTTTTTTGGGTTTTTTTTTTTTTTTTTTAAGGGGTTTAGTCTTTTTCTACCACGTAGGGATGATATAGAAAGGCAGGGCAAAGAGGAAAATTCCAGTCAAATAATTTATTTGTCTCCTTGACCGATAACTCTTCCTTTAAAATGAAATGGTTTATTTTTCAGTAAACTAAACAGACTTCACAGCACTTAGGAAAAGCTGTGCTTGTGAATGTGCGTGTATGTTCGAATAAGCGCATCTTATTCTAAAATTAATAGAACTTTTAATGCGCTACAGTGCAGTCTACAGGTTGCGCGAGCCGTCGAAACTTCAAATTCACCTACTCAGCGGTTAACTGTAGCCGCACCACTAGCGCTGCTTACGGTACTCGTGTCGCGAGTACCCTTCTGTGAGATGCTGTCACTGTGCACGTGTCTACGTTAGACATTAGACAAAAGATCTCAGAACTATTTGTGAGCTTAAAATTAATGAAAATGGGCCCCTTAAACAAGCAATGAAGCGGTCACTTACGGAGTGGCCGGGACGTTGAACTCCGTCACAATGTTTACCAAGCCTGTCGTCAGTGTGCATGTTGGGAGCCGGGATAGCCAAATGGTAGAGCGTACGACTTTCAATGCTCGGGTCGTGTGCTCGAATCCCGGCTGGGGCGCTTAATATTTGTGCTAGCCTCCGTCTTTGATATCACCCATACGTGCCTCAGGGTGCATGTGAGTCTCTTTATGTATAATATTGCAGAATCGAGCGGATGGTGGCGGCAGGTCTCGTGTCCCACTGGACAGAGAGATGGTCACAGAAGAACGCAGGACGTTGTGGTGACGGTGGAGAGAAGGGACAGATCCATCGTGAGATTCAGCTGGTGGAGGTTCTGACGGCTTTCTACCTGGCCGGCGCGGGGGTCGGGCTGGCCGTCCTTACCCTCGGGCTGGAGTGTCTTTCTAGGAGGGTGACGTGCTTGGTACGAATCTCGAGGCAGCGCACAATGTAATGCTTTTATATTACTGAGGGCGGAAGTATATTATCTACAGCTATAATTATGTTTCTTTACAACAGTCAACCAGACATGCATGCACATTTTCAAATTCTGGCACTTGAACTATATACACATATAAATCTGATGCTGAAGTGTGTTCACTGAGAATGAAGCAGTGCGAATATGACACAGAACAAGAATTGTGAAGATACACCGCTTTAATGTAAGTGGCATAACGACACAGGAAAGACTTCAAAAAGACATAACACTTTGTAGGTAACAAACCAGTTTTCAAAATTTGCAATGTAAATATTTTTGTGAATAAAAGTATTTGTATTTTTTTTCTGTGTATTTATGTTTATTTCCCGTTTCTAGGGGAAAATGTAGTTTACAATAGACACAATGTTTATATCCCTCCCCCCCCCTCACGCCCCACCCCCTTCCAATTAAAAAAAAAAAAAGAAGAAAAAAAAAAGAAGAGAAAACAAAGAATCACAACAAAAACACCAAACCACACCACCACGGCCACCACCACTACCACTACCAACTCGAAAAAATCGAAATGACAGTCGAAGCACGAACGCATTTCAACTATCCAAGCGAGACAACTAAGATAAGAAGCATTGAAGCTGTGCATACTGTATAGTTTTAAAAAAATCGAAACCATCATGAAAGCTGATTTGTATCAACGACAATTTGTTTCCGTGCACTATTATCGAACATCATCTAAACGTTCGCGAAAATAGAATCGGTAAAGTGTCATTATTAAAAGCAAACATTTCTAGTCCCGCTTCGAGTGACAGATACAACACAATATTAACGACCGTTATTCGTTTAGCAAGAATCATTTCTGCAAATACTTATCGACAACCCTTGTTGCACGCAATGAAATAATTATCTGAATACACATGCTAGGAGATCTGGGACGCTTCATCGTTTTGCAGATGAAACAAAATACATTTCTGTGTATTCTTTTATCGATTTGGGGCTTAATTTGCGCACATCGGCGTGAAATCGGATGAAGAGTAAACGCTGTTTAATATAAACAAGGATTTACTCAGACAACATGAGACCAGATGGTGCAGGCAGAAGCTCTACAAGAGGCTACAACGTATTTTCAGTATTGAAGCATTGTTTTTAAGTATATAAACGACTAAGAACAACGTACAATGATCTAGAATAAACTGTTCTTTCGATTATCCATTGGGAGGACATGTTGACACAGGAGGACCAGAACTCCCAGGTCCTAACACGTTCTGCAAAGTAATGATCGACCCACAAACTGGATGTTTATCGCTGGCTAGGGTACCTCCCTTCTTCTTCTTGTCGATCGGTCTCAGTGGGCTCTCTTGCCCTCGTGCAAATGCCGCTGTGCGCTGAAGGTCTACCAGACTGCCGCAAAATTTCCTCGCCAGTGAGATCTTCGACGTCAAGATCTGATGCCTTAGGTCTTCATGTACAGGCTTGGGTACTAGTTTCAGATGCTGACATGCACTTGCAAGTGGTGCGATACTGCATCTTTGTCATGCTCATGATCGCAGTACCCGTCGCAAAGCAGTCAATGGGAAAAGTCTGTAGAGATAGTGCCACCTTCACTTACGGACGAGACACTTGTGAGTGTTACACACATACACGAATCTCTTAGAGTTGTGGCTTGCCTAGAATAAAACAACTTTTGTAGGTATATATTCGAATGTGAATAAAAAATATGTAATCAATAAAAGCTGTGAATGTACCTTTGTACTCTGTCGCAAGTACATCTTTCCTTCACATACCTGCTGACTTGCTTTGATAATTTCGGAGTTTGTCCGTAAAACAATAATGACATAATTTCCTTTCAAATGAGCCACTATAAAGTCACAACAGTCGTTTCCAGTGCTGCCGTTTCTTTCTTTCTTTTTTTTTCTTTCTTTCAGTCTTTCTTGTCTTCCCTGTTTCTCTCTGTCCTTCTCTGTTTTGTCTTCCTTTCGTCTTTAGTGAGCACACTGACTGCAGAGTTGCTGGACACATTGGGATGGACAGCAGTCACTGTGATATACCAAAACCAGTCAGGTGAGACACTGCAAGTTACTTCACCATTTTGCTGTTCTGACCAGAATACAGTAAAAAAAAAAAAAAAAAAAAAAAAGTCAGGCGCTAATCAGCGTTTGTTTCGCTGTATATTATTAAGTACTTCGCAAACAACACCTTTCAACACGGAGTGGAAGGATCACAATACACACGAATACAAAATCGCTGTGATTTCTCAGAGACGAGACTGATCACGTATGTGATCATAGCGCTGAAATGCCATCTTGTAATGAACTGAACTGATGGGAACTAAACAAAAGCGTTCGTTATTCAGCTAAAATAATGGTCGATTGTCTCATTGCAGACGTTCTTCATCTTGATGTGCTTCTAAACGAAGTCAATGTTCGAAGGATACAGTATTCAGTATTGGAAGACAGACAGAAGGCATACGACACGTTTCTATCAACATCAAGTACAGGGGGAAGATATCTGGTCCTCGGGTCTTTTGAGGCGGTTCACGAAGTGTTTCAGGAAGTAAGTAAACTTTGTGTGTGTGTGTGTGTGTGTGTGTGTGTGTGTGTGTGTGTGTGTGTGTGTGTGTGTGTGTGTGCGTGCGTGCGTGCGTGCGTGCGTGTGTGTGTGTGTGTGTGTGTGTGTGTGTGTGTGTGTGTGTGTGTGTGTGTGTGTATTAGTAGTTCTTGGGAGGAACCCACCACTCTCACGAGACCAAGCTTCACAAAATGGCAACTAAAGCAGCTAGACAGCCCTGATTAGTGGCTATTTTTAGCGACTTTGTCGTAGGACGTGTAGTACAGGTATGGAAGCGTTAGGCCAAAGAAAGTCATATTTCTCTACTATTAGAAGCCGCAAAGTCACGAAAATGGACGAAATGGCCAGAATCAGCTCATTAGGAACATGGAGATTTTAATACCCGCGGCCTTTTCTTAACCGCCCGTACCAAAATTTGTTCAGGACACAATAAAGTTGTATTGTATTGTATTGTATTGTATTGTATTGTATTGTATTTCTCCAACTACCTCAGTGACGGGTATTCAGCAGTATCCTGTGTACGTCATTTTTTTTCCAGGTAGCCCGACTTGCAGATGAAAACGATTGTTTGGTCAAACTGTTTCACACGGAGTGGGTCACTGTTGTTGCCAAAGAACATCTTTTCAAACTTGAAAGTTCTGTCCAGAGTTTCGAAAATGTCGTTGTAATAGCAACAGCACAGGTGAGTTTGAACACAACACCCACTCATTGATGTACATGTACATGTTTATGGGGACATGTGTGTGTGTGTGTGTGTGTGTGTGTGTGTGTGTGTGTGTGTGTGTGTGTGTGTGTGTGTGTGTGTGTGTGTGTGTGTGTGTGTGTGTGTGTGTGATTCAGTGATTGTGCTGTCTAGACTACAACGGCTGATTAATTATTCACTGCAAGACACATTATGTCCTTCTTAATAAACGTTCACACAATCCTCATCCATCCAATTCCTACATCCAGTTTATTCCAAACTGCTCTGGGATGTGATGGTTGTATGTTGTTGTTTATCTTTAACAACAGGGCCAGCTGTCTCTGTGGACGATGCGTCGTGAGGGGGACGTTTCGAAAGCGCGATTCGTCACAGCACTTCCACATCACCTACCGCCCTGCCCACGTTGCCAGATTTTTCCCAACCCGTCCCAAGGACTCGGGGGTCGCACGCTCAAGGTTGCATTTCGAAAGGTTGGTACGTCAGAGGACCATCAAGAATATGAACGCAGCTGACCAGCACAGCGTGTGCCAGAGACGTGCGACCAGGAAAGTTAGGGCTGGTGCAAATGTCGTTCGCACGGCCGGCTGAGGTCATTGTAGTCAGGAGTTAAAATAGTCCATGATTCAAAAGGACGAAAAGTGTGTAGCATTTAGTGTCCACATGGCAAAGCCAAAAGCGCGCGTCTGCCTTGCAATCTGGAATTTAGAAAAAAAAAAAAAAAGCAGAACAATAAACCTAAAATCTGTGCAATTTGGTGCATTTTGGGCATGATTTTAAGTGCTCCAGAGGACGAAACACTTTTCGGAGGAAATGTTTAAGAATTAGACTAAAATCTGTCCAATTTCGTGCGTTTTGGTATGATTTTAATTGCTTCAGCGGTGGAAACACACTTTTTGAGGGGAGAAAAATGTTTAGCCATACGTGGAAATCTGTCAAAAGGTTTAAGCCCTGTGTATTGCATTTTGAGCTCTACTTGTCAAATCAAATCAATTAAAAAAAAATTTACCCTAAAGGAAAGTCTGACCAATAAGATAATTAAGATTATTTCGAGCATACTGTTGCTGTTTCAAAATAACACGTTGTCGTCTATGAAGCCTAAAAATGTCGTATGTTGACTGAATGGGATAGATTAAACCTTTAAAGGCTGTTGTTCGAAAACGAACAGGAATTGTGTTGATAATAACGGTGTCTGATTGAGTGGTTGTTTGATCTTCTACAGGTTGGGTACTTTCTGTACAGTGTCTCCAGAAATGGAAGCACGCTGTATCAAGGCGTTCTCATGGACCTTCTCCACGAGCTTTGTCTTCGTCTCAACTTCACGTACGCAAAATACTGCTTTCAGCTCTCTCTCTCTCTCTCTCTCTCTCGCTCTGTGTGTGTGTGTGTGTGTGTGTGTGTGTGTGTGTGTGTGTGTGTGTGTGTGTGTGTGTGTGTGTGTGTGTGTGTGTTATGTTGCTGGTCATCGAGTTGTAATCTGTACGTTTATGCTTCTGTCGCAAAATGGTAAAAGGGCCTCTGCATATGAAATAACCAAATCCATAGAACACGATCAGCAAACTATGTGGTCAAAGAATACAAATGCACGTGGCCTCAAACTGCCTATATATTCCCTATTAGCCTCAGGCACCACAGTCATCCCTAAAAGTGCTTCAGTCCAGACACTAAAATTACCATGCACAGACCATTCAAGGGCACGTACCTGACAGGTGTTAAAAAAAATTGAATGACTACTTTCCGCTCAGGCCTCACTGGAGTAATGCTAGTCTACTTTCTGTTAAGGCCAGAAAACCACTTCACCGAAATCTACTTGCGTCATGTTTGCCTCTCTCGTGCGCAAAACGTCCAAGCTTCTCTGGCAGCCTGCCTCTTCTTGCAACCCACTGGCATTCACCTTGCCCTACCAAATACAAAAATCACGAAAATCACGCTTTTTCGTGACAACAAAAATCACTACAAACTAGCACACTGGTAAAACAGGGTCCTTCAACCCCCCCCCCCCCCCCCCCCCCCCCCCAAAAAAAAAAAAAAAACCCACTGAACTTGACCCCACGCTTAGTCTGTCCTTATCCGTGTTGTTGATGCTTTTTTTTACGTCACAGGTACGTCATCGTGGAGGCGCCTGACAACAATTACGGTCAAAAGCTGGAAGATGGGCGGTGGAATGGACTCATTGGCATGCTGACCCGAAAGGTGAAGTTGGATCTAGAGTAGGTTTGGTATTTTGGTAGATGTGTCGAGGTGTAAAAAGCTTTCTACGCTTATTAAAGACATGTGCCATGAATACAATTGGTATCAATTAGTTTTGGTCCTGGACAACCCATAGGTTCCTGTCATTCATTTTTTTTTGTGGTCAATCTCAGGAGGCTGACATTGCAGTGTCAACGTTCAGACTAACCAATGAGAGGGCAGCAGTAGTGGACCCAACCTCCGCCTACTCCTACGATGACGCTAGGATCATATTCAAAAAGCCACATCGAGATGCACCAAGAGATACGTGGAGCTTCTTCTTCAAACCCTTCCAGGCGGGTGTGTTTGCTGCAGTGGGTGCCAGTTTCCTGGCTTCGCTTGTCCTGCTGATGCTGTGTGAAGCGTGTCGATACTGGTGGTCTGGTCAGATGGTGGCGGCTTTCGGAAGGGACTTTGGGATGCTGCTGATGGTGGACGGGGTGGAGGTGCTGCTGGCTGGGCTGGTAAACAGACGTAAGTTGCCGTCGACAATGCACTGATTTGTCAATGTCTTCTCAAAGGTGGGTGGGTGCTTGGGAGTTTGACGCCCTTTTCCACCACGTGAGGGTGATACATTGTATCAAAGACGGGGCAACGAGAAAAAGGCCAACACAAATATTTGGCCCAGCATCTCAAAGGTAACTGCGGCGTATACAGGCAGTTATTCAGTAGCTGATTTGTAGAATAATAAACCGACGAAAACGGTAAAGATGTGAATAAAAGAAAAGGTCTGTCTGTTTTCTTTCAATATTGATCGCGCAGACATTTTTATCCAAGGATGTCCGTTTTTCAGCCACTATCCTCTGCCTCCTTCCCTCCCCCACCTGCTCTCCTCCAACCCTCAATCTCCAGGAAAACAGACATCTACAATAAAGGAAGTGTCACGAGCAATTCAGATTTGAAAGGTCCCAGTCAAACCTACCAGTACACTACGACATTCAGATTCATCCCCAACGAACAGTGGACATTGTCAATATTTCTGTCCGTGAACACACCCAGGAAAGTTTGCTGTAAATGTTCTGCAGAGCGTTGATTGGTAAAATGTGTTTAAATGGCAACAGCCACAGCAGAGGTTGCTACACGTGCGGGTCGCGTGCTGGTGTGCGCGTGGTTGCTGCTGGGCGTGGTGCTGGCGTCAGTGTACAGCAGCAAGTTGACAGCCACACTGGCCGTGACTGACCAGGCGCTGCCCTTCTCCTCCATGGCTGAACTGGTTAATCAAGACACGTACACATGGGGCCTACCGTCATCTGGATCTGCAACGGAGGCAATACTGAAGGTTTGGGATCCGTCAGTGTGTTGTGTTTTCCATGTTGTCCATGTGATGCTGTCCACGATCTTCGTTCAAAGAGGTGCTGTAGCAGATGACATAATGCCGTATGGCACAAGCACGATTTGTAATCACTCTGCGTTCAATTTTCTGTTTACTGGCAGATGTACCCGGGTTTGCCTAGAAATCACGTGACTGGTCTACGGGAAGTAACCCCATTGCTCAGTTCGCCGACTTCGCATCGCAGTTACTTCCCGTGGACCAGTAACACGTGGGATTACAGTGTTTTGAAAGTAAGTGGAAAAGGCGGATAATTACAATAATTTGACGATTTTCCGAGATGTTTCCCGCCAGATTGTTCCCGGGGTCCCCTTGAGTACAGCCACCAATCGTGATCGCGATGTGAGAAGTCGAAATTAGGTTTTAATGCATACAGACAGACAGACGACCAGACACAGAGTTCATTTCAGTGTATATTTAGATACTTCACATCGGTGCGAATTTCCACTGGCCTATCCTGCAATTATTCTGTGCTTACAAATCGTGAGCTGTTTTGTATTGTCTACCATCGTACCACTGAGACAAACGCACAGTGACAGCACCGCAGCAGTTTTCCATCTCAGAGGCGTTACGAACATAGAGGCTTTAAGCACGTGTTGCTGATTTGTGATCACAATTTTAGAACTCCGAAGCTCTAGGACCACTCCAAAAATCGCAGTCAAAATAGAAACAGGAAAACCAGTAACACACGTATACACAAGCACGCATACACCCACACCGGCATTTGTACAAATATACTCAAAGAGAAAGCACACACGCTAACAAACACCAGGTAACGTTAATCACAGCAAAAAAGTCCATTTTTCTTAAATAACTGTCCATCAAGCTTTAATACACACACTGACAAAATTTGTAACAGAAATTAAAAATAAAGAAGAAAAAAATGTAGTGCTAGCAACGGCAGGTAAAACTACTGTTTCAAATCAATGACCTCAGCCGTTGTAAAATAAAGTTCTCTCTCTCAAACAAAAACAAAAACAAACCAGTATCAAATGTTGGTGTGCCCGTGTCCTTTGCAGGCATCAAAAGTGGAGGTGTACAGAAAATTCTACGAAGGAGTTCTGAAGTTCGCCGAGTCTGACCCAAGCGTGCTGTCTCCAAAGGGTTCAGTCCACAAGGCAAAAGTGTTTGCTGGAAATTATGCTGTGTTACACGGTGGGTCGCTAACATACCAAACATGGCACCAGGAAAACTGTGAAATCTCCATGACGAAAGGCGTGGGCATGAAGAAAACTGTGGTGTTGTACCTGCAGAAAGGGTCGCCCTACACATCACTGATATCGTCAGGGTTAGTATGAAGGTGTAAGGTTAAATTTAGAGGTTAACGTCCGAGGGTAGACTTTCGGGTACGGGAGATACGTGTCGGAACTTTCAACCTCTTCGTGAATAAAATTGGTGAAACAAATGGTTTGACAGTATACAGTAAACGCTGTATGGGTTTTCACTCCTCCAGAAAAAAGGCAAGAGTGACGTACCTTACAATTGCGCCTTTATCTGTAGCCCAGTAACTATAAGGAAAAGATTAAAACAACAACAACAACAACAAAAAACCCACATTTTACTTTTGCTTTGGGGGAAATGCAATCCGTGATTCAAAAGACTTTCTTATGTTTTCCCATCCAGTCTTCTTTAAAACAATACTCACAAGAATTGTGAACAACAACAACAGCAACAACAACGTATTGTATTTTGTTCACGGCTTCTCGTATAGTTATGTGCTTGCAGCAAGACCGTAAAAAAACCCAGCTTAACCAACCAATTAGTGGTTACCAAACGTCTGGTCGCAGTGTGAGTGTTCCTCTGTGTGTACACTATAATATTGCAGAATCGAGCGGATGGTGGCGGCGGGTCTCGTGTACCACTGGACAGAGAAATGGTCACAGAAAAACGACCGTTGTGGTGACAGCGAAGACGGGGGACAGGTCCATCAGGAGATTCAGCTTGCGGAGGTTCAGACGGCTTTCTACCTGGCCGGCGCGGGGGTCGGGCTGGCCGTCCTCTCCCTCGGGCTGGAGCGTCTTGTTAGGAGGGTCACGTATATGAATCTGGAAGCAGCGCACAGTGTAACGGTTTGACATTCCTGAAGGCGGAAGTTTGTTATCTATAGCTACGCAGATCTTCAACAGATGTACTCTGCATTTTCCAAGACTGGCATAACGAAGCAGTAGATGAAAAGAGACAGAAGGGTGGGTTGGGTGGGTGTTTAGGAGTTTAACGTCCTTTTCCGCCACGTATGGGTGATATCAAATACGGGGCAACAAGGAAAATGCCAGCACAAATATGTGGCTGTAGGTGGGATTTGAACTCCCGCCCCGAGAATTGGGAGTCCAACGCTCTACCATTCGACTGTCCCGGCTCCTGTCCCGAAAAGAGACAGAGGAGTTGTGGAGATACACTGCATTTTTATAATGGTATAATGACGCAGAAAACATCCTAAAAGTATATAACCGTTTACAGTAAACCCACAAATGATTTTTTTTTCAAAATGTGCAAATTTGATTGCTAATAAAATTGTTCATATTTATTTTTGTATTGTTTCCCGTTTTTCTGATGAAAAAGTAGCGTACAATAGACAAAAAGGAACACGGAACCTGTCTTGTCCCACCCTCTCCAACGCCCCCACCTACACGCATAAAAAAGCAAAGCAAAACAAAACAAACAACAAAAAAAAACCCAAAAAACACAAATACAAAAAAAAACAACCCACAAATCCCCCAATCCCATCCCCGAGAAAAAAAGCGCACAATGATTCACCCCCAACCACCACCACCACCACCACCACCACCAACTCGGAAAAAAGCGCACGTTTTCCGACTTAGTTTTCTAGAAAATCGAAACCATAATGAGAGATGTTTAGCATCAACGACGATTTGTTTCCATGCGCTATTACTGAATATTATCTAAATGTACGTGTAATTAGAGCCGGTAAATTATCATTTTTTTAAAGGAAGATTTAGGTGCGCTTTAGATGACAGATACAACACAATTTTAACTGAACGTATTCTGCTCTGCGTGATTCATTTCTTCAAATCAATATCAACAGCCCTTTGTCAGTTCGCAGTGAAATAATAATACGAATACAAATGCTAACAGAGCTGGAATGTTGCATCGTTTTTCAGATGAAACAAAACAAATTTCTCTGCAGTATTGATTTTCGGCTAAATTTGCGCACGTCGACGTGAAATCGGATTCAGAGTAAACGCTGTTTCTCACAAACTGGGATTTACTCAGACAACACGACAGACATCAGAGACCTGATGGTGAGGACACGTAAAGCTCTCCAAAGGACTGCGGCCTATTTTCAGCATTAAAGAATGTTTGTAAAATACATACAAGAAGAACGCACCGTGGTCTATTATAAACTATTCTTTGGTGTTTCCATTGAGAGGAGATGTTGACCGACACTGGAGCAGTGGAGGACCAGAACTCCCAGGTCCTGACGCGTTCTGCAAAGTAATGATCGACCCGCAAGCAAGATATTTATCATTGACTTGGTCTTGGGTACTTTTTTCTTTTCGTTCTTTTTGTCGATCAGTCTCAAATGGGCACCCCGCTGTGCGCTGAAGGTCCTCCAGACTTAGGTAGACGGTAGAGCTTCCTCGCCAGTCCGATCTCCCACGTCCAGTTCTGACCCCTGAGATTTTCGTGTACTGGCTTGGATACTAGTTACAGATGCTGACATGCACTTGCAAGTGGTTGGATACTGCGTCTTTGTCATGCTCATCACCACGGTACCCGTCGCAAAGCAGTCAAGGGGGAAAATATGTAGAGGCAGTGCTACCTTCACCGATGGACGAGAAAGTCGTGAGTGTTACACACATAGGCACTTCTGACAATTGTGGCTCTTGTCATATCAGCTGACTTGATTTGATAATTCTGGAATTTGTCTGTAAAACAACCATGACATAATTTCAGCCACTTTAAAGCTACACTGTACAACAGTTGTTTCCAATGCTGCCTTTTCTTTCTCTCTTTCTCTCTTTTTTCCCTTCTGTTTTGTTTTAATTTCGTTTTTAGTGAGCACACTGACTGCTGAATTGTTGGACACATTGGGATGGACAGCGGTTACTGTGATATACCAAAACCAGTCAGGTGAGACACTGCAAGTTGCTTCACGCTTTTGCTGCTCCGACTAGAAGACAGACAAGGAAGTAAGTCTGGCTCCAGTACTTTGCAAACAACACCCTTCAACAAGGAATAGAAAGATCATAAGAAACACGAATACAACATCGCCGTGAAGACTTCCCAGAGATGAGATGGAGCGCGTATATGATATTCCTAGCGCTGAAATGCCGTCTTGAAATGAACTGATGGGGACTAAACAAACGCGTTCGTTATTCTGCTAAAATAATGGTCGATTGTCTCATTGCAGACGTTCTTCATCTTGATTTGCTTCTAAACGAAGTCAATGCTAGAAGGATACAGTATTCAGTATTGGAAGACAGGCAGAAGGCATACGACACTTTTTTATCAACATCAAGTACAGCGGGCAGATATCTGGTCCTTGGGTCTTTTGCGGCGGTTCACGAAGTGTTTCAAGAAGTAAGTACATTTTGTTTGTGTATTTGTTAATGTTTAGACTCACTCCCGCTAGAACAAGCTTCAGAAAAATGACCACTGGTATTTTCAATGCTCACATCATTTCGGGGATATCTTCCGTGATTATTACCGATGTTTATTTACATTTTCCTGTTACTTCCGTCGTAAGGGATATCTTCCTTTTGTTTAGTCTGTATACATAATATATAGTTTAGATTTAGTTTAGATACGGCATTGTCAGCATAGGTTAATTTCCCTTACTTGTTCTTTTCCTTAACATCACCCCCTCCCCGGCGCTATCAAAGACAATTTTGCGTGATCAGGACATAATACAATTGTATTGTATTGTATTGTATTGTATTGTATTGTATTGTATTGTATTGTATTGTATTACTAGATAGTAATGGTGTTGGTTTATCTTCTTCTCTGACTACCTCAGTGACGAGTATTCGGCATTTTTTTTTTTCAGGTGGCCCGACTTTCAGACGAAAACAACTGTTCGCGCAAACTATTTCACACGGAGTGGATCACTGTTGTTGCCAAGGAACATCTTTTCACTTTTGAAAGTTCAGTCCAGAGTTTCGAAAATGTCGCTGTCATAGCAAAAGCACAAGTGAGTTTGAAGAACACAACGCTCATTCAAAGTTCAATCAACGCTCATGAAGGATTCTACTACTCTGTGTGTGTATGTGTGTGTGCGTGCGTGCGTGCGTGTGTGTGTGTGTGTGTGTGTGTGTGTGTGTGTGTGTGTGTGTGTGTGTGTGTGTGTGTGTGTGTGTGTGTGTGTTACAGATGATTGATTATTGGTAACATTCACAGTAAGATAGGGAATAAGCGGAGAAGCGTTCATGCAATCCTAATCCATGCATTTCATACACCCAGTTCATCCCAAACTGTTCTGGGATGTGATGGTTGCATCAAAGATCTTGAAAACATAAAGTTTCTGATTCCAAGGTCTTTGGTTGCATGTTGCTGTTTATTTTCAACAACAGGGTCAACTCTCTCTTTGGACGATGCGTCGGGAGGGGGACGTTTCGAAAGCTCGATTCGTGACGTCACTTCCGCATCAGGTACCGCCCGGTGCACGTCGCCAGATTTTCCCAAACCCGCTCCACGGGCTTGGTGGTCGCGCGCTCAAGATTGCCGTTCGGGAGGTTGGTACAGTTTCACGATTTAAGATTTTATTTCCTTTTGTCCCTTTCGGGGTTTGGAGGATACGGTGAAAACATCTCAGTCTCAATGCTAAAAATGACACAGAATCAAGTTCCACACAAGATTACAAAAATGTGCCGTGAATATACATACATTTACAGGCAAGCACAACAAAAACCTTTTCGCAATTAAGTTGGCAACAGCTTTCACACACACACACACACACACACACACACACACACACACACACACACACACACACACACACACACACACACACACACACACACACACACGCACGCATGCACGCACATACATAAACAAGGCGTAGTTTTCTGTGAGGCCTGGTAATCTTAGAGTTTCCTCCGAATGGTTATTGTTCGAAAAATGCAAAGTATTGTGCTGATAAAAACGGCGATTGTGTGTGTGTGTGTGTGTGTGTGTGTGTGTGTGTGTGTGTGTGTGTGTGTGTGTGTGTGTGTGTGTGTGTGTGTACCTTTCAGGTTGGGTACTTTGTGTTCAGTGTCTCCAAAAATGGAAGAAAGGTGTATCAAGGCGTTCTCATGGACCTTCTCCACGAGCTTTGCCTTCGTCTCAACTTCACGTACGCAAAATAGTACATTCAGATTTCTCTGCCTGTATAGTCCCTGTCAGCAGCCATGAGAACAGTAAAAACAACAACAACAACAAATACCTATGTGCTTTATGCTTCTTTCTGTCACAGGTACGTCATCGTGGAGACGCCAGACAACAATTACGGTCAACAGCTGGAGGATGGGCGGTGGAATGGACTCATTGGCATGCTGACCAGAAAGGTGAAAACGTATATCATGTTTGTTCTAATACTTGTGTGATTTTCGGTTTACTACACTGTGACAAACCGCATTTATGGGGTTTTCATTGATTTATGGGGTTTTCATTGATTGTGTGTTGCCGTTTTCAAAAGTGTATTTTCATGTGTAGCGTTAACTAGTGTTTTAGACAGGTAGTACTGTACTGGAGTTTATCCCAGTCTACCTAACGTTTTCACGTGCGGGAAAATGTTTATGCACGGCTATAGCGGTTGCTTGAGTTTTACTCTGTACTAGAGACTGTTGTAACACAAGTAGACCTGAGTTGTTGTCAGCTTACGAAGTGAGCAATTGCGACAAAGATTGTGCGCAGTCCTACTATTGACCGGTGGAGGGAACAGGTCTTTTTTTCCCCACCCGGCTTCTTTGTGTTCCGTATGCCATAGCGCTACAGGTATGTTTGATTTTTGAATATTGTTTGTCTATTTCAAGACCAAGTGGGTTGTTTGATAACCCTATGGATAACTTGATGCTGTTATGATGTATATCTGATTTAGTTCTGAATGTTGGACTTCTCAAATGGTTATTCAGTTGAGAGAATTTTTGGTAGGATGTTTTGAATTTCATTCTTGTGAGGAATCAGTTGTGAGAATATGGTTTGAGGTTGATGATGAGGATATAAGTTTGAACTGTTTGATATTGTATGGGTACTTGGTAACTGGAAGGTGAATTTGTTGATAATTTCTGATATCAATTCATAACTGGAACTTTCGAGATCGATGTCAGATGTTATTGTTGTTGAGATGGAACTTTGTTCAGGATCAAAGTTAGTTTATGGAGAAGAAATACTATCCGAGATAGTGGTAGTAATTACGGGTTAATATTGTACAGGAACGACGCCGGAGACCCGGTGAGCTGACCGCATTGTAATATGTCCGCCTGATCAGCGTACACGACACCATGTTTGTCTACTATTGTCTGCCCCGTCGTTGTGGAGCTTGAAGCCAGCGACGTGTGTTTGTCTCCCTTGAGATCACGTGCAGCCATCCCGTCGAGCGCCGTGTCAAGGTGGAGCTCTCCCTGAGTCTGATGGGGTACACCATCCTCAGCGTATTATTTGCGAAGGTGTCTGCGGTCCAGCATTATTCAAGTCACTTCCAGAAGAAGTGCTTCCATTCACTCATTCCAGGAGAAGGTGAAAAGATTTGAATCGCCCGGAATTCCCAGAGGAATCGTCTGGACTCAAGTGTATATATTTTCTATTCAACATCAACAAGTCTTCACCCAGTCTACAGCATCGTGTCGACCAAGCTTGTTGAGTCATCTTGTTTATTCCACTTTATTAATTTCACATCTAATTGTGTATAGTTAGTGGTTTTGTCCGCGTTGTAGTAAATTTTATATCCAGGCACATATCCTTTGAATAACCGATGTGCTGGTGAATTTGGAGGCTTCTGTTTTTCAGCTGTGAATGTAGTTAAGCCTTAAATCTACTTATTAATTCATGTGATTGTTTTCGTGTATAAAAGGTCTCAGTCAAAAGAATAACTATTTGCTTGTGTGTATGAAAGGGAGTGGATGACGTTTGCATGCGTGCCTTTCTGAATGTCTGTGATGTGGAAGCGGAGTGAAAGTGTGAGACCGCCTTACGTTACATACACTCGTGCTTTCGGACTAGGAGCAAGGGTGCGATATCATGTCACAAAACGTTTTCGAGGGTGAATTAACTTCCAGCAGTCCGTTACTGTTACAAACAAAAAATGAGAACAATGTGAAAAAGATGAAGATACCTGACACAGCCTTTTTCGTGGTACCCTGACGCTGCGTGTTTGAGGGAGGCGGTCTGGCGACGGCGGTTCAGAGTTGGGGTTCCCGAATAACCGGAGTGAATTTATCCTCACAATGCTCAACGTGAAATGTGGTGAAACGCAAAATGCGTGTGCCATGGATACAACTGGTACCAAGTAGTTTTGTATGCGCCATGATTAAAGGACAACCCATACGATCTTTTGATTCTTTTTCAACCTTAGGAGGTCGACCTTGCAGTGACAGCGTTCAGACTAACCAGTCAGAGGGCAGCAGTAGTGGACCCATCCTCCGCCTACTTCTACGACGAGGCCAGGATCATATTCAGAAAGCCACAGCGAGATGCAGCAAGAGATGCGTGGAGCTTCTTCCTCAGACCTTTCCAGACGGGTGTGTTTGCTGCAGTGGGCGCCAGTTTCCTGGGTGCGCTCGTCCTCCTGATGCTGTGTGAGGCGTGTCGATACTGGTGGTCTGGTCAGATGGTGGCGGCTTTCGGAAGGGACTTTGGGATGCTGCTGATGGTGGACGGGGTCGAGGTGCTGCTGGCTGGGCTGGTCAATAGACGTGAGTTGTCGTCAGTACCGCGCTGAGTTTTCATGTTTTCTTCAGTTACAGCTGACCCTCACGTATAATGGGGGTGGATGGGTGTTTGGGGTGGGTGGGTGGGTGGGTGTGGGTGGGTGTTTGGGAGTTTAACGTCCACGTATGGGTGATAACAAAGACGGGGCAACGCAGGAAAAAAAAAACCCGCCAGCACAAATATTTAGCCCCAGCCGGGATTCCAACTTACGACCCGAGCACTGAAAGTCCAACGCTCCACCATGCGGCTATCCCGGCCCTCCTCAAGTATAATGAAGGCAATTACTCGGTGGCTGATTTGCAGAATAACAAATCATTGAATAGAGTAAACTGGTGGATAAAAGAGAAGAAGAGATAGAATTGAAGGTTCTGTCTTTTCTTTGAAATCCCGCCGCCGACACTTTGGATCGCGCAGACATTTTTATCCACGCATGCCCATTTTTCAGCCATTTCCCTCTGTCCGCGTAATCCCCCATCCCCCAGTCCACAGACATCTACAAGGAATAAGGTGTCACCAGTACAGCAGATTTGAAAGGTACCGGTCAAACCTGGTCAGTACACTTATACATTCACCGCGAGGAAAATTGTACATCGTCAATATTTCGTTCCGTGAACACACCACGGAAAGTTTCGCCTGAAGTTTCTCGAAACATTCTTGACAAAACTGTGTTGTCTAAATTTGCAACAGCCACAGGAGAGTTTGCTTCACGTGCGGGTCGCGTGCTGGTGTGCGCGTGGTTGCTGCTGGGCGTGGTGCTGGCGTCAGTGTACAGCAGCAAGTTGACAGCCACACTGGCCGTCACTGACCAGGCGCTACCCTTCTCCTCCATGGCTGAACTGGTTAATCAGGACAAGTACACGTGGGGCCTCAGTTCTTCTGGAACAGCTACGGAGGCAATACTCAAGGTTTGTGACCCGTCAGAAGGGACTGTTATCTTGTCCATGTTATGCAGTCTGTAACATTCTTTCTAACATTTATTGTAGCAGAGAACATTATGCTGCATTTTGTAATTACTGTGCGTTTAACTATTTGTTTTTATACCTCACGCCAGTAAGATTTCACTTGGTTAAATGTGGATGCCTCACGTCCATAAATAGTAAGAAAACAGCGCGTCAGAGAGATCTGTAACGAGTCATACATCACTTTGTGGAAGCCCGGTAGCTAAAACTTGAAACGTCTCGTGGTTTATCTCGTGGTAAACTTTTCATCTACAAAGCTCTATCTAAATATGAAGCACGTTTTACTGCTTTGTGATCACATTATCAGAACACTGAAACTGTAGGACCAGTCCAAACCTCACAGTCAAAGTGGAGTGGGTTTCAAGGATTTAACGTCCTCAGTAGCCAAAACGGGAACTGGAATAAAAAAAAGTAAAATATCGGTGTGACTATGTCCATTGTAGGCATCAAAAGTGGAGGTGTACAGAAAATTCTACGAAGGAGTTCTGAAGTTCGCCGAGTCTGACCCAAGCGTGAGGTCCCCACTGACTTCAGTCCACAAGGAGAAAGTGTTTGCAGGCAATTATGCTGTGTTATACGGCGGATCGCAGATATACCAAAAGTGGCACCAGGAAAACTGTGAAATCTCCATGACTAAAGGCGTGGGCATGAAGAAAACTGTGGTGTTGTACCTGCAGAAAGGGTCGCCCTACACATCACTGATATCGTCAGGGTTAGTATGAAGGTGTAGGGTTAAATTTTTAGGTACAAACCTATCAAAACAACTCCTGATCCGCAGATGCGATGGTTTCAGTTTAGACTTTTACACCGCCTACTACCTACAAAGAGATTCTTACACTTAAGGAAACTAACTGATTCTGCAAACTGTACATTCTGTGGTATTGAAAAGGAAACTTTAAGACATTTGTTCTGGGGTAGCTCGCATGTACAGTTATTTTGGAATTCGTTGCAGGAATGGCTGAAGAGAAACTGTGACAACTGTACTACATTATCTCTGACAGAAACCTTTGTTTTGTTCGGAGTAGCAAGAAAATTTAAATCAGACATTGTAATAGATTTGCTATTACTACTTGCCAAGTATCATATTTATATAAGTAGACTCAAGGATGTAAGACCAGACATTGATGTTTTTATTCAGCTTTTTAAACAGCGATACAGTGTTGAGAGATACAGATTTGGTGCCATTTGCAAAAATAATGCCAAAATTTGTATTAGATTGGCTCCCATATGAAAAACTCCTACAATGATCATTAACTTATTGAATGACTAAATATATATATATATATATGTGTGTGTGTGTGTGTGTGTGTGTGTGTGTGTGTAAATAGGCACCGAGAGATGCAGGCACCTCTGTGTGTGTGTGTGTGTGTGTGTGTGTGTGTGTGTGTGTGTGTGTGTGTGTGTGTGTGTGTGTAGACCTATATGCAGATGTCAGAAAGCATTCATATCGACATACATACATACATACATATTTATGTATCATTGTATGTGTGTCTGTACTGAATATTGTTATTGTATGCCTGTCACCTGCTTGAAAATCCCCCCAAAAAACAGGAATAAAAAAAAAATTATAGGTACAACTACCGGCAGATGAAATTTCAACCTCTTCGTTAACAAGACTGAAGAAACATGACGTTTGACAGCATACAGAAAATGTAGTATGAATTTTCTCTCCTCTCTGTGAACTCCCCCCCCCCCGACTCCCCCCAAAAAAACAGCGAGAGCGACTGACCTACCTTACCAGCGACTGTAAGGGTGGGTGGGTAATTTGTTTTAGAAGTTTAACGCCCCTTTGCACCACGTACGGGTGATATCAAAGACGGGGCAACGAGAAAAAGACACAAATATTTTTTTTATACTGTTGCATCGGGGGAAATGCAAGTGTCTGATTCAAAAGAATCTTGTATTTTCCTCTCCAGTCTTCTTTAAAATAAAACACGCAAGAACTGTGCAACAACAAAATGTTGTATTTCTCGTGTAGTAATGTGCTTGCAACCCCCCCCCCAAAAAAAAAAAAAAAAAAAAAAAAACAACCCCCAAAACCCCCCCAAAAAACAACAACAAAAAACAACGAAAAAAAACAAACAAACAAACAAACAAACTAACCAGCCAGTGTTTACCAAGTCTCTGGCCACTCTGTGAGTGTGTTTCTCTGTATGTACACTACTGATGATGTTGCAGAATCGAGCGGATGGTGGCGGCGGGTCTCGTGTCCCATTGGACAGAGAGATGGTCACAGAAAAACGACCGTTGTGGTGACAGCGAAGACGAGGGACAGGCCCATCGGGGGATTCAGCTGGTGGAGGTGCAGACGGCTTTCTACCTGGCCGGCGCGGGGGTCGGGCTAGCCGTCCTCACCCTCGGGCTGGAGTGTCTTGTTAGGCATGAATCTCGAAGCACTGCGGTACGTATAAATCGCTGAAAATGTAATGACAACAAGCGCCACGACCACCGCCAACAAAGAAACAAACAACAGGATAATCAGTTTAATTCAGAATTCAGTTCCAGATGGTATGCCTGCGCTAAATTCGCAAACTGGTATGGTTTTTGGTACTTCTCTTTGGCGCACATATCCATCTCTTCAGAAATGCTCATGGCGCCGCAGTGCTTCAGGACGAAGCCTGCTGTCGGTAAGCGCTACTTTATGTGCAAACCTTCACCCTGCTATTCACTCTGGTGTGTGCGACAGTATTTCTGTTTTTCGACGCCACCGGCCACAGCCTACTCTTCTTCGAAAGACGGACGTGGGATTTTCAGCGTGCACACTTGATATCACTGGTGCGTGCGTGTGTACACGAGGACCGAACAAGCACCGTAAACAAGTCTGCAAGTGATTTTGACTCGATTTGGAAAGGAAAAATCCATCCCAAATTCCTGCCCACCAGGGATTCGAACCGGCCGGCTCAGTATCCGAAGTCGGATACCTTAACCACTAGACCAAATCCCCTTGTCGGACTGCGGTAAGTGATAACTTAGCCTCCGGTGCTCTTGAAGTCTACCTAATTTAGTTTTCAGACAAAATCGACATTGTTTAAAGCTAATGTTACCAGCCTGACTGCTTCAGTGGCCGTTCGGCGTCAGATGTACTGCTCGCCGCAACGGACAGTCTCTTGGTGCATGTGTGTGTGTGTGTGTGTGTGTGTTCCCACAACAACGTCGATGTTTCAAATCATTCTCGTGAGGCACATAATACCTGCTGTGCTAAATGTCGCAGAGATGTTTCTCGTTCGTTGTCCAGAAGCACATTGAAGTGAGCGAGATTTCGAGGCCGGGTTTTACTAGGGTTTTGGAAGCGCTGGAAACAGTGTAAAAGCGACAGAACCGACTGTTGATCTGACGGAATAGTAGAGTTTTAATTATGTTCCTGTTTGTCGCGCCGATAAAAAGGTACCCACCTTTCTGCCAGAAAAAGGAGGGGGAGGGGGTGGGGGGAGTATTTCGACTTTTTGTTAATCAAACATTTCTTCATTATCAGCTGCGGCATCACGCTCCGTGACTTTTGTTTTGTGGGTTTAACATCCATTTCCACCACATGTGGAACATGACTTGTTGGCCTTTAGGATCCGAACTCACGACCCAAACATTTTAAGTCCAACAGCTCGGCTATGCCAGCTCCCAACGCTCCGTGATGAAAACAACAATAGGTACAGAGCGAACCGTACCAGCACACTGGTATGAGTATCAACACTATCAACCACTCTATCAACTGTGTACAAAAAAGGACACGACCCACATAGTAAATTTCTCATTTTACTTGTGATGTTTTTATACACCCACTAGAGAGGCATTCCTGAAACAGACAATCCAACCTAGTGATCATTTTATCACAAAAAGTACAGCGTCAATATAAAAATAATACAAATGCATAAAAACCAGCCACCCTTGAGGATATTATGTATTTCATGGACAAAAATCGATATTTCAATAGAGTAAACATTTTTTTTTTTTTTTTTTTTGGGGGGGGGGGGGGGTGTTTTTAGTGCCAAAAACACAACATACACACAAGCTGAAGAAAACAGCAAGAAATTATCAAAACATTTTCAACGCTGCATTCATCCATGCGTTGGTAAATCATTCACTCGTTCGTAATTCATTCATTCATTCATTCATTCATTCATTCATTCAAACACTAACTCATTCAGTGACTCACTCACTCAGTCAGTCGGTCACTTATTCATTCATTTGCTCATCCATTCATTGTGCCAGTCGCTCAAAATTTCAAAACTGTAAGAGAGGAAGTTGTTCCATGCAGTCAGCACTGATCAGCCAGGTTGCGTCAGAGGACATGACGTCATCTCAGCATCAGAGCCGCCAGTACAGATCCCAGCACCATAGTACAGACAGAAGAAAACCCTACGGCAACACACAGAAACCCCATGCGATATACTCTCATAACACACCCGATGGAACAAACAGTGAAACTACTGCAGAAATTGAATGAAAATTGAATGGAACTGTGACCATCAGTGTGGATTGAAAGTCGTGACTATGACACTCTGTACTACCACAGGGATACAGGCAACTGTACTGTTGGCTGGCTGGTTGGTTGGATAAGGATTCAAGTTAACGTCCCGAAAAAAGGAGCAACAGGGAAAAACGCCAGCACAATTTCCTGCCTTCCAGTCAGAAATCTAATACATTGTAACTGGCAGAAGATGGTACTGATTCACAAATTTAAATTTGAACACAACACTACAGTTACTGCTAAATCCACTCACAACGATTAAGAAACAAATGAAGAACAAAGAAATGTTCAGTAGCAAACTTCGATAATCATTGATTAACGCTGGCTGACAGAAGGCAAGTACACTAACGCGCTTTTAAACAATACCAGCATGGATAAGTATTGTTCTTGAACGAACAAAATTTTACGCAATCACAGATAGCCATAAAACAACAACTACAAATGGCGACACTGGTGTTGACCGTAGGAGTGAAGACACGACGTAATGTCGCTACAACCACTTTCCTTCTCGTAACTTTGACTGCTAGCACCTGCTCCGACAGGTTTTAGCTGACAAAGTTTCACTCATCACGTAAAGATTGCCCGTCTGCTGAGGCTAGATCCTCTTCACTCGTGAATATTTTGTATGCGAGTAATCAAAATACAATGTTTGGGTTATTTTGTATTATTTTGTTGTTATTGCTGCTGTTCGGTGTCGCTGCTTCCTTTCTTTTAGGGCTGTGGCAAGCAAGCGTGCACAGACGTCCTCGCACTCGAGCTAAGAAGTCTTGCAAGTCGTGACCGGCGCGTCGGTGACGGTCGTTAGACAGGACACGCAGAACATCGGCAACGTCGGACTCCCGCTTTGGCCACCTTGCGGTACCTCGCGCCATTGCTGCAGGCAAACACCATGCGCCGATATCGCTCCGCCATCGGCTGGCAGCAGCTACCACGACGACGACACGTGCCCTGACACACCCGGTGTCGGACGGGTCGCGTACTGTAGCAGCCTGTTGTGGGGTCGCGGATATAGTTGGTGACTCGCTGGGTGCGACATCGGCTGACGGAGGGAGACACAGTAGCCGTAGTGGCTGAAAGAGATTTGAAGAAGGCGGCTAGGCAAAGCCAGTCGGTCCCTGGTGCTTACGAATCTTGGTCTTATTAGAATTACAACAATAATACTGAAATCCAGATCTAGCTCGACAAAGCTCAGGTGCTGGTTAGAACTCGACAGTGTACGTAGCCACACACACGCAGGAAGCAAGAAGCAGCTGGCAGAAGGGTGTAAGTGTCAGTAAGTGTAGCAAGATGGATTCAGCCTTCATGCGACGCAGGCTGTTACGTGACAGCAACAAGATCTCAGCATACTGAGAAAAACGAACAGGTCTCTGTGATTTTCAAATATTGATTAAAATATAGGTCAGTGCCAATATATTCAGCTGAATCCTGCTGAAATGAAACATGCACTTTTTTTTGTTGTTGCTGAAAGCCTCTACAGTGTGTACAACATGCCTCGACCGGACATTCTGAAGCACTTTCTGGATGTAACTGCAGGCTGAAACTTCGCAGTTTGACGTGCACGACTTGCTGATGTGTTAGAATATCGGCCTGAGAGGGCACGACAGGGCCCACGTGAGCCAAACCAACATTGGCACAGTCTCAAAGACTACACTTGGGAGATTACTGACATGGGGTGGAGCGCGTATGGGCTTTTCCGATAGCAGCGATACCATCTTGAACTGATCTAATTATCCCGTTGTTTGTTTCTTTGTTGTTGTTATTGTTGTTGTTGTTGTTAGTGATAGTGGTGGTTGTCTTTGTTGTTGAATATAGAACACTTCCACTGAAACTCAAGTTCTCGACAGAGTACTGTGAACAGAGTGCGGCTTTGTACGAGAGGTCCAGAAAACATACACCCACTTTGTATGTAAATAGGGAAAGCGACTCCTTCGCCGCAGTCGATTTTACTCGGTTTATCGTTTCTGAAAATATGTTCCTTGCCTCTGTCAGCCAAGCGCGCGGATACAAAAAAGCAAGCTCAAAACCAAATACAGAATGATCTAGAGAGAAGGAGACTGCATGGAAACTTCACAACACAACATAAAATTTCAAGGCACAGAGAAAACAAAGGTTCGCGTTACACTGATACAGACAGTGTATACTGATACTGACATCATCATGCAGGGAAGTGAACTATAATAATCGGCCATTCTGGTTACTGGTTAGTGAGACTGGTAACTGATATATATATGTATACAAATGTAGAAACTGAAATGCGTTTATTTTACACACATAAGATGTGAGTCGCCAACAAACAGTGTATTAGTTCTGTAAGATCTTTGAGATAAGATAGCCACTAAGCAAAAAAATAAAATAAAATAAACCCTCGAGTAACCAATAAACGGGTTACTGGTTAATGATATCAGTAACTGATACATATATCTGCGAAAATGACGTCAGCATGGCACGTTAAGTTTACAAAATAGGCAGGGCTGGTATTCATGGCGCCCGTTTAGCCATGATAAACGTGTAATTTCCCATGTGTATACGCCCGTTCAGATTTAAACGCGTTTATCCTATCTAAATGTAAGTAAAAGCGCGTCATGCATACCACAGGCCTTGTTACTAAATGTGAAATGGACAGTGATCAAGATGTGTAAGCCAGATCAAAGTTGCATTAAACAAATATGTCAAGGGTAAAGGAACCCGCAGGTAATCAACTGAAAGCCGGACAAACTTACATACACTACCGATTGTGGTGACATTATTTTCAACAAACTTCTAACTATCTGTGACGAAAACAAACACACAAACAAACAAACGAACAAATATCTGTACACAATTTAAAAAAAAAAAAATTTCTCTTGCACCGTGAAAATACTGTGTTACTTAGGCAGTGTTATGAAGGTAGCTCTCCAGGATTGTCAATTCACATGCTTTCCTAGGCATGCCAGCTACTGTGCATGTAGTGCACCTAATACCCAATGATCCACATGCACATTCATCAGAACTCACATGCACGCATGAATTTTATCAGGAACACACAGCCCATAATAACAATGCTCGAAATCTCGAGAAACAATTCATCCCATTTCACATGCCGCAATCGCAAATAAATAAATAAATGAAAAAAGAGTGAATATTGCCTCTGACCAAGATGTTAAGTGTACATAGTGACAAGACCAGCTGAACCCACATACTGATTGCACAAATGAGCTCAGAGAAAGCACAGCTTGAAATCATGATATTTCAACACTATGGTTGTTAATGCTTTATGACGAAAGCGTAAATTTGTAATGTTGGGCGGTTTCACAGTTCCTGCGATATCGCTATGAGAGGCCAATATCATCTATCATACCCTCTTCTACTCCACCCCCCGCCCATTTACCATATTGTGCTGCGGGAGGGGGTGGCGGTGAGGGTAAAAATAGCATTAGTGATAAGGGGTGGGTGGGTGGGTGGGGGGTCTGGGAGTTTAACGCTCTATTCCACCACGTATGGGTGATAACAAAGACGGGTCAAGGAGAAAAAGGCCAGCACAAATATTTGGCCCCAGCCGGGATTCGAACTCACGACCCGAACATTGACTGAGAGTCGAATGGCATTAGTGATAACACACACAATCAATAAAACACCAAAAAAAGGCATCATGATATCAAACTGTGCTCTCCGACACCAACAGTTATTCGTGAACTTCAGCACCAGCGAACTTGACTTCGTTCTCGCTCTCTTCACTTCGTTAGAATCTGGCGGGTGAAACAATGTAATTACAGTAATGAGAATTGCATCATTGTAACCACGTGCATGTGTTCTTTGCATCGTTCCACTTACTGCCCTAGAACGTGAACGAAACGGAGCAAGACGAAACGAAATGCAGTTCGTTGGTGCCTCTAAAGCTCACTAATGACTAGAAATCATGCTGTGTAAATCATAGTTCGTCAGAGTGCGTCCAGCTTTCACTACCTGGCTGTCGGCCTCCAACGCCACCGGTCTGCCCGCGGCCATCAGACCCCCCAACGCTGTAGCCGCTATCCTGACCTGCACTGCCGGCACCACCACCACCTCCTGACGAAGGGCCCGACCCTCTACAGCGCCCCGGGGCGTTGGGGTGGGCAAAGGTATGCACCTTGTCCTGGTCCCTGGGTCCCAGGCCTTGCTCCAGCTCCCGTCCGTCAGGCCACTGGATGTGGACTCTCACTGCCGAGTTCGACCCCAGTCCGAAGTGGGCGACAGGTTCCATCTGACAGAGGTACCCGGAACCGCCGTCAACCACCCGCGTCAGCCGCGTGCCGTCCGACAGGGTCACTGTGACCTTAGCGCCTCTGGCAGGCGCGCAGTAACGCGTGAGGGGCGCGACGCGCAGCCAATGGTTGCTGGCGCCCTGAGTCACGTGGTACAGGCTGAGCTCCTGACGGGACGACTCTCCGTGGGACAGAAGCAGCTCTAGCTGGCCGTCACCGTCAATGTCGGACACCGCGCCACCTGCGACCACCAGAACAGGCCAAAAGTTGTGTGAAAAACAAAGACCAGGTGGTGTGGCAAGTGAAGTAGGAAGTAGTAGCAGGAAGCGCGTTTAAACAGGTTCCTCACTATATGGTCGCGGGTTCGATTCACGGTCGAGCTGTGGTATATGATACCGACTTTTCCTGGCTTCCGGGGGGGGGGGGGGGGGGGGGGGGGGGTAGGAGGAGTTAAACTGAAACAACATTAATTAAAATTCACATATAACTGATAAAACACTCAAAAAGGATATTAAACTGTGCTCTCCCCACAGTTTGACTACAGAAATCACAGCTCGGGGTTTCCTTCAGGACCTCCAGTTTTGGTTCCTCTGCAAAATTCCGAACAGGTGGATGGGTGGCGCTGCATCGCGACAACGCGCTTCCCCTAGGGGGGGGGGGGGGGAGGAAAGCAGCAACTCGAATTTCCCGAAGCTGAGAACATAGCAGTAAAAGGAAGGGCAAAAACCCAAAAATAAACAAACAAACAAACACAACAAAACACGAAAAAAAAAAAAAAACACTAAAACAAAAATAGGCTAAATTTTCAGTTTCACCAGAGGGCAGCTTAGTTCTACTGTAATTGCAACCAACAACTCAACCTCTGACACTCGGCATGGATTGGTTACCTGTGCCATAACCGTTCGGTTCCAGAGCGTCCCCGACGTCCAGCTTGGTGATGGTCACGTCGGATCCAGTGGGCGTGACTCGGAACAGCCGGTTCTCCCACATGGAGCGCGACCCGCCCCATGAGTACACGATGTTGTTGTAGAACACCTCCAAAACACCGTCGTTGTCAAAGTCTGCGGCGATCACGGTGCGAATCGGGGACGGGTCGGCCATTTCCGGGTTTTGGGATGCCACGTCCTGAAAAAAAGCAGATAACCAAGAGTTGTTGTTCATTGAAGTGTGTTTAAAGGTCTTACGTCTGACATTTCGACGGAGCTGGGACAGTCAAGCGTTAACGCGTTAGCCTTTCAAAGTCGCAAGTTTGAATCCAGGCTGGGGCAAAATATCTGTGCTGGCCTTTTTCTCGTTGCTCAGTCTTTGACAATACCCGTATGTGATGGAATAGGACGTTAAGCTCTCAAACATCCACCCACGCACCCCGACAGCTTTCGTTTTGGATTAGCTGTGCTTTCGAGTGCACCTGTGCGCTCAGATTAGTTAAGCTGGTATCTAGAACTCTGAGTGCAATACACTGCGCTTGCTGGCCGTGCGGATGAGGGGAATTTCAATGACCCGAAGCTCTCCTGGTCAGCCGCGTACGACCTGTGAGCATGAAAGTTATAAAGATTGATCTTTCAACTAAAGCTGCATGGTACAACGGTGGATTCTCCCTAAATAGCCAAAGAGCTAAGATGTACAGGGTGGGGTGGGATGGGGTGGGTGAATGTTTGGGAGTTTAACGTCCTTTTCCACCACGTAAGGGTGATATCAAAGATTGAGCAACAAGGAAAGGCCAGCACAAACATTTGGCCCCAGCCGGGATTCTTAACTCACGACCCGAGCATTGGAAATCCACCATTCGGCTATCCCGGCTCCCCTGAAGACAACACCTGCGCTGGTATAAGCATAATGATTCACCACGGACGACTGACCTCGAAGTATCCATCCCGTTGCAAGAAGAGACGATGGGGGTTCATCCAGTTCCCATATACAATGTCGATAAGTCCGTCATTGTTGAAATCCGCTAGTGCCACGCCCCGACCTGGGCTCGTGTCTCCCAACCCTGCAATGCAAACACAGATTTCTTTACTATTGTACACACTTCAGCATTTCCGCACTGTCCTTGGCGATACGTTTGTACACTGGTCTCTTATTCCAAGGTCAACAGGAAACACACACACACACACACACACACACACACACACACACACACACACACACACACACACACACACTGAGAATCACTGATTATAAAGGTCATACCCATCTGTGAGGCGACGTTGGTGAAGGTGCCGTCTCCGTTGTTGGAGAAGAGCGCGTTCGTACCGTCGTTGCCACGGCTACCGCCCTCGTTGTCAAAGAAGATGTCAGAGGCGCCGTCAGTGCCGAGGATTGGACCGACGGTGATACCGCGGCCACCTGCAGGGTAACGTTGATTAGATCGTGCGAGACTTCCCGTGATTATTTCCATTCCAAAGGTGTAGGCAACACGGGTGCTACACAAGTATTGTCGGCGATTGCTCTCACTACAGTTGCGTGTTTGAAAATAAGAGCAGGCCTCCCGGCATGCGTCTTCACATTGTGGAAGCGTTTTAAAAGGGATAATGCTACCATTTCGTGCTCACAGATCGTTCTGAGCTGTTTTCGTGGTATCTCTCATCACGCCACATAGACATCTGCACAGTGACAGCGTCTGTAATGCTGGCACTGATCCAACAGAAGCATATTCGATGACGCGACTACCACACTAAGCGCTCCAGTAGTGTAACAACGTTCGTAGAATTTTGGATGTTCGACCGCTCGCGCGAAGTGTAAACAAAATTGTATCGCATTAAGAGCTGAACTGATCATCAAGATAGAGTATTTCTAGCGTACAGGCGCACTCGCGAGCGAAACTGTTCCAAAACATAAGTTCGCTTAGCAAAGATGGACTTAGCCCGTGTAAAGTCGTTTTCAGGTCGATACACGGTCCCCTTTTCTTTCAAACAGAAAATCCGAAATGCGGTAAACACGGCAGCGCCGAGTGTTTCCATTCTCAAATGAGAGTCGCACCGGAAAGACTTCTTGGGAAAGACTTCTAGTCTGAAAGAATGGGGCCGTTTATCAACCAGCAGAAAGCTGTTGTTGTTGTTGTTGTTTGTTTGTTTGTGTGTTGTTGATGTTTTATATTCTCACCCGTGGAGAGGTCGATTCCTGCTTCACGTGCGACGTTGGAGAGAGCAATGTGACCTCTGCCGACGTCAGAACGAGCTGCGTCCATCTCGATCAGTCCGAAGCTGCCCTGGCCATCTGGGGACGAGGGGAGAAATCTGACTTCCCTTGTTTTGATAAAGCATGTGGGATCATACTATATCCCATAATAGTCAATACATGTGCCATTAATCCCGCAGGAGGACAACGGGACATACAGCACTGTTGCTGTTGTTGCAATAATGATCTTGCATATGATTATGTGTGCTATGGCTGATACAGAATTTATGCGTGAGTAACATATGCAGACAAAAGTGCGTTTGCATCACTGTAGTTGTTTCATACATTGATTTATTCTCAGTGCAGCACCGGAGAACTGACAGAGTTAAACTCCCAGACATCCACCCATCCCCGTTTCCTGGCAAAGACTCACACTGTGCGTAAGAAGCGACGATGATGCTGTATATCCCGTTGCCATGGCGATCCACAGCTGCTACAGAACGACCGGCAAACATATTGGACACTCCGTCGTTGACACTGTCGGAGAACAAGTCTTCGTAGCGGCCATTTCGCCACTGTCGGTAAAAATGGAGGACAAAAACTGTGGGTAAAAATATGAAGAAACATGTGTCTACGAGTATTGTATTTTTCAGTGAACACAATACAGAAATACCTGGGAATCAAAATATTCGAGAAACAGGTAGGCTCCTGTAAGTTCGGGAAGATTCTTGTCAGGATGCACAATGCACATTGCACAATGCACAAAGTCTCAGCTATAGTTAAATAATCGAGTTTCTACTTAGAAGGCACTGTCTTTAGAGGTTTGTGATTCAACCCGCCAATACCCTAACAAGCATCCAAAACTCCAGAACACAAAACTGTCTCCACAGCTGACGCATTATGTATACAAAGAAATAGACATGCTGCTCATTGTGCTTCACCACACCGTATGAGTGAGGGAGAGAGATCTGAAAACTGAAGCAACACGGGCTTCAACTTCGACGGTAGCTACACACAGGTCAGTAACTTTTAGAAAATGGCGTCGTGTGCTGGCGAGGCCTTCGACAGAAAATATCCCTGACCTTAAAAAGCTTGTCCTTGTATGTTTTGGGTCCGCTGTACTGGTTGTTGGTGTTTAAGAAGTAGATTTCTTCCCGTCCGTCGCCATCAATATCACACGCACATACTCCGATTGCTTGACCTGTGAGTGTGCAGAAATCAGTAGTGCGATGATGAACAATGTTGTTCACAGTACTCGTAACACGCCGTACTCATAGTGATGTCTTGCGGCTCGATGCGAACACACTGAATTCAAAGATAAACTCACGCTCAGGCTGAATATGGGTTTCTAAAGCGTTTAATACAACTTTACAACTATTCTAAAACTTAATACAACTGTATGCTCAGAAATGGTTTTAAGCGTGCACAATTAAGCACAACCTGTCCCGAACCGTAATCCGCCTGGCCTGTGATCCTGCAAGACAAAGCTGCATGACTCACCGCCAGGATCCCTGAGTGCCGTGTAGTTGTCCCTTTCCGCCAGGTTGTAGTAGGTTCCTGTGCTCCGGTCATATTTCAGCACAAGGTTCGGACCATCAAACCTGCGGTGGAAACGGCCGTGTGAAATACATACACGCTAGGCACTCTTACGTTGATCACTCGCCGGAGAAGATCAAATACCGGCTGACAATCATGTGACTGCATTCTCGAATGTGTTGACGAAAACAATTCCCAGTATGGGCCAAATCTAATGCGCTGACATTTTTCTCGTTGCCCCTCTTTTTATATTTTAACTTCTTTATTGTCCCGTTGTCCTTTTTAGAAAATTCGGGCTGCTTCCGCGGTTCAACGCGCGGCCACCCAACCCACTATCGGTTTTTTTGTTGGTTTTTTTTTTCAGTTTGATATCACGCATGTGTGGCGGAGAAGAAGTGGGTGAGTGGATATTCGCAGTTGAACATCCTTTTCCACCACGTAGGGGTGATATCAAAGACGGGGCAACAATAAAAATAAAAAAAAGCCAGTACAAATAGTTGGCCCCAGCCGGGGCGGAAAAGGGCGATAAAGCCTCAAACACACACACACACACACACACACACACACACACACACGTTAAACAATCGGTTTAATAATAATGAATACAGTTTATATAGCGCCTATCTGTTTTCTACGAAACACTCTTTGCGCTCACACACACACACACACACACACACACACACACACACACACACACACACACACTCCGAGTGCTGATTTACCTGACAGAATATCATATCGCCACGAAAAATATCGCCTATATACTATATGAGCGCCTGAAGCAACCAACTTCAGCCAATATTCCGTAAAACCGGTAACTTGACAACGCGATGGTCACTGAGTAGGCCCTATTACATTTTCAAATACCAGCAAGGGGTAGAAGGTCGTACGGCGCATACCAGTCTTAGCGACGAGGTACATCAGTGTACCGTCGTCGCGGAGCGACATGTCAGCCGCCGACGACTCGGACACGGTACTAAGCGTACAGTATCATTAGTCACCCGCCAAACCACACCAAGTGACCGTCTCAGCCATACTCACCCGGCCACAATCCACTCGAGTTCCCCATCGTTGTCGACATCCGACACAGCAACACCGTAATTAAGCTGCCTGGTGGAGAAAGAAATCAGCGACGACCTGTCCGTGAACATCCCTCCTCCTTGTGCGTGGGTCAGTCTCGCAAACTGGCAAGTCAGTACCCCGTACGCCACCAGGGATCCAAGCACGCTCAGCGGCAAGCGTCGTATGGAGGCTCGAGTGATGAGTTGTAACATGTCGGGTCGTTGTAAAACAATGTCAGTCTCTGATGCTTTACCTGCTTGGACAGAAACAACAAACGACGTGGCTGAACCGATGTTTCATGCACACTACTGATTCAACAGGATCCGGCGTCAGTACAGACACACCGTGACTCACTGAGTGAAACTGAAGCCGTCAACGTTCAAGGCATACGCTGAGAGAGTGACGGGGGTTGAGTACTGTCTCAGCGGCTGACGGAATCAGTCAAAACTCGAAAGTATGACAGAAAACGGCCGACTGATGAGCAAACTTATTGTAAGTCAGTTTTACTGTGCACTGATATCACGTTATCTTGTTTAAAAAAAAAAAAATCAGTCGGACATACCACTGCACACTGTCAGTTCTCCGGTGCTGCACTGAGAATAAATGAAAGTATGAAACAACTACAGTGATGCAAACGCAGTTTTGTCTGCCTTATGTTACTCACGCATATACTCTATATCAGCCATAGCACACATAATTATTTACAAGATCATTACTGCAACAACAGCAGCAGCACTGAGCAACAACAGCAGCAGAAGCAACAACAACAGCAACAACAACAACAACAACAAAAGCAAAACCAGTGTAGCAGAAACTTGAGCAGGAAGAAACTAGTGATGCTGGACCGGCTGTCCGCTTCTGCTCAGTCAGTGTCAGATTCAGTGGACCCGGCGCTGGAGTCTTGGTACACCAGTGCATCAGAAGTGTGTTCAGTAGTCAGTTATTAATGCGTGAGTTAGTACCGATCTACAACCATGATTATGGTGTGTCGTTAGTGCGAATGCAGCTGTTGCCACCAGTGCTAACAGTTTAAAGTGTCACTGTAATCACTGACGGGCCTTGTGACGCCGGCGCTGGGTCAGTTGCTGTGGATGCGACCCAAGTAAGTGGGGCCGATACGGTAGAGGCGTTAAGGTCTGCAATCTCGTCAACAAAAAGCCGCAAACATTTTTTTTTTTTATCTGCGACTCCTGCGACTGTGCATAATGCAGCCAACTCTGTCACAGTTGCAGAGTTTTCAGCGCTTCGGAGACCCTCACAAAACCAGAGCGTGAGTTTGCAGTGACTTCAGTGAACTTTTAGTCAGTGAGCGAGTCACATCGCTACAGTGTCTAGCGGGTGTTGTGTGCTGGGCGAGATGGCTAGCCCGGCAGTGTGTTCTTTCTCGCTCAAAGTCAAAACGCAAGCTGACCCGGCTGTGAAACCTGGCTGCCCTTGGCTTTTACAGGGGTTTCAGGGAAGCTGAACACTCTGTATCTGTGGCAGAGCTGACTGTGCATTATGCACAGGCGGATGCCTTTTTATTTTTATTTTTAAATAACACACCGGCTGCTTCAGTCTTGCTGATATTGCAGACCGTGTCGATGATCACTGAGTCCGGTTAGATATGGAAATTTAGTTATTTACTTATTTATCAGGACTTAAAATGATCCATGATCCAAAAGGAGAAAAAGTGTACAGCATTTCGTGATGAAGTGGCAAAGCCACAAGCACACGTCGGTAACGCAGACACGTTTTGCTAACCGTGGGGTTTTCCGACGGAGCCGGGCATGCTCGCCTGGTCGGAAATCAAGTTTTTCAAAATTTAGGCCGCTAAAATCTGTGCATTTTGGTGCATTTCAGCTTGAATTTAAGTACTTCAGAAGAAGTAACACTTTTTTCTTGAGGTAATTTTTTTTAGAATTTGACTAAAATCTGCGCAAGTTGGTGCGTTTTGGCGTGAATTCATGTTATGTGCTTCAGAGGAGGAAACACTAGTTCTTGCCGTAGGGAGGAGATTTTTTTAAAGGAGATTTTTTTAAAAGCCAAAGGTGAAAATCCGCCGAAAGGCCGGTGGAAAATTTTAAGCCGGGCCCTGATTTATTTACGGGACCAGCAACTCAGTGAAAGGCAGTCCGGCGGTTGGCTAAACTCAGTCTGAGTTGTTGTCAGTGCAGCCAGGCCACACGTTCCGCTACTGACGATTGATCTGTCACTGAGTGGATCAGCTCCCCGCCAAGACGGACCAGTAGCGGCCGCGGTTGTTCTACGGCACAGTCTCTATTAATTTTTTACTACAAAGGAGTTTGATCTCTCCGTGTTTCCCCGCTACCCATCACTGAACTGGCACGCCACACCGGCTGACGCGTGTCCCGGAGAGTAATGTCGGCGTGTGCGTGTTGCTTATCAATACTGCAAAGTCTTGGCGCCTCCACACCAAACTTGAACTTGAGTCGAATTCCGCTGGTCACAGTGTAAGGCCGGTACCACGTATGGCCCGGCCGTAGTCGGTTGTACACGTTTTTGAAAGTGGTGACCCCCCCCCCCCCCCTGTATTTCAATGCTTGTCCACCGGCGGTCTGAGTCGGCGGCTGTTCAGTCAGTCCGAGTCGGAACTGACCATTTTTCAAGGCACTGGCATCTCTGATACTGTGACTTTCTGAACCCCCGGAACCAGTATACATGCCAGTGACTGAGTCAGCCGGGCACTGATGCATTGCAATTCACTCAGTGCAGACTTTTAAGTTGAATTTGAATCGGCCTCCGTGTCAGTAGTCACGGTTTTCGAGTCAGTCAGTCATACCCGGCAGTGACCGCCGTCCGGGTCAGCACGGTCAGTGTCCACTCAGACCCGGCCAGTGGAATCTCTACTGATTTTCTGACCCCGCGTCCGGCCGTGGCTGACCGTCGGGCCGATGTCAGTGATGTTACCAGAGTAACCCACCACTTGTCCTGCAGAACTTGACTGACTAAGTCTTATGTATGTCTCTGCACTGACACTGTCAAGTTCTTGTAAATCCAATGCTCTCTCTCTCCGCCACCTCGGCATCACCACTAAACTGACTGACACGGACTAGCGGCCGACGCTTCTGCAAACCTGAAATTTGAACTGCCACAGCGACGTTAACAGTGGGTATTTCGAGTCCATGGTCGCATACTGACATAATAATCATTGATATGAGGGAGATAACACGAACAGTAGACAAATGTTCACTTACCAGCAAACTTGAAGTGGTCGGTGCAGGAAGTCGAGTTCGCTCCTTCTGCTGTGTTTACGGTCTGTGTTGTGTACGTGGAGCGTGGAAATACTAAGCCTACAGTTGTGAAGGCCACGTGACACGTGCCGGTGGTTTCGTAAAAGCTTCCCCGGTGGTTATTTTTAGAACAGGGCTACGTAAGGCGACCTTCAGCAGGGCAAGCGCTTGCTCGCGCCAGCCTGGTTTCACATTAAATTGACGTTTTCATAACGTGTTATGAAACAAGCATAGAGAAAGAGGGGGTGGGAAAGAGGGCAAACAACAACAAAAAATGATCTTGCATAACTTCCAGTGTTACTGTTCTATTTTCTTCCGGCTGGCCGGAACTCACTGATTCATGATACGGTGCTCACCGCATTTTCACAGCCTGCGTTATGCCGCATCCAGTCGGGTCTCTAGTTTTCTTAGTCCGCTATACTCTGTCACTGTTTGTCAGTGGGGTGTCAGTGTGTGTGTGTGGGGTCAGACTCGCGATTCATTCAAAAGTGTGTTCTTACCAAAACGGCCTGCACATGCATGAAATGTCAGTGCATCAGTCATTCAGTGAAACTGATGCAGTCAGTGGCGCTTCAGTCGAAGTCAAGTGATTAGAATTGATTGTATCATTGGTTATACTGAGTGACTGACCACTGATCGTTGCGGAACGATGCAGTAACTGTACGTGTAGCCGAACTGAAAGGACTGGTTTGGGACAGCGGCGTGCCTTAGTAAATAACTCAGTCCTTGCCAAGTCTCCCCCCCCCCCCCCCCCACACACACGCTCGCTCAAACTGCTACACCGTGCACACGCGCATGCACACACTGTGACACTGACTGGTGACACCGGCACAATCATGGCACACACACACACACCGGCACACACACACACACACACACACACACACACACACACACACACACACACACACAGATACACCGTCACGCGTCAGAATCATTGCTGGATCGAGCTTCGTGCTTTAATGAATACAATGCATCAAATTAAGTCGTTCGTTTCAGTTTAACCAGCCAGAAGCCAATTGATGAATAGCATCAATAGATCCACTGACTTGATACCGGCGAAGAAAACCGCGCAGTGTAACTGACATTTTTATCCTGTGTAACACGCGTAAAATATCCACAGCAAATTCTGATAAGAGCAACAATGATAATAAATCTTCAACGGTGAATATACTCTCTCTCTTTCTCCAAAACACCCGCGCGTGCACACACACACACACACACACACACACACACACACACACACACACACTGACACACACACATGTGCTCTTTTTGTCTAGTTTTCAGTAAATGTGGTTTTTAAAGTTACATTGTGAACAAAAATTTAAAATCAACGAAAGAAGCAATAAAATGGAATATAAAATTGGTGATCTTCAAGTAGTTGAAATTACTACTCTACAAAGACTGTCGTGCAAAGCAAAATAACTCGGCTACAGGGCGTGTTGAAATAATTGAACATCCAGTCGCATGATCTGATGGCTCCAAAAACTACAGTCATGACAAAAAGTCAAGTACCATTTGCAAGCAAAAAAACTAGAGAGGCAAAAGCCTCCATGGCTCCCTTGTGACAAGGGTCAAGGTCATTCACAAGTGTATGTTTGTAAAGCTCTTATCACTATCTAACATCATGGCAAGTAAAGTGTCTCTGGCATTCCGAGTTCCTGGCAATATTACAATTTTCCCCCAAACAGTTTGTATGGCCTTGACCTTGGGTCAAGGTCATTAAAATGAAATCCCATCAATGTCTATTATTATGCCAAGTTTGAAACCTCTAAAATTTGTAGTTCCTCCGAAAACGGTAATGTTAAAATTCACGACAGCTTTAATGACCTTGACCTTCACTCAAGGTCACGAAAAAAAAGTAGGTCTCATTGCAGTCTATCATCATGCCTTGTTTGGTGCCTCAACTGTTTGTTGTTTCAGAGAAAATGCCAAGGTTAAAGCTTCGCAAAAACAGCTTGCATGGCCTTGACCTTCACTAAAAGTCATTGAACACAGGTATGTCAGTGAAGGTGTTGCCAATGTCTATCATCATGCACAGTTTGATGCTTCTGGTTCTGCTAGATTCCAAAAAAATGCAAATGTAAAAATTTCCAAACAGACTGATTTAATGACCTTGACCTTGGGTCAAGGTCATTTAAAATGGTTTGTGTGCATAGGGCTTTCCACTGTCTATCAGCACGCCAAGTTTGGCGCCTCTGCTGTTTGTTACTTCTGAGAAAATGCCAATGTTAAGGTTTCACAAAAATAGTTTGTATGGCCTTGACCTTGACACAAGGCCATTGAATACATGTATATCTGTAAAGTTCTTATCAATGTCTATCATCATGCAAAGTTTCAAACCTCTGGTCTTTGTAGATTCCGTGAAAATGCCAATGTAAAATTCTCAAACAGACAGCGTTAGTGACCTTGACCTTGAGTCAAGGTCATTCAAAATGATATGTTTTGAAAGGTCTTATGGTTGTCCATCAGCATGCCAAGTTTGGTGTCTCTGCTGTTTGTAGTTTCTGAGAAAACAACAACGTTAAAGTTTTCTGGACACACACACACACACACACACACACACACACACACACACACACACACACACACACACACACACAGACAGACGACGGAGGGTTATTACATAGACTCCCATTGTTACACAAGGGAGCCAAAAATTGAAAAAACAAAACAAAACCCAGCTCAATGAAAACGCAATGATGATAATTGTACCGCCACGCCCGCTTTCAATGGCAAACACGTGAACAATGTCCAAACTATAGTCTTAAACACGTATGTAATTTTTTTTTTTTTTTTTTTGGTTAAAAAATTGTGGTGAGTGTTTTGAGGGGCTAATTTTGACAGAAGTTTTGGCATTACTGATCGGTCATTCAAGCCGTGCGGCAACGGTGTCCCGATCGAAGTGCACGACCAAATTAAGCTTTCTGCTTTCAGAGTGTCGTCTGACTTCTGGTCAGCACACCCGAGGAGTTCATTTAATTTGATCTCAGCAAGTTTACAATCTATAAGGTCAGTTTACGACAACATCCAGAACCGAAAGGTGGTCCTTGACTTTTTGTGACGAGTGTGTAAGTGCGACTTAAAATCTATTACTACATGGTGCTACCAATTGAAAATTTCAGGTGCAGGAACAAGAACAAAAAACAAAAAAAGCAATCACTTACAACTCATAATAATACAAATCTGTGCCAGAACTCAGACCCGACATGACACACAGTGGTAAACTACAACTTAAAAAGTGCGTTAACAAAATACGCTGTAAGCTGTAAGTCAAAGCTAATCATACGGATTTCCCGTGCTCAAAAGGCAAAAGGAAAGCAACAGCTTCTATCGAATGTACAACAGAAAGGAGATTGGCGGGGGGGGGGGGGGGGGGGGGGGGGGGGGGGGGGGGTCGGGTCGAGGGGCGGAGGGGAGTGCCACCGCCACACAAGCACACAAAAATAGAATCGAAAAGACCTAAACCAAACGTTATACCGTCATAAAATAGCACTAACCTTGTCTGAGCGCAAAGAAGTATATAAATATTTAAACGTGTATATCACGGTCATGAATGTTTGTAGTCCAAGACTGAGAAGAAATTTCACCCATCCCATTTCTCAACCCAAAACTGGCTTCTGAGGCCTGTTGGGAAGTCTCAATAGAGCTGTGAATACTGTGATATATGTACATTCCGTCAAAGTGATCGGGGTCAATGGATGGGTGGTGAGAAAGGTGGGGGGTTGGTATTGGGATATTGGGCAGGGGGCGGGGGGCATGTACAAATTTTGACCCTGTCGAGATTCGAACCTGCAATCTTCCGATCTTGAGTGCGTGGTGCTCAACCAGTTGAGCCGCCCGACTCCACTACATATTCACATCTTTTGTCGATGTGAACTATCTTCTACTGCGACAGGTATTAAACCGATTACATACTTTTACAGAAAATCGTTCAGGAGTGTATCTCTAACATCATCAAGATTCACAACTTCAGTGCAACAACGAAATGGAAACAACATTTAAATACACAATAAAAACCGAAAGTGTTACACTACAAATATACTGTGCGGTAATACAAAAGTGTGAGATTTGCAAACCAAATTCTTAAAATGAACAATCCTGTGCTGCAGATACGCGATTTGTGTTGACGACAAAAACAGCAAGTTGATTTAAACGATGAAGGAAAAAGGAAATCTGACATTCAGAGTACAAGAATTATTCCACGTCACCTTTGCAAAATACAACAGACAGACTGGACACGACTGGAAGATATCAACGATAGCAATGTATGTTTTCACTTAACACAAGTAAAACCATTTGAGTTTCATTTTATGTGTGTGTGTGTGTCCTCTAAGTTTCATCCATGTCTGTTTGATACAGGCTTCACCTAAATCTCTTCGATACAAGTTTCACTGATTCCCTTAGTGTTGTCGGCCGACTCCCAACGTTAATCAAAACCTAAAATTAAGTAAAATTAGTGTAGTGTTACATACATATTACATGACAATCCAGTCGGATTTAGTTGCCCTTGTTTGTGAACTTGAAACCTGTCATCAAAGACTACAATGTCAAAAATGCCAAAAAGAAACCAAAGATACTTAAAAGAAGTTTCTGAAACAAGTCACCCTAAAACTAGTAAAACAGCATCATTTTTTTTTCGGGCGGTCAGTGTGTGTGTGTGTGTGTGTGTGTGTGTGTGTGTGTGTGTGTGTGTGTGTGTGTGTGTGAGAGAGAGAGAGAGAGAGAGAGAGAGAGAGAGAGAGAGAGATGATTGCTATAGTGGAATGGCTTCTGGTCAACAAGAACCACATTCACTACCACAATCCACCCACTCCGGGATGCTCACGGCGCCGATATACTGCATGGCTGCTAAACTAAATGAAAGCCCGCTGCCATTTACATGTTACAGACTACCATGTATAAGATAACAAGGTTATCATTTAGTCCATATTCTCGATTCAGCAGTAGCCGTTCAAGGTAACATTCGCAGTGGTTCTAAAATCCTTGTTGCCTGTGTACGTGTGAAGTTTGTCAACATAGCCGTCGGCCAAGTGCGAAGAATAACAAGCTGCTCTATGGGTGTATTTTAAAGAGTATTTCGGAGGCAAGACAAAGGCTGTTCGTTTACCCACTTTTCACTGCCGGCCCTGCTACAACAACCAACACGTTTTGATTAAAACGCCTAACGCATTTTTAAAGACAACAGTAATGAACAGTGTATCTGATATGACCAATATTTCGTTAAGTACACTGAATTTATTTTCTACCCAAAACATTTCATCAGTTCACGCAGACACATACCTGTTTGCAAAATGTGATTAGATTCGTGAAGAACGCAAAAGTCAGTCTGGATATTTGATATAAAATATTTACATGTAAACCAGCAGATACCGTACAGCCGTACAGAAGATCTGATATCCAAACAACCGTAAGAAAGAGCTTATGTCGCAACTGTGCTATGGAATGTACTGCACAGAGGCAGGGCTTTACATCCGTGTCAGACGTAGGTCAATTCACTGAATTCTCCGACTCAATTTTAAGATGTCCGATCATTTTCTCACCAAAGCAGACATGATTTCTGCGCCTATAGTCATGATTCAGGATAAATGTCCTACTCTATTTCGGACAGCCAGGGCAACTGTCCCATTTTAGTTCGCACGTAAATGAAGCCCTGCGGTGGTATTTCTCAAGAGAAGTCTCTCAGGCGCTCCTTAAGCTTTTTTTTTTTTTTTTTTTTTTTTTAAATCTCATTGCACGCAGACCCGCTACAAGCCAAACAAATATGCGCTTTTTTCCCTTTTTTTCTGGACTAAACGTTCTTCGTTGGTTCTTTTTTTTATTTTTTATTTTTTTTTAATCACTACAGTATAAATCTTTTTTTCCAACTTGTATACGTATAATATATAGCTCCTTGAGCAGTTCAATGGACTATTATCACGTCAATCTCTTACAGTTAATACCTGAACACACACCATACCCTTACCCTTCCCACCCGTCCATTATCACTGTACAGGTTCTCCACAATATGCGACAGTACAAAAACTACCCCGCTTGCTCATGTTTACTGTACGAAACTGACCCATGCAAACACTGTCAAATTTCCAGCTATCACAACTGAACAACCAATCAGCAATCATCAGGTCGCACTGACGTCACGCAATGACGTCAAAAGTGGTCCTGAAAGACAAGTCTGTCCATTGGTGACGCAGGCAGATTAACCCTCTGGGACCTGCTGTCGGGTGCCACTGATGTCACGGCGCGGCGAAGTTGCTGGCGTGAACCACTTTTACGGTCAGCACACATGGTTGCCCGCAGTTCTGCACGTGATAATCAGGAAAGACAAGCATTAAGAAAGAAATAAAACAAATGAAGGAGAAAAACCTACATTTTCTTTCAGATTTACTATCTTCCCAACAAGAAACCTGTCTTTACTGAATACTATATATTCAACTTTAAAAAAAAAAAAGAAAAAGAAAAAAAGGCTGTGGAATTTAACCACTAAAACGTTTTAGTTTCAGTAAATATTGCTAGTCAAACGCTGTTGAGACAATGGATGCACCAGTATTAGGTGGGCAAAACGCTGCTTACTGTCTTCCTAAGTGAAAATCAAGCAAGGAGGCAAAAAAAGAAAAAAGAAAAAAAAAGTCGTTACGTAACCCTGACACAGCATGTACTTATGGGAACCTAGGTGGATACACTTTTACACCCTGACAAGGTGATTAAAAATAAACAACAACAAAAACCAAGAACAACAACAACAACAAAATATTCACCACCTGACCTCAACAACTGTAACAACACTTTAAGACTGCCCTTACTAACGAGATAAACGGTCAAAGATTCGTTAGAAGTTTTCTTGGCAAGCACGGAGAGAGTGACCACCCCCCCCCCCCCCCTCCTCGCACACACTTGGAAAAATGTATGTCTAGATTCCTAACTAAGAAAGGCAGAGCAAAACAATTCATATTAGCCGTCACCGCACATCAAGAACACAGCATGAAGCCAGAAGGTCACAAGTACAGGTCTTGGAGAATACTACCGGTAGTCTACCAATAATACACAACAGAACACTTGAGAATACACACTCAGTGAAGTATCTGTGATACTGTATGAGATATCATTATCCAGGCAGGGGCTTCTAAATACCAGGATTGCGGGAACGCCGGTTTTCATAAACAACTGACGCGAGACAGGATGGGTACAGAAACTGAAAGAGTTACTGTGTAACTGTTGATTAGCATGTTATTACACCAACAGGATCTCAGCAAAGGTAAACTGAATCACAGCATGCAGATACAGGGAAACCATCGATAGTTAAGTTGTGACATATCAAGGGATGAAATGGTGAGATATGAACGCACGCACGCACGCACGTAGGCACGCATGCACACACACACACACACACACACACACACACACACACACACACACACACACACACACACGGAGAGACTAGTTGGCCAATATGTTCCTACAGTCCAAATACACAGAAACTAGCCTGCAAATACCATCATACACTTCAAAATGTCATACATAATAATTATACATTTTCAGTGAGGAGAGGTTAATTAACTGGAACTCAAACCACACAGTTAAAAGGGAAGTCACTTGAGATGGGAACTTCAATGAGGACTTTAACAGTCCTGACTTCTAAACAGGCAACCAGAACTATCATGCCAACACCAACTAAACCCAAACAGGCAGGATAAAGGAGTCGTTGAATACCTGAGCGACCAGCGTCATGACCTGTCAAAGTACATGTAAGAGTGTAAGAGAATAACTTACTACACAGTGGCCAGCAATCTAACCAAACTCTTGACTAATTTACTCATCGGTTGTTGTTGTTAATAATAATAACAATAATAATATTTTGTAAAACTGTAACATTCCTCCCTCCCTTGCTCCCAAAAAGACTGAAAACCTGAAACAATAAATCTTATGCAAGTTACTAACGATGATGACAGCAACAACAACAACATTTTTAGACCGAGACCTCATCTGTACATCCCCACAAAAAGTGCAGTAGCTGCAGGCACACAAGCATCCAATATAAACCCCTGCATTCCTCATACTCCTAGATGTCACCAGAAAGACCAAAAGACACCGACCACACCAAAGACCATAGCAGCGTACCAGCCAACCGCCCAATGCAATACGTGTACCTCCTAACCATACCCCCCCCCCCCCCCCCCCCCCCCCCCCAATTTTGAAGCTTGTAGAGCCTGTAAGCTGTTCGTGCACCCCTCCTAGACCTGGTCTACAGTAGTTTCTTGTCCATGCTTCTACTGTGTGAAATCTCCCGGTCTCACCGTGCCTGTATGTATGATTATGCAGAATGAAAGATAATGTGTACTGCACTGCAGGCCAACCACAATGCTCACTAACAACGTATGTATTGTAGATGTACCTACTTATCAAAGCATAAAAAGGTATTGCAAATACAGGTACATGTAATTGCAGAACAAGTTATAGTCATGAAATGAGAACTTAATTATGATTCAGATCTAGTCTACTCGCCTAGCAAAAATTCAACAGATCAGTGTAGTGGCCGCCACATGCTACAAACGTTAATTTCATCTTGGAAATGTGTATTTGTCTTAAAAACATGACTTGAATGTTTGTCTTGGTCAAAGGTACTGTAATTTAATTAATTAATTAATTAATTAATTAATTAATAATTTATTTTTTTTTTTTTTTTTGGGGGGGGGGGGGGGTGTAAAAAAACCTAGAACAACAACTACTAACCAAACAAACAGGTTTTGGTACTTGGTTTTGTGTTTTCAAGCTGACCAAATATACTTTTTCAAAATACTGCTGATTCAAAGAACAAGAACAAAATAATGAATACATAACTTTAAAAAAACCTGCCCCAAAGTTGAGCAAAAAAAAAAAAAAAAACCTTCAAAAGGGGAGAAAACATTCACACTGTTCCCTTTGATAAAACTGGCCAATGGAAGAGAGTTGAAAAAAAAAAGGGTAGTTCCATCACTGCCAGCTAATCTAGACAGGAAAATCATCAAACATCTCCCTGAGGATACATACATGTACATATTACACGTGAAAGATGACATGCAATAACAGTGACACTTTGCCACGGATGTGTCCGCATCATATGCAGCAGCTGTAGGACATGTCCCAATGATAACTTCAAAAATGCCAAAGTTTGACAGAGGTTATAGACACCACCACAGATAATGTCAGCCACAGCGCGAACCCTAGGGTAAACGCTACCACAATCTCTGACACTACATTCAACAACACTTCAAATGTCTTTCATTTTGTCTAAAATGTGCTGCTTGTACCTTTGGATAAAACATGGATCTGCATTAGTTTGTGTCAATGTACCGGTACATGTCAGTAAATATCCCTAGCTGTGACTATTTTTGACAGGACGGACATGTTCTACAGCTGCTGATAAAATGATAAACAAAATACAGAATACACCACAAATATTTTTTTAATCCATGCATAAAACTGGCAAAAATGCAAATTGTTAAATATGAATGATAATAAAAAGAAAAAAATGCGCTGAAGTATTGTCCAAGTATTGCAAGCATCTACCTGTCCAGCTGGAAAATCTGAAAAACTGTACGAACACAAAGACACAGGCACAGCCGGTTAGGTTGCAGGCAGTTTTCACATCTATGTGCCCACCACAGTCACCACTCTCAGGCAAGGCTCACACAACACAGTAACATCGCTGCAACTTTCTTTCAGCCAATTAGCACACAGCTTAGCATCAGCTGACACAATGTCATGTTCTGTACAGCCATGGTTACAGAAACGCTACTGTCTGTCCGCAGAAGCTAACATGCTGATCCCTCTTTCATGTGTTATTGTGTAACTGCGGTAGTTAGGCAGCTGAAAAGTTTGCTGGATCACACAATTCACAGCCCACACTCAGTTACATGCATTGTCATATACGTCGGTGCAGCGCTGGAACAATATTTTAAGTATCAGTGCAGCAAACTTTGCATTCTCATACTTACGTAACGGTGAATTAAAAGAAAATTTGAGTTTTCCATGCGCAACTCTGACAGAAGTAATATCACGTTTCCATGTTTAGATTCACTGTTCAACCCTTTCTACTTTCAATATAGTGAAAAGACTGGTGCAAAACCTCAACTGAACAGTCCCTGCCGTTTAAAAGGGCTCTGAATACTGGTGCGCTGATTTATCTCTGAAAATAAATGCAGCTGGTAGGTCAGTAGGGAAATGGATATAGCAACTGATAAGCTCATGCTGCTACATATACTCGGACACTGAGGCTAGCCAGCAAGACTTTGGTGTGTTTGCAGCCTGAAGTAAATAAGCACTATCCAATGAATGAATAGACCTACAGCTACAGTTGGTGAACCACTGTTTGCAATCTGTACATAATTCAGTAACATTAATCAAATGTACACTGTACAGCACAAAGCGTATTTCCACTTGTGTGTGCGTGCGTGTGTGTGTGTGTGTGTGTGTGTGTGTGTGTGTGTGTGTGTGTGTGTGTGTGTGTGTGTGTGTGTGTGTGCGCATGCGAGCGCGTGCGAATGCGCGCCCAAGTGTCTGTGTCTGTGTGTGAGACAGGAAGAACCAGAATCTGCAAGCGAGCGAGAGACGAGAGACGGAGGGAGGGGCAAGCGGATGGGGAGGTAGCACCAACAGGCACAAATACCCCTGCTGGTTTGATTTCTCTGAATGAATAACAAGAGTAACAGCAGTCTGAAGCCTTGTAATCAGCACAATATTGCCAGCGCTGAGAATTCATAGAGAAGGGGAAAAAAACAACCATAAAAAAATAAACACAACTATACTTAACATACCTAGTCAGTTGTTGCAGGCCTTGTTGGCCTCCCTGATTAAACAAAAGGCACGAACACGTACACTTAAAAAAAAAACGCACATGCCACTTTTAAAAAATACAAGCTACTGTTTTTTCTGCTGCAACTTGTAATAATTAAGTATTCTTACACGTGCAAACCCTGGACACACATTACAAACACCACAATCACACAAAACCGTTAGTAAAATTGACAAGGAAAATTACAAGGAGTTTGAGGAAACACTCTGTTTACAGATAAACCAAATTAAGCACACAAGGGTGAAACAGTGAATGAATTAATGATCAACAGCCACTGAAGAAATGACACTCCACTTGCACACAGACACGTATACACAGAGGACTGATATTACAAGTTGAAATACAAATGTTACTCCAGCCTTAAAAGCTCTAGAGGCAAGCTGACAGTCGAGCGACCATATCACTCAAGAAGCTCTAACACTATTTGCGAATGGCGTGATGCTCCGCTCAGACACCGTGACCATTTTCATAACTGAAAAATTATGTAGGCAGTCTGAGCAACGCTAATGCTTTTTTGGGCTGGCAGCAGATCTACACCTAGGCTGTAAACAGAACAAGCATGTATTTCTGCAGACTGTTTGGCTCTTACTGACCTGCGCTATTGATCCTGGATGCCTCGAGAGTTACGACTTGGCACGAGTGACTGTTTTGGGTGCACAGTTTAAACACAATAATTTGGACTTTTCTTCAACATGTGTATGCCAGATGCGCATCTAGAGCCTTTAAGCTGACCACAACAAGGATGAGAAAGTCTGCAGTCCAAACCCAGAGCACAGTGGCAAGACTGTCCTTGCTATGCATGCACTTCACTGCTTATTTAGGTCACACACATGCATGCAATGTTCATCTCCACTATGAAGCGGCATTCATTTTCAAATCATGAGTGAAGCCCAAAGAGCTTATTAACAAAAAAAAGACACCTTTCTACTTCTATGTCCTAAACTGAGGAATTAAACCACATGGGTAAAAAAGGCTGACAGCACTAAATACCGTAAATCCGTTTCGCTTCTTCAATTTGCAATACACAAAAAGGAACCAATGTAGACGACACAACCTTTAGCAGCTTAAACATTTGTGGAAGTGAAAACATCACATGAAAAAAAAAGGTGACCACGGCAAGCACTGATTAGCGCATAGATCTGAACTTGAAGTGTGCTGCTGTTTCAAGATTGACCACATTGAGACAGCAAAGAGTTACCTCCCCCTCAGATGGTATCGGTAAATGCCAGGCAGAATTGGACGTCTGTGTCAGCGGTATAAAGAACGGGAGGACCTAATCGGACAACCCAAGCATGCAAATATAGCAACTTGTTTGTTTTTAGTATCAGACTAATACTTTTTCAAATACTGACCACATGCAAAGCCATTCACAACCATACGAGTTTTACATTTGACTTGACTTTGCTGTAAGCAAACCCTAAAGACATCTGACATTGCCTAACCACCAAATGTGGTTGCTGTTACAAGGTTGTTGGGTTTTTGTTGTTGTTGCAATAACCCTCTGTATTTTAAAATGTTGAGTGTGTCCATTGCCTACAGCAAACATGCAGCCCACCAGAAATGTGTAGACTTTAAAAAACAACAACAAAAAAACAATTCTGCAGTTAACATACACACGCCTGCAACTGACATTTAATATTACCTACTAACTTCACGAATATGTGTGTGGAAAAAACGTTCTTCTGTTAAAACAAAAAACCCTTTGGTTTTTGCTTTGGTTTATTCACACATATTCACCTCCACTTTGCAAAAAAATACTTACATATTCTAAATCCTCATCAGCTGTACGCAATTGGAAAACACAAAGCAGCATTTCCTCTTAGATTTATATTTCTCATCAGGTACTTTAGATTCTACTCTTCACATGGCAAGAACAGTGGAGACATCATACAGCATTAAAACCGGAACAACCACAAAACTGGCAGCAAGACAGGAAAATGGACAATGCTGCATGACCTGACAGTCAAACCACAATCGAGTCTTCCAGCTGCAAAGCCAATTAAAATTAGTCAAGCTACATTCAAAATTATTAGTGAAGCAGACAGTAAATTACTACTGATATAATACTACACAACACCTCCCAAACACACCACATTTATCTTTAGCAGTGGGTATCGTCAACCTATCAGTTCTGAATGATGGGAAACCAAATGCAGTATACATTCACAATCTTTATACTTACTGCTTGACTGTTTGCGGTTTTCATATCTGATTGTCTTGGCCCGGCGCACAAGTGTTTTCCGCGCTGTTAAAGCATTTCGCATGATCAGTGGCTTTTCTGATGAAATCTTGCTCTCTGCAGCCAGATCTTCGAAGAATTCTGCACACCGAAACATACTCACATTCTGATTAATGGTGGCATATGCACTGTTAACTGGGATCAACACAGTAGTATGAAATTGTTTTAAGGTACATGCTAACTGACTACATTATTGTATCATACATATAGTCTTTTGCAAGGGCAAGTTCCAAAACTGGTCAGTAAACCAACAATGTTTCACTGTTGTCAAGTAAAGGTTGATTTCATATATTAACAAACTTTCTTGATCTTCTGCAAACAGCAAAAGCTCAAACAAAAATGAAACAAAGCGGACTACCTCACACATGAATGCTTAATGACTGAGGCTGATAGTCAGATATGTTCTTGGACTCCGTCAGTCTGATAAGTATAAAGTGCAAAATTGACAAAAAACCATGATAGGGGTAACTTACGTTTCAGCTTCTTGACATTCACTGCCATCTCCTCTTTAACGTCTGCCTCAATGTTTGGTGTTTGGTTCTGCACAGCACGATCGATGTGCTTCAGTGATATCTCTGCGTCCCTCAGTCGCTGCTCCGCTGAAAGTCGGGCTTGGATTTCCTCCTGTAACATTACGCACATCATTCAGTTTTAGCACAAGTTAATAAGAATGTGAATATGAATGGTTTTTAAAAAAAGTTCACAAATAGACTGTGGTTGATGGGTGCAAAAGAGCAGACCACCGAACTGTCTGAACTGAGGTGACTTGCACATGTTCTTGTGCAGAAACGTCTGAATCATGCCTGTACTTACTCTGAGCTCTTTTTCTGTCATCTCCTTCTGGGCCTTCAGATCCTGCAAGAGATCATACACATCAACGTGAATATTACACTTTAAAAAGAGACATTGCAGCCAAAATGCATTTATAAAGTATTCTCCTCTTCAACACTGATGAAACAATCACAGATATCTATATACATGGACAAAACAACAACAGCAACAAAAACAAGAACAACTCTCTTCAAGTCCATCTGACTACGGTTCTTATGCAGTAGCTCAGCGTTCATACTCAAATTTTCCCAGCAACACCTTACTAACATGCTAGATCACAATGTGACAGATGCACAGATTTCTGTACTGCAGGCTTGCATACTATTTCTACCAACTTTACTTATCACCATAATATATTACCAATGTCTAAAAGATTCCCTCACCTTTATGGTCGACTGCAGTTCGGCAGCATGTTCATCTATAGACTTTTTCTCCTCCTCCAGCTGCTGAAGCCTGTCCAGGTTTTCGTGGAATCTGCAGCACAACACAAGCTGCCATTAACAAGGAGTAAACCATGTAATCTAATCTTGGAACTAATCAAACCCACGGTGCTTATAAAGCCATTTTCCCCATGTAATGGTGCTCAGTTGGTATAGTTCGCCCGTTAGGGGTGCAAATGTATACCAGTCATGCGCAGGAGGGGCAAATAAACTCCGGTCGTCCACTGATGGGGGCGACTGTATCCCCGCAACGTGGGAGGGGGTGCAAGTGTACTCCAGGATCTGGCGAGGTGAAATCACGTGGCCGCTGACTTCGTTCTATGATTGTACTTTATGCGAAATACCTATGGAATTGACTGGTATACATTTGCACCCCCGAACGGACGAACAATACCAACTGAGCTGTAATGGTAGACTGCCGATAAAACAACAATAAAAATGAAAACAAACAAAAACTGCACTATTATAAAATCATCCAGAGTCAATGCAAGCTGGTACAAGTGCCATTTAACCTGTGTTCAGCACAAACAGAATAAACCAAACCTAACCCCATATCACAACCTTATCCCAACGGCACTTTTCACTTTTCTTTCTTTTCTTTTTTTTGGGGGGGTGGGGTTGGGGGCGGGGTATGGGGGTGGGGGGGTAATTATACATGTCTGCCTTCAAGTGCAGCCTCAACACCAACTACATCCCGTATATGAGCATTTCGGGACTCCCACGACTGTTCCCCAACCCCATGACACTGGTAAATAACCATGCATGTAACTCCACTTAGAAACAAAAGCCGCTAGAAACACCAACTTTTCCTGCGCTAGCTTCTTCTCCTGTTTGACCGACTCTGTCTGTTTCTCGATGTTTTCCAGCTGCTGGCGGAGCTCTTCAGTGGTCTCCGACAGATGTCGTTTCTCCTGCGTCAGCTGTGAGGCCACCTTCTCTCTCTCTTGCAGTTCCCGCATCACCTTCTCCTTCTCTTCCGCTAATGACTGCAAAATAACAATCACAGTCAAAAGATTTGAATTTAATTTGAATTTACACCCAAGGGGAGTGACTGCTGTCTATCTGCAGTGCCATTAACCAAAACATGTACAATTCAGGCAGGCACGCTGGCAGGCAGAATCCTGTCCATTGTGCCAAAGAAATGATAGGATATATGTCCACCCTGGTAAGTAATTAATCAGACAGGACATTTCGTAAATGAATCGGTCTGTGACTGATGTCTGACACAGATATGAAAACTGTTGCATGTGTGTGTGTGCAGAAGTATTTCTTGTGTCTGTTGCCCATGTGATTACTTCCCTTCTACTGGACACTACTCTTTGGGCGGAAGCGTGGGTGTGTGTGTGTTGGGGGAAGGGGGAGGGGAATGGGTCGTAGGGATCCTTGTACTATGAAGAAAGTGTAGGACATACAGTAAGGCAGCCAGAGATATTCAGACAACAACAATGCAGTCAGAGATTTGCAGGTAACGTATCTTGCTCCTGGCCAAAAAACCACAATTACAACTGGCGTGCGTATTAGAAAAATAAAAATTCTTACTCTGAGATTGGCAGTCTGTTGTTTGAGAGTTTCACTGAGTTCCTCCTTGTCATCATCCAGATCTCTCATCAGCAGTGTTGTCTCCTCCAGTTCCCTGCAGGGACACACACACACACACACACACACACACACACACACACACACACACACACACACACAGAAACAATACAATTACGGAACATACTGGTTCTGACAGTCTATATATTTACAATGACCATCGGATTTTGTGGAAAGCAAAGTCACATGTTTGCTATTTGTATTGTATGTATTAAATTAAAGTCATCACAACAGCACTGCATAGGTACAGCTCTACAAAGAAAATGGACTGATGATTCACAGAACACCGCACACATACACACACACACACACACACTATTCATGTAAGGCTAACATTTATCCTGTACAAAATGTTTTTCAATTAGAAACTAAACACCATTTCCCTCTAATGTATGATATTATACACTATGTATCATACTGACCTGATATTTATTACAATTACAAATGAACCACCATTTCCCCTCACTGGCAAATACGATGCCAAGCTATCGCATATCATTCTGACTGGAATATATAACTGTAATTACTTGCATGTAACTGTAATCAGCATGGTAACTTACACTCGGAGTCTTTCATATTCCTCTTGTATTTCTTCTGTAAAAGACTCCAGTTTCTTCTTTTCGTTTTCCAGTTCTTGGTTTACCTTCTCCAGCTCCTGTGGGCAAATAAATAAATGCTTTACTCCTTCATTTCATAATGTCCAAACGAACTCTTTTTTTCTGTTACAACCAGTTATAATGTGTGAAGGTGGCTGATTAAACCAGTCATAACAGGTATAAGACTACACACATCAATATGCCTCGTTTCTTAAAAAGAAAATATGCCTTTTTTATGCTTCTACTTTTGCCTTTGGCTTTGCACACTTTACGTAACACGTGGATTTTTTTTTTTTCAAAACTGCTTAGAAGAAAGATTCCTTCACATTAATCACTATCTTAAGCTGTAACCACCAAACCTGTTACATGACAGCAGAAAATTGCTACATCCTTTCCCACTAATGGATTAAAAATTTCACACACACACACACACACACACACACACACACACACACACACACACACACACACACGCTCTTACATATCGGTACAAAACTTACATCTGCGCGAACTCTTTCTTCTGACAGTGCTTGTACTTCGTTTTGCAGACGATCTAATCACGCCCAGAGAAATGTATTAAAGTATTAATGTCAGAAGTCTTGAATCCAATAGTTAATGCATATGAATCTGTAAAATGATCTATTTAAGTCTGCAAATATATACAAACGAAGACATATGAACGCTGACTGATGACCACAGCGCTTAAGAAGTACATGAATGAATAAACTGTGTTTCGTTTTGTTTCATTAAAGCAGAGTAGAGTAAAACAAGAACAAAATCAATTTCATTTGTGATTATAGCATTAACTACTAACACTAACAGGACTGGTGTTTCATCTTTTACACACAAAAAGTTCAGCAGCAACTGACCAAAGTAGTCCTGTTTTTCCCTGGCCATGATAAGGCCATCGTTCTCCAGCTGTCGGATCATCTCATCACTTAAATGTGTGTTCTGCCAGGTTCTGAAAAACAGGCCAAAAAGTAAAACATCAGGAAAAAAAAATCAGATGACAGGTGACAGACAATGGAGGACTGTAACATACACTCACTTTGTTACACATGTGAGTAAAAAGTCACGCATAATGCCAACTGCTGCTGCTGTTGATGATGTGAGTGTTCTGTGAAGTCCTGATCAAATTTCACAACAATCAAACAGAATGCCTGATGGTGATGATGATGATGACTCCTCGATGATGACGATGAAGACATGAGTATTCTGCCAAGTTCTGATCAATATGAGCAAAGAGCAAACACAATGCCTAATGTTGAAAATGATGCATGAGAAAAAGCTTAATGTTTTACCACAAGCTCTGCCACACTATTTCATCAAACCTTATGTTGACAATGTATAACAGCTAGAATACAAACACACAGCCTGTTACAAAGTGATGAAGGACATGATCTGGGTGTTGTAATGTTACACTTACACCCGCCTCGATCGCTCCATGATTTCCAGCCATCGGTTGCGCTCAAACTCTGTCTCTGCTGCAAGTAGCAGGCGGCCCTGAACAGAGAGAAAAGAGACTAAATTACATTCTACATTAGTAATTCTCAAACACACAAATGTGTTGGCTGACTATCAATACGGTTCCGCAGGAAATAACCAAGAGCAGAGAAGAGTACAAGCAAGCTGATGACATGAATATGATGTTCTCTGAAAGAACTTATATTTAAAAACAAAAAAACCCCAACCGAATAAAAAAGCAGCTGTGGCTTTCACTTGAGTATTATTCTGTGTTCTGACAGTGATGAGATGTGTGATGATCACTCACAAACATTTCCAATCATACATGTTCATGAATGTGGCCATAAAAAGAGCCATGTGAAGATGTCAAAATGGTTACAACCACTACTCAAACAAGCTGTATGGCATGATGAAGCCAGCTGAAGAGTTATGTTGCTCATAAAATACACTGAAATTTCACCTACAACTCAGACTACAGCTATACCTTTATAAGCATACTAAAGTATTTATTTACTAACTACCCTACCCAAAAAATAAAACCAGCGTGGCAAGTAACTAGCAATTCTGTAAGTAGAAAAAAAATGTATTTCATAAAACCTATCAGCACTACTGAGCAGCAGTTCTTATGAAAAGTTAAAGTAGCAATTGTTTCAGCAATTTTTTTTTTTTTTTTTTTTAGGGGGGGGGGGGCAGGGGGATTGCAGTTGTTGAATTAATGTGTTGGATTAATCAGCACAGTGCTTACTCAATGAACTGGCATTGACACTGGACCACAGAACTCTCTGTTGCCTGTAAAATTTGCTCACATACACAGTAGGTGGGGCACCTACAGGAATTCAACCCTGCACACATGCAGCTATTCTCTAAAGGCCATGGCAAACACAGCTGCAGCTGTGCGTTGTTAGGTGAGCTGTCCGAACGAAGCCACTGTTCTAAAGCCTACGACTAACATGCATGCATGCTTGAATTCAATCCACCCTATCGGGCAATCAAAACAGAACAAACACGATTGTGATTGTTGACGGATGATAATTAATGCAGCTGTGATTTTAGGGGATTTTTTCCCATATGAGCCCGACACAAATTGTTTCACACATCAGAATGGCCAAGGGGTCTAAATGCACAGTAAAAGCTTCACTTCATAAGCGACTAACGAAGTCATTTTTAATCATTCACCTGAACAAATGCAACTCATGAAACAGGCTTCAGGGAGAAATGGCAGGGGGCGGTGAAGAGTGGAGGGGTCTTGTGGGACCAGGGGGTGGAGAAGAGGGGAGAGGACATGGGACCACGGGATGGAGGAGAGGGGAGGGGCGGTGTAGGACCAGGAGGTGGAGGAGAGGGGAGGGGTGCATGTTGATCTGATTTTGGGGTTGTGTGGCACCTGGTTGAGGACATGGGAGGGGCGGCACGGGAAGGGTGGTGTGCGACCGCGAGGTGGAGGCGAGGGGAGGGGCGGCATGGGACAGGGAGTGGAGGAGAGGGAAGAGCGTGGGATCGGGGGTGGGGGTGGGGGGGTGGGGGTGTGTGAGCTAACAAACAACAAAGCTTCTCAGCGAGTAATGGGCCTACTATACTTATGTTCACATTGCCAAGGATCATTATGATTGACACCCATATCCCCTTTGCCCAGTCCCCTGCTCATCCTCCTACACACAGCCAAGTCCCTTTAGTTCACGAAAACCTACACAGATGATAAATAATTCAGTCAGAACAGACACAGCTCCATCAAGATGTAGACGGCATGATCCCTGTTAGCTGGTCAGACCTGATTAAGAGGACACTGGTCTGTGGTTCCCTACAGAGGATCAATACTGTAAAGTGTACAGCGACTTTTCTAGGCCTGAGGTAATCCAGTGTGACAAGCACTAGGCCCCTGAGGACCAACAGCCAAGATTGCGTGAGCTCAGTAAGGGCAAGTGCCAAGTCGCAAACTAGTTCAATTTCCTAGTTCTGCATTTCTTTCAAGCAGCCCCATGCAGACCTGTCAGTGACAAAAGCAAGGAAAACGCCTGCGTCACACACACACACACACACACACACACACGCACGCACGCACACACACACACACACACACACACACAAACTGAATGTGCAACATGAACTTCAACCCAGGTGATTTCACCTTACCTTTTGCTGTAAAAGATCAGTACAAAAGTGTGGTCAGTGTTACATGTGATGAAGTAAAAATGCACACACACACACACACACACACACACACACACACACACACACACACACACACACACACACACACATACACACACGCGCACGCGCGCGAGACAGCGTGAGAGAGTGATGCGTGAAAACTTGCAAAGACACAAGAAGATCAATTTCTTTTTATAATCCTGAATATGCCTGACTTTATACATCTGGTGTCCTGTTTACTCTGTCCGTGGCACATGTAAATGTACCATCCTACTGCTGACATACTTCGACCAAACACGCTGCCACAAAGAGAGAGAGAGAGAGAGAGTACAGGTATGACTATGATTGGGAGCGTCAGGTCGGACCAGTGAGGTGAACATAAACAAACCTGCCCTGCAGGTCCAAACTACTGGTGCCCCGCTGATAGACCACATGGCCTCAGACAAATAAACACAACATGTTCTGTCCAACTAAACCCCGCCTTATTTTATGAGCCAATCAAAGGCATGCAGGGATTAAAGTCCAAGCTTTACCCCCCTGAGCATACCGGACTTGTACATGTGTATGCAAACTGTACTTTTATAAAAAAAACTGTGACCCCACAATGAAAGCCAGGACTTCAGTCTTAGTTTTCAAAGATAATGTATTTCATCTTCGTTCTAAATGAATGTTTGAGGAGACTTAACTTTTCCAAGCTCACAGCCGATCGACCTGGGCTCTTTGGGGTGACAAAAGCATGATGTGCGCAAAATCACGTAGCCTGTGGGTTGTCGCTGCTAAGATATGAGCAAAAATCTACACTGACACCAATAATGATAGGTAGACTGAAGAAGAAGAAGTGCATTAATATGGGCGCTTTATCCCAACTACTTGGCTCAAAGCACCGCAGAATGAACCCCCAATGCACGCTCACATGAATCAAAGGCATTCTCTCACACACCAGACGACGACACATTAATTACGATCAGTTACAAAAGTTACAGCGTCTGTATAAAACTGTTCTGAGACTTGACAGTTGCTCATCCTAAGGTATGCTGCTTTAACTGTTCTGTTTAAACATGTAAACTCACATCAATCTCATGACTGTCAACCTGAAGACAGAACGGGTGACCGGGCTCCGCCACAGCCAGCAGACGACACTCCCCGAGCGGTAAAATGCCCTGTCACATCACACACAGAGTGGAGATAACATTCACGTAACAAAAGGGATGATGAAAAATGCACAAGCTTTTTTTTCAATGTTGGTTGAAAGACAAGTCAATGACTCAGCTCAGTCAAACATATATGGAAGAAAACAGTTGATGACCAGTTTGTTCAGTGTGTAATACATGTATGTAACTCTGAGCAAGGATGGGTGGTGTTTGGGAATCTGATGTCCTTTTCCACCTCTGAGCAAGGAAATACAGGTACATGTAATACATGTACTGCTGCTTCTGCTACTGCTATTATTAAAAAAAAACCCAACAAATATTGGTTGCATGAAATGATGAAGGAGACATTCATGTTTAGTCAATGACTTGTGACCTTCACACATACACGATATGCCAGAAGCATAAAGAAACTTGGCGTGACCATTGATCATATGTTAAAACAAAAACCCCCAAAAAAGTGTTAAAGATATGGAATGATAGAAACCTACCTTTGGGTGAATGTTGAAGAACTCCCTCTTTTCATAGTCCTTCTTTTCCTTTTCATCATAATACATGAGGAAGCCATCTTTCACCAGGAAGAATCTAAAGGAAAAAACAATCAAACAAACATTATCATGAATTGTTGACAGAGATTTAAAGATAGAAAAACACACTGCTCCACACACAGTATTGATTTCTAAGGGTGTATGGAATATGCAATCATGACAAATGTATTGGCAATTTAGAACCATTTACTGTTCCTGGGAAACAAAATCAGCATACCCAGAAAGTCACATCTTGCAATAAGACAGGTAATTTCATTTATTTATTTGATCTTTTAACTACTTCATTATCATGTTTGGGAAACTGCGATTGCTTCCCACAGGCGAAATGCACGCTTAACTGTGGTGGAAGCCATGGCACCCACCCTGTACCTATTCTGAATTTTGCTGGGGGCAGAAAGCCAGGGGATATGAAGAAAAACCTCCAATGAGCAGCTCTGTACTTGTTTTTGAAGTTTTGAATGACAAACAACAACAGTAAAACAAGAAACAGTTTGTCTTTTTTAAAGCCTTGGTGTTTCTCAATTCACACAAAACTGGGCCATGCACCCTTTGGCATTTACTGACAAATGGCATATCATCGTGTCAATTAACGGTAACCCCTAAATAAAATCAGCTGTTCTGCTTCCGCACACTGTTACAGTAAACTTAAGGTAACAGCTAATTTATTTAATGGAAATGTGAGCTAATTAATTGCATCTCCTGAACCGTAATTCAGAAAAAGGTAAGCAGTGGGGAAAAGCGATAAAGAAGTTGTATGTAAGATACATACACATGTACATCCTACAAACAAGAAACATACACTCTTTCAAGTGATCCAGACAGCAGCGGTTGGTTAAAAAGGAAAATCCAGGTGACACGGACTGCAGGTTTTCCAACCGCTGATCGACAAACACTGAACTCAATCCCTGATACGAGGTTCGCCATTTGAGAACACGTAACTTCCCTATCGTTTTCAAAATAGGAATGGAGCAGTGCCATAACAGGGAAAATGTACCGGTCAGAACAATTGCTGGCACGCAAAAGACACATTAGAATGATGCCAGCAGCATAAAGACTGTGAAAGCACTTTGCCTATTGTTAAAAGATCCATAAATCAAATATGTCAACTTTCCGGGCTACGCATACCATAAATTTACCAAGCTTCCTGTTTTAGCAAACTATTCATACCACGGGTTTGAAAGTGCTCCCGTCCATGCACATGAGTAAGACAGGGAAAATATAGGAGGAAGTTGAAAGACACAGGACACACTGCTCTCCGATAGGTGAATACCACTTTCACAGACCTGTTACAACTAGATGTGTTCAGGCTCTGCACAGTAGCGTTCTTATGTGCCAAGAATCAGAGAAAAGATCAGGCGTTAGACTGAGGCTGCCCCTGATAACCAGGAGCCAGGGAATGAAACGGGACACAAGAAAGTGTTGTTTTCATGTTTGTGGTTCATCTGTACTGTCGGTGTGCTAAACTGTTAAGATTATACATTAAAAAAACAAAAAAAAACTGTTTGGAGACACAAAGTAAAAAGTTTCACAGATCACCCTACCCAAAATACTTTCGCTTTTTAGATGACCCACTTGGGTAACCTGTCAAAACACTACCATCATTCTGATAAGGAAACAGTTAACACCTGTTAGAAGACCCTGAGCAATGACTGATTTTGGCTGTACTGACTATTCTTCAAGCATATATAGGCAGCCATGCATGCAGCCATCAGCAACAGACACTTCCCCCCTCTCCCCCCCCCCCCCCCCCCCCCCCCCTCCTAACCTTGCTGACTGCAAATTATACACCATG
>JACVVK020000024.1:1912500-1960000 GCA_018292915.2 Batillaria attramentaria
TCTCACGGCTGCCGGATGTCACCTCTTTGTGGTCGTTGGCAGGAAGATAAGAAGCCGTATCTACACATCCTTGATTGATGACGGCTTGACCTACAAGTGTGGACGGGCGATGCTTCCCCGTTTGCACTTCCCTGTCGGTCGGTAACCCTCGCCAGCCAGTCGATAAGGGTTACTTCCCCTACACTACAGGTGGGCGTGGCGTGTCTGACGGTAAACAGCCACAAGACCCATTCATGCTGCTGATGTGCGTGACGCCGTTTTGTTTTCACGTGCACTTGATTTATGTGCAGCAACCACGTGCACCAAACACACAAGAGATGATGATGGCAATCAGTATAACGATGACTTACTTGCAGAAACTGTGTCAAAAATCAGTACGCTAAGGGAAATAAAACAGGAATTTAGTTTGTGTGGTCGGATCCTGGTTGCTTCCCTTGCATAACAACATTTCGTCGAATGATTTCTGGCAATCAAACTGAAGTTTGTGTCGGTCTGCTTGTCCGAAACGGTTCCGTGACTGTGACAACAAATTTTGTTGTTGTTTTCCCCTGAAAATGAACATTTCTGATTCGTGTTCACAAAACAGACAAGCTAATGTGTTTGTACGTTCCAGACGGATCGTGTATGATTGACTACTGATGTCCCATGCATGCTTCTGGTATACTGAATTTATATAAACTGAGAGAGAGAGAGAGAGAGAGAGAGAGAGAGAGAGAGCTTTATTTGAAAACGGTGCCGGAAGTTTTGGTCTTGCGGCCAATTTTCAAACTTGCCGTTTTGAAAAACAAACAAACAAACAAAAAACCAAAATGACCGAACATACTTAAAACTGGAACATGAAATTACACACACACACACACACACACACACACACACACACACACACACACACACACACACACACTCACTCACCGCATGTATGAACTAGTATGTCTATAAATATATGTAACCGTATTGTACCTACTTTTTATCATTATTTGTTATTTGTTGGCTAATAGATATTTGAAGAGGCTGTTTTTAAACGAGGAGGCTGACCGACTGTGCCTAACATGGAGAGAGAGAGAGAGAGAGAGAGAGAGAGAGAGAGAGAGAGAGAGAGAGAGAGAGAGTCAATGAATGAATCAACTGAATGAATCAATGAATCTTTATTTTACAACGGTACATTAACAGTCAATTTTCATACCTGCCGTTGCTAAGTTAAAGTATTATAATCGTCTAACTAATAGTAAAATTAAAAAATAAAAACAGAGAAAAATAAATGAGCAACACACACACACACACACACACACACACACACACACACACACACACACACACACACACACACAATGATCGGGGGGGAAAAAGCAGCAGAAACAAACAGGCAACTGAACAAGTAAAAGAACAAACTATGATGACAAGCAGAGAAACAAACAGGCAAATGAACAAAGAAACAAGAAAAGGAACAAAACAGACAAGCATACAGTCAACCAAACGTGATATGTCATTGTCATGAAGGAGTATTTGATGATTTCCTGCTTTACTGAGACGAAAAGTGTTTGAACAGCCTCCAGTCCTTGAAAACAACGATAGAGGGTGCGGATTTGACATGGATCGGAAGGCTGTTCCATAATGTGGGTCCAGAAAATGACAGACTGCCTTTAAACAAATCAATTCTTGGTCGCGGGATAATGTAAAGACTACTTACACTGCCATAATGGGAGTTTGACCGAAGGACTAGATCCGATAGATAATCAGCGCCCTTTCTGTTTCGAATTTTAAACATAAGAACCCCTTTATTGTACTGTAAATGTTCAGACAGTGGGAGAATCCGCAGTTGTTTCAGTTTCCGGTCGGTCGTAAGGCACGGGTCTGGTAAAACCAGCTCAGTTGGCTGCTCGTCTGTGTAATGAGTTCAGCTCTTTTAAATGAATGTCGCTACAGTTATCCCACACCGTTGATACATAGTCCAAGTGAGACCATATGTGCGCATTATAAAACATTCTGCGACTTTCCAGATCAAGAAAATATTTGAGCTAGGAAAGAACGAACAGTTGTCCGGATAAAGTTTTGGATATGGCATTGGTGTGAGCTTTTCATTGGAGCTGATGATCTATTGTAATACCAAGAAGGCGGTGTTCGGTTACTTGTTGAATGGGTGTGTCGTTTAGTTGTACGTCAAGAGAGAGGGGACTAAGTTGGTGCTTTTGTCGGGTGGTGATTACCATGCAACTCAGTTTTGGTTGGATGAATTACCATGGAGTTGTCATTGCACCAGTCGAACACATCGTTAAGACGTTTTTGTAGACGACAACTTACAGTGGTTACATTTTTATCTGCGCAGTGGAGCGAAGATCGTCGTTGGCAAACATGTCGCACTGAGTCTGGCCTCAGCTTAAGGATAATGGCTTGTCATTAATAAACATATTGAAAAGGAGGGGGCCTAAAACAGATCCTTGGGGGTACACCGAAGCACACTTTTTTTCTGAGAGGAGAATGAAGCATTTAGGACCACTTTTTGCTGTCTGTTTTCCAGATAAGATTTAAAGAAGAGAACAGCAGATTCATTGCATAAATATGTTTTTATTTTCTCAATCAACGTATTATGATAAACTAGGTTAAACGCTTTTTTCAGGTCCAGAAAGATGGCACCTGTTACTTTGTCATTATTAATGTTTGATAACCACGTATCGATAAGCCGAGACAGAGCAGTGTGACAAGAGAAAGAGAGAGAGAGAGAGAGAGTGAGAGAGAGATTTGATGTTGTTGGTTCTTTCGTCGAGCATAGTTTACCTCATTTCCACCTGGTGTAGTTTTTGGAGAGAGTTTCCGTAGCCGAGGACAATAATTACCACCATATGGCAGTTTGTAATTTGAATGAAGACACAGCTATAGGAACACGTGCAAAGGTACTGACTTTGTAGATATGTATGTATATCTATTAGCTGTAAATCTAAATGTAAAATCACAGTAAACCATTTGTAACAGTTTATGCCATAAAATGTAATTTAAAACACATCGTAAGTCTAAAGGCAAAATTATTGTAAGTAACAGCGCAGGTTGATATGTACAAAAATAATGCTTACAAATGCATGAAATGGTGTGGTAAAAATGCCAACAAACGTAAAAACAAAAAAGCCAAAACGTGGAGCATCGCTATCAATCGTCAAGTAAAGAAGTTAATATATTTTGTATGAAACAGCCACAAGTGAAACAATACAAACGGTTTTGATAGCATTTCATAAAACAAACATCCCTAGGAAAGGACCAGTGCAAAGATTACAGGTTGTGAAAGAATGCTGGCCAGTGAATGTTTGTAGTACATGTGCATATGTGTATGTGTGTCAATATAAACAGATTTGTCTCGTGGGTCAAGGTGATTTTCTCGATTTTGCCAAACCATTCTGACAACCTCGCTGTCAAAAAAAAAAAAAAAAAAAACGTACAAAATTCATGACCGCGATGCTGCAACACCGCAAGACGATCTTGACCAATGCGTTGTCCATGAGCCGGGGTCACCATTGATTTTGTTTGCAGCTACCAGACGAAATTTGTATAAATACTGAAACCGTTTTTCACAGAAATAGTACGGTAAAGGACAGCACAGTTTAAAGTTTAAACAATAAATCTGAGCGAGTATAACAACAGTAAAGATTCAGACGACGGCGACAATTTCTCCACTTGTGAACAGTCTTAAAACGATACTGACACTAATGTGTTATCCTGGGTTTCAGCTGAGGTCAACGGATTTTCTCTGTGTTTTATCGTACTGTTTATATGAAAAACAGTTTCAGTATTCATACAAATTTTGTCTGGTAGCTACAAACAAAATCAGTGGTGACCCCGGCTCATGGAAAACGAATTGCTCAAGATCGTCTTACAGTGTCGCAGCATCGTGGTCATGAGTTTTGTACATTTTGTTAAGGACAGCGAGGTTGTCACAATTTTTTAAAGTCTGATTAAACAATAAACCTGAGCGCGTATAACAACAGTAAAGATTCAGACGACTCAACGGCGACAAGTTCTCCACTTAGTGGACAGTCTTACAATGACACACTGATGTGTTATCCACAGTTTCAGCTGAGGTCAACGGATTTTCTGTTCTTGAACTGCAAGAGGAGAGCGACGGCGGCGTAGCAGACAGCGGCGATAATCTGGACGATGATCCACCAGATGAAGATGCCGTCCGACATCTGGCTCTTGCTGTACATGGCGCAGAACTCACTACCATCCGGAGCCGCGTTCCAGATCAAACAGGTCTGGTCCAGTACATAGCCTACCACTGGAGGACCAGGTATCGTACCTGCACAAAAAAAAAACCCCACACACAAAAAACCTGCACTTCAGAGGATGACAGTGTAGCTTAACTTTTTCACGACCATGCACCCAGCGTTTGTGTAGAGCCCTTGCATGCCGTTGCCAACCACACACCTATATCCCGGGTGCTGATGCATGAGGACGCTGTTACCAAGCTCCCACAATCCATGTTATCTCCGCTCTCACTGTGACCGCTATGCCCAATTTTTCCAGTCAAAAATATTTGTCCACAAAAGTGCTTCTATTTCTCTTTCAAACCATACCAAACACTATTAGATAACATCTGAGGAAGACCTTTTTTGGCTAAAATCGCCCGGTTGGCGGCAAGGGTTGTGCATGCACACAGTGCCTGGGTCACGGGGGGAATCCACGGCGCGCGGTCAAGGTCGGCAATGAGTTACATCGAAGAAGTGAAAACCACGCCAGTCTGAGTCGTTCCTACTTCACCCCGAGTGTGGGGATTGACTTGGACGGAACTCTTTCAAATTTCGATAACTGCATTTACTGCTTGATTCAGTCTTGACCAAATGAAAAATGAAACCATTTGGCAGTCGGTGTGCTATGCAGTAACACTAGAGCAACTTCACTCGCACAAACGCACGCATGCACGCACGCACGCACGCACGCACGCACGCACGCACGCACACACACACACACACACACACACACACACAGATTCAAACTACGCCTGACAGATTCAAAACGATTTTCTGAAACCCAGATATAAAGGTACAGACTGACTGAACTAGCAGAAGGAGTGGTGGGAAGGCAAAAAACAGGAAAATAGCGAGTGCATGGTACATACCCAGAAGTCGAATCAACATCCACTGAAAACCGAGGGCGAACGGTCGAAGGTCTGGATCAACAACTCTGGGAAACAGAATAAAACAAAACAGGCGTAAGGATACAAACTGACCGTGGAGTCATAATTGGTGGGTTTTTTTTTTTTTTTTAAGAACCTGTTTGGCGAGTGGGCTAGATTGTAATGATTTTTGCTATCATGAAAAAGCGTCATTTTCGTATTTTGTACGGCAAGGTGCATGCCAGAGGGCCGCAACAAGAGGCAACCTGCCAGTGAAGCTGGGACTTTTTGCGTAAAAGAGAGGCAACGGTGACGCGGCTTTCTGGCCTAAACAGAAAGTAGACGTGCATTACTCCAGTGAGCGGAAAGGAGGCATTCCAGTTTGTTTAAACCCTCTGTCAGGTGCGTACCCCTGAATGGTCTGTGCATGGTAATATTTGTTTCTAGACTGTAGCATTTTTAGGGGTGACTACGATGCCTGAGGCTAATAGGGATACATTTTGAGAACTCGTGCATTTGTCTTCTTTTGACCTGTACAGGGATGGCGTGAAGTGATTTTTGTTGACAACAAAAATAACTTTAACACAATCAGACTCAATGAATTAATTTGTCAATATACCAGTACGTCGACTGAATGACATGAATAACAACACTCACTCTTTGTTCTTCCTCTGGAAACAAAAAAAAACTACTTGGAAAGTTCCTCACCGAAACCTCAAGACAGTAGGTGAGCGCGCGTTTAGCTTCGTTGCCCCGTCACTGTGGAACGCACTACCTGCCGGTCTGAGAGACTTGACGGACATAGATCGTTTCAAGTCTGACTTGAAAACGTATGTGTTCCGGCTGGATTTCGACTAAATCCGTATCATTCTTCCTCTTGATTCAGCTGCTCTGTGTGCGCGCGCGCGCGCGCGCGTGTGTGTGTGTGTGTGTGTGTGTGTGTGTGTGTGTGTGTGTGTGTGTGTGTGTGTGTTGCATGTTTGTGGGTATGAGTGCTGAAGTACGCGTATTGAGTCAATTTCTGAGAATTTGCGCTATACAAATACGATTCATTATTATTATTATTATTAACAAGGCCCCATAAATCACCTCAGCGTGCTCATGGAGTTGGGTGTGGTGGTGAGAAGAACACAAAAGAACATGATGAACAAACACGGCAGGAAGACGTTCTTGTTGTCACATGGCACTGCACAGCGCCCCCTGCTGGCTGTAGAGTCGTCGTCTGTTACAGACAGGTTGCCGGCCCTGGCTATACAGCTGCAGTTGTGGTAGGTCTGTTAAAATAAATTCTTTTCTTTTTTTTAAAAACGCCACAAAAGAAAATGCTGTGGTTGCAGTCCTAGGGCAGATCTCGTGGCAGACCATTACATTTTCATACGCGTCAGGTTACCCAGTTTTCTTGACGATTAAAATCGGGCATGGCCCTTGTCCAGTGTGGGTGGGTGGGTGTTTGGGATCTTAATGTTCTTTTCCACCGCGTATGGGTGAGACACTAAAGACGGGGCAACGAGAAAAAGGCCAGCGCAAAATATCTGGCCCCGGAGGGAATTCGAACACACGACCCGAGCATTGAATGTCCAAGGCTCTACCATTCGGCTGTCCCCGCCCCTTGTCCAGATGTGTAACTTCGATGACAAGAGTTGAACTGTCACGTCTTGTAGTAAGCTGTACATAACTGTCGTCTCTACTGTTCGAAGTTTGTCACACACTACACTCGCTAATCTGATGGTGTGAATGCTGCACTGGTCTTTTTCCCATCGACGCAAACGGGCGTCCTAGCCCTCCCCCGCCCCCCCCCCCCCCTCCTATTTCATTATTATTATTATTATTTTCTGATGTGAGATTCTCCGCAAGTCCTTACCGCCATAGGTCCGGGGTTGGCCATGTCTACACAGCCGGCGTGGCAAGGGGAGAAATAGACACGGTCATCAGTACCACACACGGGGTTAAACGACATCCCAGAACAGTCGCAGTTTCCTTGACAACTGGACGTGTAGCCGTCTACAGACCTGTCACATACATCAGTAAAGCGAAGTATGCTGGTCTTCAAGAGTAACTGTGCACGATTCCAGTGGCAATGCTCACCACACACACACACACACACACACACACACACACACACACACACACACACACACACACACACACACACACACACACACACACACACACAAATACTTCACAATGTAAAGCGGTAATCCTTTTTCTGCTTGAAAGTTCATTCAAAGCACAACATTGTCGTGCAAACCGAAAAAAAGTCCATTTTATTACGGCGCTTCTCTACAGTTCAAAAGCGAAAGCCAGGCCGCCGTGAATGTATTGTCGTCAATCATTTTCTTTCACGGCTTCATTTAGAGGCCGTTTACACTTGCCAGTTTTACTTGGCAGGAGCGGTCGAACATTCCAATACTACTACTGCTGGAGCGCTCAGTGTGGCCGCCGCGTCTGTTGGCTCAGTGCCAGCATTACAGTGTCCAACGTTAAACTCCCAAACACCCACCCACCCTGTCACTGTCCAGCGCCGGTATGTAGAAGTCGAGGTTAATTTAACCCACGGCTAGGGCCTAACCCAGACTAGGACAAAAGAAACCCCAAAACAAAATTAAATAAAAAGGAAGCGAAGAAAGGAAGACGAAAATCCTTCTATAACGGCATAGGCACCTTGCTGGAATGGACCCGCTTCCTGATTAAAGAAAAAACAACAACAACAAAAACCCAGAAAAATGAACCCTAGAGCTAGTTTAGTTGGAGGTTAGACTCTAACCCGGGGCTAAACGCCCTAACACCGGCTTTTACATGCGGGACCAGGTGTCTAAGTGGTGTGATGACAGATACCACACACAAAAAAACCCAGCTCAGAACGATCTGTGAGCATAAACATGGTAGCATTAGTCCAAGAAGCAGCCCGAAGTGTCCTTACGTCTCCAGAGGGTAGGCAACCTCTTGTCCAGCCAGCCGGACCTCATCGCACTTGGCCAGGATCCCACAGCCCAGAACCGTGGCCAGAACAGTGAGAATAAGCATCAGGCGCGCCATGCCCAGGGCCTCCAGGTGCAGCAGCCGGATGATGACACCGCCCAGCAACATCCCGCTAGCCCCAATCACGATCAGGCCGGCTGCACGTGGTAGGAACGTGTAATATCAGGTAATTATCACGATTGGCTATCAAGTGGTAACGATGCAGAAAGCCAGATGTGTTTATGTGGTATAATCATGATCTTTTCTCTCTTCCTGCGTTGCTGTGTTTTGCTTTTGTTTTTGATCTTGTTTGTTGTTTGTTTGTTTGTTTGTTTTTAATTTTGTTTTTGTTTTGTTTTTTACCCTCTTATTGACCTCTGCCCCCTTTGAATGATGGGAAATATCCAAGAAACTGGACAACGGAAGTCACAGTATCGCACAAAGTCTATGTTGCTGTTTCTTTGTTTAGTTGTTTCGGTGTTGTTCGTTTCACCCTCTGGCAACCCCTCCCCCAACCCCCACCCTTCCCCCCACCCCCTTCCTTTGAACGAGGGCTCAAAACCCTGGAAATACGACAATGGAATTCACAATATCACACAGAGGCAAGATGTGTTTCTAATGTGTAAATCATAAATGTGATCTTTTCTCTCTTACCGCTTTAAATAAGTTGTTGTTTTATTGTTTGTTTTGTTTTGTTGTTGTAGTAGTAGTTGTTGTTATAGTGCTGTTGTAGTTGTTGTTGTCGTTGTTATAGTTTCACCTCTGGTACCTCTAGTTTGAAAAGGCAAACCTTGGACACAAGTCACTGACCAACTATGTTTCCTGCCTCGTCGAAGGTCATAGAGTACTCCTCCGCCAGGAACTTGAAAGAGAAGGACGTCACACCGGAGATGATGAGCGTCTCTGCTGCTGCTCCCAGCGACAGCAACATGAATGCCGGGTTCACCACCTTGTCAACCAATCAATCAATCAATCAATCAATCAATCAATCAATCAATCAATCAATCAATCAATCAATCAATCAATCAATCAAAAATAATGGAAGACAAAACACCTTGCCAGTCACAGTCACAAGACACGCATGCATAGATTTCACCCCACATAAAGGGAGCCGGGGTAGCTTAATGGTAGAGCGTTGGAATTTCAATGCTCGGGTTGTGAGTTCGAATCCCGGCTGGGGCTAAATGTTTGTGCTGGCCTTTTTCTCGTTGCCCCGTCTTTGATATCACACATAAATGGTGGAAAAGGACGTTAAACTCCCAAACATGCACCCACCCACTCCCCCAACATACAGCACAGACTCTTAGTGTTATGTAGGGCTTTTGATTTTTTTTTAATTAAGACAGTCAGCGTTCTAAACAGTATTCCCTATGTGACTGACAATTCTATTGTTTTGAATAACTTGAGTGATATACTGTAACACACCTAGCGGCGACACTGACGCGGCCGTGTTATACAATACTGAACATCGAATAAAGTGCATTGCGAGGAATCGACAGATGAATGGCCTTATTACCAGATTTTTGACGGTTTTGAAGAACGTGATGACAATGTCCTTAAAAAGTGAACAGGCCGGTTTGCTTTCTTCACTTGCAGCTGCTGGCTTCCCGTTTGCTGTTTCATCCTTTTCCTGTCCACCTGAAGAAGAAAGCAAATATAACAACAACAACGACGACGACGATGATGATGACGACGATAATAATAATAGTAATAATAATTGCATTTGTAAAGGCGCTTTCTCCCGGTATCTTGACTCAAAGCGCCGCAAACTGTACCCAGCAGGGACGCTCACGTGAACTACACGCTTTCACTCATGCACCGGACATCAAACATCATTAGCTCTAGGGCAAATGCGCACACACGATTTTGAAAACTGCGCATTTTTGCATACTTCTGTCTATTTTTGCATACTTCTGCTTTTGTCGGGGGGGGGGGGGGGGGGGGGGGGAGGGGGGGAGTTACTTGAGCTCCCAAAGCCTCCCCCCCCCCCAACCTCACCACTTCCCTCGTCCGACGCTGATGCCAAGTACGAGTACGGTAGTTACTTAGTTTCAGTTCATTTAATGTACTGACTTGGCAGATACTTGGGGAAGCCGTAGATGATGGGTGCCAGGATGATGAAGGCGATGCAGCACGGGATGAACCCCAGCCACCACGCCCCTACCCACTGCGGGTCCCGGGGGCCAAACGTCAGCCTGCAACACATAATTAAGTCGTCATCAACAGAGACACGTCCATCTGCGAGCCACCTTCGTACGATACCTGATCATGATGTTGTGTAAGAATGTATTGTGACTGTGTGTATGTAATGCGTATGTCATGTGTACGTAATGTGTATGTAATGCTCTGCTACTGTGAGGCGCCCAGAGCTACAGCAAGAGGTTGGGCGCCAGAAAATTCCTCATAATTCGGGGCGAAGAATTTTTCCTTCTCGTACGTTTCACCGTTCAATCGGGCTGATCGTCGGGGGTTCTCTCCGGGCACTCCGGCTTCCTCCCTCTCTGCTTTGGAAATGTTCAGCCCACCAAATTTGAAAAATAAATGCAATTCTAAATTCCGAAATTTAAATAGCTGAGCTGACCCTTCGCACCACGGCAGTATTGTAATGTGTTTATGTCCAGTGTGTGAGAGAATGCGTGTGATTCACGTGAGCGTGCGTGTTGGATTCAGCTCGCGGCGCTTTAAGCCGAATCACGAAATTGGGTAAAGCGCCTATACAATACTCATTATTATTATTATCATTATTATTATACCTAAAGTTTTGCTTGATTTTGTGTTTTTGAAAATACTTTCCTTTTTCTTCTGTGGTAGTGCAACAAAGGCAAGTTTGAAAGTGGCTTTAAAGGGGCTAATTCTATCCTAGCCGAGCCAGCTTATGTTTTGGAACAGTTTCGCTCGTGAGTGTGCCTGTACGTTCGAAATACTCTATCTTGATGATTAGTACAGCTCTTAATGCGACCCAGTGTTGTTTACACTTTATGCCAGCGGTCGAAAATTCCAATTCTACGACTGTTGGAGCGCTCAGTGTGTGGCATGGTCGCCGCGTCATCGAGTACGCTTCTGTTGGCTCAGTGCCAGCATTACAGATACTGTCACTGCCCAGGGGCAGGACTAAGTGGTGTGACGATAGATACCACGAAAACAGGTCGGAACGATCTGTGAACTTTAAAAAATGGTAGCATTGGCCACTTTACGAAAACTAGTCTGTGAACATAAAAATGGTTAGCATAGGCCACTTTACGAAAACTAGTCTGTGAACATAAAAATGGTAGCATTGGCCACTTTACGAAAACTAGTCTGTGAACATAAAAATGGTTAGCATAGGCCACTTTAAATTCTTTCTTTCTTCGCTGTGAAACAGTATAGGCCCAGCTCACTCGCTCTGGTCGAGAGTGTCGAAGTCGACGTAGTAGTTCTCCGTGAGTTGTCCGCCCACAAGGAAGCCGCCTGCAACACCAATGCCTGCTGCCGCGTACGTCATTCCTGCAACGAAAACCCTGGTAAATCTCGCTGTCGGTGTATATATAACGTTGTAATTATAGAGACATGTAATGCCACACATATTAAAATTTGCAATAGACCTAGTTGGTGTTCTTTGGCGTGTTTGGATGGTAGAAGTTGTTGTTGTTGGTGTTGTTGTGTATTGTTTGTTGTTCTGTTTGCTGGCATCTGTATATGAATAATAACTCTGTGTGTGTGTGTGTGTGTGTGTGTGTGTGTGTGTGTGTGTGTGTGTGTGTGTGTGTGTGTGTGTGTGTGTGTGAGAGAGAGAGAGAGGGGGGGGTAAGGGCGGTTGTCGCAAGAAAGAAATTTAAATCTTCAAGTTACGTTTGAATTCTGATTTCTCCATTGGTGTTGCATTAGCAACAAGTGCATCAGACGGTCCTGCAGTATGAATATCGACATCACAGCACATTGGGCATGCGAGATAAAGAACTTCTAATCATCACCATCCACTCCACTTGCGATAGAACTCACTTACCCACGTACACAGCCGCCGTGGTGTGTGGAGCGTTCTCGTCAATGTAGACTGTGCCGAGCGTGAACATGGGCGTGAAGCCGAGGCCGTGAATCATATTGGCCACCATGAACAGGCCCAGATACTCAGACCGGCTCTCCGTGAGTGGGGGAGGTCCTCCGCCGCCCGTACTGCCAGGGTCCAAGTCGCACAGTCCCGACGGAGGAGACCCGCTTGCCTCTGTACATCGGGAGATCAACTCATTACAGTCACGTGGTGCGAAGGGTCTGCTCAGCTATTTAGCTTTCGGAATTTCGAATTGCATTTTTTAATTAATTAATTAATTTATTTATTTATGTTTGTTTGTCAGTTTTTTTTTGTTTGTTTTTTTGTTTTTTTGGGGGGGGGGGGGGTGAACATATCCCCAAACCGGTAACAATGGGATGGTCAGTACAGTCTCGGCTAGCGAATGAGTAATTCGCATACATGTACACATACCGGTTTTGAGAATGCAGCATCGGGTAACAACGGTGAGCAACGTACATAGTAACCAACAGTACACACCAGTGATCATTTGAGTGTTCAGTTGTAAAGAGCGAATTATATTCGCCGAGCGAGTACTTAACTCAATCTTAATTTTCTCCCGTTCACTGAGCTTGTAGACGGGGCTGTCTCACATCCAGGGCTCTACTGATCATTAAGACTATTTCGCGCATACAAGCGCACTAAAAAGTTGGACTGTCAATGCTCAGGTCGTGAGTTCGACTAGGGCCAAATATTTGTGCTGGCCTTTTCTCGTTGCCCCGTCTTGGATATCACCCATACGTGATATCACCCATACTCCCCCCCCCCCCAACACCCCCCTCCCCCACCCCCGCACTAACAAGCGAAACTATTCCAAACAAACATAAGCTGGCTTCTGTGAAGGGTATAGTAAACATGGAATTAGCGCACTTAAAAACAAACAACAACAAAAAAATTAAAGAAGATAGACAAAACAACATAAACATCGCTTTACCCTGACTGGCGCTGGTGGTAAGATGCGGTACGATAAAGAGGAAAGATCCGACCCCCATGAGGACGGACCCCACAGCCACCCAGTGCGGCTTGCAGTAGCGGGCTCCCAGGAAACTCACAAACAGCACCACGACCAACGCCCCGATGTCCTGGGACGACGCGATCAGGGCCGACTTGGTCGACTGAAGTCCGAACTATGAGGAAACGAAGGAAGAACACGGGGGTCAGTCATCAATAGGGCGGACATTGTTGTTTTGTTTTTGGGGTTTTTTTTTCGGTGCAACTATGATTTTGAGGACGATTATTCTCCTTTCAATACTTCACGGGCAACTTCTCCGCCATATAATAACTGTACTCATAACTGAGTATCGTGTAGGCGCTTTACCCAATTTCTTGAACTGGCTCACTAAACCAAACATGCTCGCTCACATGAATCACACGCATTTCTCTCACACACTTTGAGCAAACTACAATCACTTGGCGCGAAGGGTCAGCTCAGCTATTTAAGTTTCGGGATTTAGAACTGCATTTATTTTCAAATTTTGTAGGCTGAACATTTCCACAGCAGAGGGGGAGGAAGTCGGAGTACCCGGTGAGAACCCCCGGCGATCTGCCCGAATGAACGGTGCCACGTACGAGAAGGAACAATTCTCTGCCCCAAGTGGGACTCGAACCTGACCTCTCGCAATAGTGACAAGTCTCTTAACCGACCACCCCAACGCAGGCACCTTGGTTCACATGAGCACCAAAAATCAAAATACCCATAGAAACCAGCTTACGCGCGCGCGCACACACACACACACACACACACACACACACACACACACACACACACACACACACACACACACACACACATGTAGGCAATGTACAAACTGCAAGTTATGTGGGAAAACAGCAGATATCTATCTATCTATCTATCTATCTATCTATCTATCTATCTATCTATAATACTCATTATAAGTTTTTAATAGGTGGATTTTAAGACTGGCACTGGATTCTGCGTGTCTCAACGGCTTCGGGAGTTGATCCGTAGGGCTGAGGAATATTCTAGGTGATGCACGGACCCTTTCTATCACACAGAAAAACCGCAGTCCACACCTGTCGTGTCCTTTGGCATTAACTTACCTGTTTCTCCAGGTGGTACAGGGCGGCGTTGGCGATGCCATTGACAGCGAAACCTTCCACAAAACACAGCAGCACTGCCAGCACCACAAACACCTTGATGTTGCCCACCCAGCTCAGACATCTGATCCACAATAAGGACAATAACGTTACGCCACGGGGCGAAGGATCTGAAAGACCTGGGTTCGAATCCCAGCCGAGGCAAGCGGATTTGTGTTTTCTACTTAAGTCGGCTCCTGCCCAGAGCTGGCGTGCTATGTGCAGGGCTCAAAATGCTCAAGGACCAAAAGGAGGAAAAATCTGTAGCATAATTAGAGTGACTGAGTGGTCAAACCAGGTGCGTGCGTCTGCAAAGCGGACACATTATGCTAGGGCGAATTTGGGTTTAAATTAGACTGAAATATGTGCAAATTTAGTGCTTTTTGTATGATTTTTAGTGTTTCAGAGAAGGAATTTTTTGTTTTGTTTTGGAGGGAAATGTTTGGGACTGCACCAAAATCTGTGCAATTTCGTGCATTTTGGTATGATTTTAGGTGCTTCAGAAGAGGATTTTTTTTTATTTTTTATTTTTTTTTTTTTGGGGGGGGGGGGGGGGGTAATTTTTAGCCAAGGTGATCCGCCCAAAGGTGGAAGATTTTAAACCCTGCATGTGCCTTCATGTGCCTGCTGTAGCCACGCCGCTCATACTCCGCCGTTTCACGGATTGATATGACAAATCTCGTGATGTGGATTACATGAGGGCGTTAAACCCACACACACACACACACACACACACACACACACACACACACACACACACACACACACACACACACACACACACACACATCCGCCCCATCCAGAGCCTCGCTTAGGCCGGGGTATTTATGAAGCGCGGACATGTCACTCAATTCCAAATACGGGTGGGTGGGTGTTTGGGGGTTTAACGTCCTTTTCCACCACATACGGGTGATAACAACGACGGGGCAACGATAAAAAAGCCAGCACAAATATTTGGCCCCAGCCGGGATACCAACTCACGACCCGAGCATTGAGAGTCCAACGCTCTACCATTCGGCCACCCCGGCTACCCTCCAAATACGGACCTCCATAGTAGCATCATGCCATCACCCTCATCCTCAGTATCATGCATGAGAAAATTGCCTCAGCTTTCGAGCCCTCTGTATCGCTTTGCTGTAGTTGTTGTTTCGATTGGTTTACCAAGTGTTTGAAAACTGATGAATACTGAATCGTTTATGCGGTTTTATTATTGTTGTCGTTGACGTTGTTGTTGTGGTGCAGATGCGCTAAGGCTGCCGGGATAGGCGGATGGTAGAGCGGCGTTGGACTTTCAATGCTCGGGTGGTGAGTTGGAATCCCGGCCGGGGCCCAGTATTTGCGCTGGCCTTTTTGTCGATGCCCCGTCTTTGAGATCACCCGTATGTGGTGGAAAAGGACGTTAAACTCCCAAACACCCACCCGCAGAAGCACTATGTCCAACTTCAAACGTGTTGAGGGCGGGGCCACAAACATTCAACACATCACTGTATTTCTTGCTACATTGTCTACTCTGTCTTTACGCCGTCAGTCTTCATACCAGTGAATCATCAAACGACACGCCTGACTGCGGGTAGTGCCCTCAATGACAAGCGGGGAAAATCAACAGTCAGGATTGACTCACAGTTAAAGGGACACAAGGTAAATTTTGCTAGCTCACAGATCGAATTGGGCTTCTGACGATGACAAAACCATGATGCCAATAGGGAACCTGCAAAATTATAGCCTTCTGCGGACCGTAACTGCTACGGTTTGAGTCAAAATGTACGACCACTGACCGGTCGAAGCACCAGGGTGCCGAGCGTTCTGACACATTTTCCTGTCACATTCCTGCCACATTCCTGTCACATTCCCGCCACATTCCTGTCACATTCCTGCCACATTCCTGTAACCAGTTGGCACACTGAGGATAACGAAGATCTAAGAGAACTAGGTTAGTCTTTGAGGAGCTCACAACACTTTATGACACTTTGAGATTTGACCTTATAGGCCCTAACTTTAAGATTGCTGGGCTCACAGGTCGTTTTGAGCTGTTTTGGTGGTGTCATACACCACACCACTCAGACACATGCACAAATACATACACAGACAGGTTTGCGCTCAGCTGATTGAAGCCAAACGCAGCAGCAGGTGACAGTGTGGTAACTATACTCGACCTAGTAGCTCACAGAGTTCGAGCTGTCAACACGGGAAACATGGCGGCCGCCGATTACGGACAGCTAAGTTTTCCTCGTTTGCGCGGCCACCAAACGTCAGTGTGATGCATTCCGAGCTCTACTAGTCTCTGAGATAGACTAATGTTTAAAGCGCACAGGCGCAGTCACAACAGCAGCTGTTCCAAAACAGAAGTCTCTGTATAACATCTAGTAAAGGTAGCAATGACGCCTTTAAGGTAGGGTGTATTAACAAGTGAGTTGAGAGCGTCTCAGTTTTGACCCCCTTGGGCATTTCTCCTTCTATGATCGTAATCGGGGAACGGCGACAACTACTACGTTCCACCGTTACACAGCGAACTGAGTGACTGGGTGGGAGAAAACAACATGGCTTAGTGATTGTTTTCCTAAAATACCTTAAAATTCCACTGGGGCAATCATTTCTTTTTTTCATTTTTCCAGTAAGGGTAATTATTCAAATGCAGATCGTTGATTAAAACAACAACAACAACAACAACAACAGCAAACTTAATAAAAGACGTCAGCGTTAGTAAATGGTTTTATCTGAAAACAATAACAACCACCACCTCTGCCAGGTCTAACGTGAAACATTTTTTTTTTCCAGTTTTGAAAAGGCTTTTGGGTTTCAATTGCAATACAAACGTTATCATAAAGAAAGTTGACGATATAAAAAATCTCGAACGATTGCAATTTGCACGCACCGCTAAAGCGGCTTGTGCAATTTTCAGTCGCCTCGACTCTTTGATAAAATCTTGTTATCAACTTCCTTTACGATAATTGGTAATAAAACACGTCAGCGTTTGTAAATGGTTTTATCTGAAAATAATAACAGCAAGAAAAATCACAACAACAACAACAACACATCTAACAAAAACCGCAACGCTGTCTATTTCAAAGGAAGATATTTGAAGAGTTTTCTTGTAGCACAGCTTTCCAAGGTTCTTGCACGTTTAATTTTGCACACTCTTCACTAGAATTGACATGTCTAATTCTGAGTATTTCCTACCTCGGTTTGAAGTCGCCACAGCCGTACCGGTAGTCAGGTTCTGAAGGTGCGGACTTGTGGCCATCCTGCAAGACAACAAACTCCGCTGACTGCATCTTGAGTGGTCTACATCGTCCATGATACATTGCTGTTATGTATGTCGCTGGGGGCCGAAGTCTTGGTTTTATGCTTTACGCTGCTCGCATGTGTGTGTGTGTGTGTGTGTGTGTGTGTGTGTGTGTGTGTGTGTGTGTGTGTGTGTGTGTGTGTGTGTGTGTGTGTGTGTCCGTCCGTTTGTCAGCCTTCGCCTCTTTTAGTATGTCTCGCTTGAGGGAAAGCACTGGTAGCTTAAAATTTAAGTTTCTTCTTCTGTCCCGCAAACTACAGCTATCGAGTGATTTGCATTAACCACAAGAACATGACACGCTTCCTTGAAAATCAATAGCAACAATAATAACACACACACACACACACACACACACACACACACACACACACACACACACGGACGGACAGACGCACGCACACGCACTCTCTCTCTCTCTCTCATATCCCCCTCCAGCTCCTCACCTATCTCTCTCTCTTTCTGTGATGACAAATAATGGAAGGGTCACATCTTAGGGAGAAAAAAAAAATTCCGGTCATGACCGAGAAACGACGCGCAGACCTTTTGATCTCCCAAACATTACATCTTGGGTGGGTCTTGCGTCAGAGGCTACAGCATCAGGGACACGGTATAGGGACCTTCGGAATCCCCAAATTTCTGCCCTTTCCCGCTGCGAGATGTCGGTACCACCTCCCTGTTTGTCCCTACTAAACGTTCAGAGACTGACTTGGGGTCTCGACGCATGCGCACTTTTGTAACACGTTTTGTAATTCCGAAGTCCCGTATAAAGACACGATTTTTTGGTGTTCGCCATTGACACCATGTCATTTGCGTCCGTATCAGCGGTCTCGTTCATATTGCTGTCATGTTTGTTGTCTGGTGACTAACATTGTTGATGATGGATCAGCACAGCCGCAGGATACATTGTAACATCAGGATACCGATGATTGATACGAATGCGCAGACTCGTACCTGTGCGCCGGGGCCCGGTATTATCGCCACTTGATGAGAAGGACCTTTTGTTTTGTTGGTATAAACAGTATACTGCACGTTCCACATCTCATGGTACAGTTCTATGTCCCGCTGTAAAGCTCCCCATACTAACACCCCTGCCCCCTCCCCCCCCCCCCACCACACACACACCACCACCTCCCCCTATGCCCCGAAAGAAAGAAAAAAACAAAGAGACACACACAAAACAATCATCATCACCATCATCATCATCAACATTATAATAGTATAATCATCATCAACAACAGTAACAACAACTGCCCCCTACTTTAAAAAAAAGTGACACAAAAGCAAATGACGTCCATTTGTGTGTGTGTGTGTGTGTGTGTGTGTGTGTGTGTGTGTGTGTGTGTGTGTGTGTGTGTGTTTGGTGTGTGTGTGTGTGTGATTTCACTACTGAAACACGCACGAGCCACTGCGCATTTCGTGTCAACACTATACTCACTGGCTGTGTCACAGTTTTACCGCCAGGTTGAACTGCCACGGAGACATCATCTGTGGAGGTGGTGTAGGCAACGTTGTCGAAACCCTGTAATAAATAATAATAATAATAATAATTTCTTGAATCGGCTCAAAGCGCCGCGAACTGCACCCAACACACGCTCACGTCAATCACACGCATTCTCTCACGCTCTGGACGTGAACTTATTAACTCTTTGACGACGGAGCGCAATTTCTGACACACGATTTCCTATAGGAAATCGTGTGTCAGAAATTGCTCTCCGTCGTCAAAGAGTTAAAGCGACGTGTTGCAAACGGTCAGTTCGGCAATTTAATTTTTAGAATTGCATTTATTTTCACAATTTGAGGACGGAACATTTCCTGAGCAGAGGGTGTGAAAGCTGGAATTGTAGTTAACAAAGAAAAACGAACGAAAAGTACCCCCCCACCCCACCCCAAAAATTAAATAAATAAAAAAAAAACAAAAAAAAACAACTCCCCCCCTCCCCCCAACCCCCCCCCCCCCCCAAAAAAAAACAAAACAACAAACAAACAAAAACACAAAAACAAAACAAAACAAAACAAAACAAAAAACAACAACAAAAAGAATAAATAAATAAAAAAGGAAAAAACTAAAAAAACAATAAACTAATAAAAAAAGATTAACAAATAAAAAGATTGATTAATTAATTAAAATAAAGACAATGCTAACCACGGCTGGATACATACTGACCATTTACATGCGTTTGCGCGGGCTTTGTCAGAAAGCATATAAAGTCGCAATAATTATGTATGACAGGCATGCAACAGAGTGTAGACAAATTTTCATTCATCAAATGCGCTTCATCTGTGAATCAGAATCAGTTACTTGGGTCACATTATATAGCGGGGAGCCGGGATAGCCGAATGGTAGAGCGTTGGACTTGCAATGCTCGGGTCATGAGTTCGAATCCTGGCTGGGGCCAAATATTTGTGCTGGCTTTTTCGTCGTTGCCCCGTCTTTGATCTCACCCGTGTGTGGTGGAAAAGGACGTTAAACCCCCAAACACCCACCAACCCCCATTATATAGCATCTGAAACCACTGCGGGGACTCCGGCCATCGTACGTGTATATATATATAAGTTGTAGAAGCGTATCGACGAGCAGACGACGTTATTTCTAGCTTGCGCTAGCTTGACGGCGCTGATTGGTGGCTAATTTTAGGAGATTTGTCCAGTCGATTCTTTCAGGGATGTACCGTACAAAAAAGAAGAAGAAGAAGTAGAAGTCGTATTTCTCTACTATTAGAAGCGACAAAGCCACGGAAACGGTCGCGAAGGCCAAATATAACATTCTTCTGTCTGACAAACAGCCTTAGAGCGTCAGTGGTAAGCGGCAGTTCTCCATCTCAGTGGCGTTAGGAACATAGAGGCTTTAAACCGGGCGAACCACCAGTCCGGCAAACTTGTTCGGCGAACTGAGTATTGTATACGAACAGGGCCAGCGCGCACACGTACGTAGTTCCAGAGGTTCGGACGAACCAGTTCTCTGTCTTAACCGACCGTTAATGATATGCATACGTCATCGCCCGAGCAAGGCGGACTCGGAAGTTGAGACAATCGTAAACAACCAAAATGGCCGCCTTCGTAGATTGAGAAGACCAGGCATTTGCGGTAGTTATTGTTTTGAGTGAACTCATGGAAGCTGAGGAAAAGGAGAAAAGAGGAAAAGAGCGCAAGAGAGGGAAATATGAAGTGAGTCGATAGCCGCCATGCCGTCCGCCATTTTCCTCAACTTTGTACATGCGCACAACAGCTCTCCCCGAGCAGCCAATCAGAGCGCAGGATCGGCCAAAGGATCGCGAGGGTTCCCACGACACGCTATGCAGACCTCGAACCTAGTTCGGCGAACCTTTCGAACCAGGGTTTGCGCACAAGTATTTGGTCGGTTAAGAAACAACGTGCGCGAACCTAGTTCGCCGTACTCTTCGAACCTAGTTCGCGAACCAAAAGCTCGCCCGGTTAAGAACGGCCTTTTTAGAGCGTCAGTGGTAAGCGGCAGTTTTCTATCTCAGTGGCGTTAGGAACATAGAGGCTTTAAAGACAAATGTGAGAAAGCGCAGCCGGACCAGCTGAAGCTATACATTTGCTGTGTGTGTGTGTGGCTGCTCCCTGGTGACAAATGGAATGAGACAATTACTGGTGATGTCTTATGATTTGTAACGGCCACTGTAGCATTACTGCCAGTCCACGCAGCTACGCTCTCTCTCTCTCTCTCCCTCTCTGTGTGTCTCTCTCACTGTGTGTGTGTGTGTGTGTGTGTGTGTGTGTGTGTGTGTGTGTGTGTGTGTGTGTGTGTGTGTGTGTGTGTGCGCGTGCGTGTGTGTGTGTGTGTGTGTGTGTAGCGCTATGAGTAGCAGGGAGTTTCGTGCTGGCTATATTTCCTCGTTGACTCGTCTATGCAGTTCAGTAGACCTTCAAATTGTGAAAATGGACATTAAACCCGCAGGCAACCAGAAAGACAGATGAGATCGCAGAAGTAAAAGGGTGGCGAAACTAGACTAGGAGACGGATGCCCGGGGGTGGGGGCTGTGGTGAAGGAGGGGAGGGGGTGGTGGTGTAATGGTGGGAGACTGCCAGTGGAGGGGGGGGGGGTGATAGTTGGGGGAAGGGTAATCCAAGTCGCGTGGCCAGGTCAAGGTCGCCGGTGCTTTATATCTTTGGCTTGCATGGAACTTGAGGGGAGACAACAGAACTATGATACCACTGAAACACCAGCACACTGGAGTCAGTTTGCTGCTCAGAATATTGTATAGTGCGGTCAGGCCGGTTAACCGTAGTCTCTACAGTGTACCTTACATTGTCCAGCACACACCGAGTCGTGACGGTACAATCATCATCAGTGTATCGAAACTTAGTGTACTTACGCATCCCCCCCCCCACTTCTTCCCCCTCCCAACCCAACCCCACCGGCTTTCATATTTCTTTTACTCCCCCTCCTCTTCAGTCCCCCTCAGTCCTCAGTCAGGTCGGTACCGGTTTAGCTAGCGGCTCTGTATAATGATGTTGACAATATACTTTTATTCAACGTCGGACTGACCTTGTCCTATTAACCAGAGCCGCTGTCCGGCCCGAAAGCAGAAATCTATCTCTTTCTCTGTCCTATCCCCCCCCCCCCCCCCCACGCCTTCCCCGAACTCAGCCAACGAAATCCTCTCTCTTTCTCTCTCTCTCTCTCTCTCACACACACACACACACACACCGCCGCGGCTTCACACACACTGGCACACCGACACACACACACACACACACACACACACACACACACACACACCGCTTCACACACACACACACACACACACACACACACACACACACACACACACACACACACACACGACTGATACAGCCATCGCCTCACCACGAAAAACTGACCAAAACTGAGACTGAAATAACTAATCTTGAAGGTCAAAAGCACGACCGCTGAAGGGGCTCGGTCACAAGTTACGACAAGAGTCACGACGGCACGGTCATATTTCCGTCTCAGTTCACGGTACACCGCTGACAGCGCCATCCGATCGCATGTATCCTACCCGCGCATCAGTCTGAACCCACGTGACTATCCGGCTGGCTCCCGGTCGACCCGGCTTCCCGTGTTGTGACTCACAGCCTCTCAAGTCACGATCATGCCCTCGTGCTTAAGGCAAACTGTTTGAAATATAGACGCGTGTACTACCGACATCCATACCGCACCGACTGAAGTATCGTGATAATCATTAGAGTTAATGTGAAAGAAGGCCGGAAAGAAAATGATTTTTATTAATACGTAACTACTGTGTGAAGACGTGTACATGATCAGATTTCAAACATACTGCTGTATTATTGAGAAATCGTTGTTAGAAAGCCTAGAAAGGAGGTAGCACTGACCAGGAAACACTCCCCGCAATTTTAATTAACCCCCGCCGCGTACCCGCATTCGGCAGCGGCAGAGCACGTTGACCCGCTAGGCCGCTGAATGGGGGTCGGCCCGCTATTGCGCGGGTCCGCTAGTGCGCGGGTCCGGGTTCGCTAGTGCGCGGGTCCGCTATTGCGCGGGGCCGCTATTGCGCGGGGCCGCTATTGCGCCGCCATATCATCTATAAGAAGCAATACTTGCCAAGGTGACGGGGCCTACCGTGCACCCCCCCCCCCCCACCCCGGGAATGTACTACGATGGTGCCAGATGTCTTCCTAGGATGTCCTGATTGTATTTCAAAAATGTTCCCAAGAATCCATAGGGATGCACCAGAGTTACAGCCCTTAACTTAAAGGCGCGCTTTCACGCTTCGACGACTTACGTGATATTCACAAACAGCTGGTCTAAATCATAAACAGATTCTTGTACTACTTAAATCAATTATTATGCCACTTGCCAATGGTTTATTATCATTTAAACAAACAGAAATGAAGTATATATCAAAATGCTTATTATATACGGTGATGGTCAATGTACGCGTAGTATTATGGACGACTTGCCGGTATTGGTAAAAACTCTGACAAATGAGTGTTTTCATTGGTTGTACTTCTTTATAATAAAATACATCATAAACTCTTTATTAAATGGCCAAAGTAACATTTATACATGTATATAAATTTGAAATTTGTTTTGTATCACTTTGGTGCTCGTGAGTCACAGCACATGATCTGAGATATTTTCCTCGAGCTACAAAAGTATATGACATACATTATGACAGATGAAAATAAGAGCAATATTTTGATCTTCGAAAATGTCAGGTTCATATCACATGAAAAATCTGCAGGAGTCCGTAAATGTAACATGTCAAAAAAAGTGTGTATAGTGCCTAATCACGAGCCAGAATATAGCATGTCTGAATTTGTCAACATACATTCATCAAGTGAATCACCCAGCCCATCCTACACAAATATGAGTGATTTAATGCTTTAAAACTTCCACATAAGAAAAGCATGATCACAGGGCTTTCCTGTGCCCCCCCCCCCCACCCATCAACCCATTGATCCAACACACACACACACACACACACACACACACACACACACACACACACACACACACACACACACACACGCGTCCCTATAAATACGAGAAATTTCCATTTGAAAAAATGGGTTTCACAAAAACAGTGGGTTCCTTGGAAAATCGTCAATATATTCCATATAATTATACGACTTCACATTTGCTTTGCATCACTACAAAGACAAAGACTGTTGAATAGACAATCTGCTTTTATTTCATTAAGGTAATTACATTGCAATCCTCGCGCATAAGGCAACAAAACAGAACAATCATAACCGAACATTTCATTCAGAAAACAGTTGAAAAGACAGAAGTCCCAGCCTACCCTCAAAATCAGGGATATTCAGCAGATGGGCAGAAAAAGTTGGTGTCGTTACACTGTCTTGAGAGACTAGTTCAATGAGTTCAAACTAGTCACCGCGCAATAGCGGCCCCGCGCAATAGCGGACCCGCGCACTAGCGGCCCAGAGCTGAATGATCTGTTCAACGTTCAGGTTTACTCTGTCACGCTAGCTTGGGACTCAAACTTCTGTACACAACAAACACTTTCTTCCACTGAGCCACTCCAGCAGAGAAGTCGGACTATACGAACCCGATCATGTGACCGTGAGGACGCCCACTACGGCTGACTACAGCCGGCAGACATTGGCAAAAGCCGATTATCACATTTCCTACGTGCCTAAAATTTAACGGTCTCACTGATTCTGTCTTTGCTCGGCCAACCGGCTTACGTTTTAGAACAGTCTCGCCCGTGAGTGTGCATGTACGCTCGAAATACTCTATCTTGATGATACGCACAGCTGTTAATGCGATACAATGTTGTTCACTGACGCTTTGCGGTAGTATTCGAGTAATCACATTCCGAGTCTGTGACTGTTGTTACACTACTGGAGCGCTCAGTGTGGTCGCCGCGTCATCCATGTCCAGTCAGTACGGCGGTTCTGTTGCTTCAGTGCCAGCATTACAGACGGACGCTGTCACTGTCCAGATGTCTTAAGTTGTGTGATGATAGACTGAAAACAGTTCAGAGCGATCTGTGAGCATAACAATGGCAGCATTAACCGCTTTAAAGTGCTCGGTGGTTTCTGCTACGACTGTTGTGGGAGAAGACCAGTCGGCAGCAGCCATGAGCCGATTTTAACACAAGCAACTGCAAACATTCGATTTTCTTTTTTTCAAGTGCGACTCAGTGCAGCTGCAAAACCGTCCCACGAAATTCAGTAAAATAAAGACCTCATGGTTAAAAAGCACTTTAAAAACCTGTGTGTGTGTGTGTGTGTGTGTGTGTGTGTGTGTGTGTGTGTGTGCAATGAACAAAACAATGGAACTGACAAACCCAGCTTATCAGCACAAGTCAGTTTAGTTCTGGTGACACTATGTCACATCACATTCAGGTAACAGGTCACACTGCATGTCTAACAACAACAATGGGGTTAGTTGGCAGTTAAACAGCCGGCTGAGAATGTGGCAGTTGGCACATGCACACACACACACACCGACAGAGAACAGAAACTACTGTCCTACCTTCTTGCTCATTCTCGGGCTTTCAGTTCCGACTGAGGTTCACCAGGCAATAATAAACAGAGGGACGGGACAGGTCCTCTGTCCCAGCGTGGGCCTGTAAAGCAAGGCGAGCGGTGTGCTCTTTCAGGCGTATGAAAGGTGGGTAGAAAGTGTCTCCGCCTCTACTGTGAGTAGACGCAGGTGTAACCTTCCAGGTTCACAGGTGGGTCATTGACCCCCCTCCCCACCCCTCTCCATTACCCCCCCACCCCACCCCCTTACGATCACTTACCTATCCTTCTCTTCAAACGGATGCACTCATGCGAATCCACTGAGAGGGACACAATTGACAGGTAGAGAGGTAACTGTCGAATAGGCAGTCACAGCGAGAGTCAAGGCGACCCAGTCCAACTAGGAAAGCAAAATATCTATGAATCTATTTGCCAATGGCTGAGTTCGTTAATTCTATTTGTACGTATGCCATAAATACACAGGTGTAAATCAACACACACACACACACACACACACACACACACACACACACACACACACACACACACACACACACACACACACACACACACACATTTACGAGCATAGTCGCATCCATCACACACACACACACACACACACACACACACACACACACACACACACACATTTACGAGCATAGTCGCATCCATCACACACACACACACACACACACACACACACACACACACACACACACACACACACACACACACACACACACATTTACGAGCATAGTCGCATCCATGTGCTCCAGGGGTACCTTCCACGATTTTTCTCTTGCTGCATTTTTAGACAAGTTATCACCCAATTAAAGAAATCAGTCATGTTATGTTTTCAAATTGTTCAAATGCCTTAATTTTCTAGAATTTGGAAGCCCGTCCAATCATACTGAATGGGCTCGTAGCACAGCTGTGTAGCTCTGACAGATTTTGTGTAAAAAAAATATTTATGAGGTAGGGGTGGTTTGCATATAAGGCCAGATATCTATAACAGGACTCCTTCAGATTACTTATCATCCCGACATCTTGTCACGTGTGACAACTGCACATATGCCAGGAACTACTGCACTGTTATATAGCTTTAATATTAAGAATGACAGAGCTTTTAGCTAAACCTATTTTTAAGTTGTTTCTGTATAGAGAAACAACTTTATGAGACGGGGCAGATTTTGCTACGCGCAGCAGCAAGTTTCAGTGATACAAAACAAGACTGTGACGTTTCTCCACACAATACTTACTTTCACGCACACAGTGACGTAACGAAATCTGCGTCATAGACACTTGACGTGCACACTATGCTGCTGCGTTCTTTTTGGCGGGAGTTGTGAGACACGTGTGTGTGTGTGTGTGTGTGTGTGTGTGTGTGTGTGTGTGTGTGTGTGTGTGTGTGTGTGTGTGTGTGTGTGTGTGTACGGATGTAATGATGGCTATCTCCTGAACCACCTCGCTGGAGGCCTTTTTACTTGGAGATAAAATGGGAATTCACCTTCTCCAGAGCTACCTTTCACGATTTTTAGCCTGCCGCATTTTCAGAAGAGTTATCGCCGATTTTAAAAAATCGGTCATATTACGAATTGTTTTCGAAAAAGTCGTTCAAATTCCTTCATTTTCTAGACTTTGGAAGTTCACCCAATCACACTGCCTGTATTCGTGGTACAGCTCTGTAGCTCTGACTGGTTTTGTGTAAAAAAAATATTTCCGAGGTAGGGGTGGTTTGCACATAAGATCAAATATCTATGAAAAGACTACTGCAAATTACTTATCATCCCGGCGTTTTTGTCTAGTGTGACAACTGCACATATGACAGGAACTACTGCACTATTATAGCATTAGCATTAAGAATAACTGAACATTTAGATAAACATAACTTTTTCAAGTTTCTGCGAGAAGCATCGGTCAAAAGAGTTCCAAATTTTCGATTTCATCAGTTCAATCCAAGGTATTCTAGTCCATGTTTCACCAGCCCTCTAGATCTTCCAGATTTTATGTAAAAATTAATTCAGCCAGGGAAGTCACAAAAGCAACAGGGAAATCACAAGACATGCACAAGCATCATCTGTCATACCACCAGTGTGAAGCTGACGTCAAACGCTTGGTTCACAGACAAAATAAGCAAGTATCGTCACTGCCTCCGACATTTCACCAGCCCTCTAGATCTTCCAGATTTCATGTGAAAAATAATTCAATCGGGGAAGCCACAAAGCCAACAGGGAAATCACAAGACATAAACAAGCATCCTCAGACGATCTCGGTGCTAGAGGCTGACGTCAAATGTTTAGTTCACGGAATTGACGTCATCTCTCTCTCTCTCTCTCTCTGTATGACGACCTGCCTGAGGCTGATGTCAAATGTTTAGTTCACGGAATTGACGTCTCTCTCTCTCTCTCTCTGGGGAGCCAGGGTGGCCGAATGGTAGAGCGTTGGACTTTCACTGCTACGGGTCGAGAGTTCGAATCTCGGCTTGGGCCAAATATTTGTGCTGGCCTTTTTCTCGTTGCCCCGTCTTTGATATCACCCTTACGTGGTGGAAAAGGACGTGAAACTCCTAAACACCCACCCACCCACCCTCTCTCTGTGTCTCTGTCTCTCCCCCCCCCCCCAACCCGGCCCCGCCCCCCAGTCACGTGACTAATCGGTCGAGGTCGTAGAGGATCTAGTGTCATTGGTAGAACTTGGAGAGGGGAGAACCGGCAACAATAACAACAAAACAGACAAAATAAAATGAAATTTGGAGAAACAACTTTGTAGGACGGGGCCGTTCCTCCTTGTTTGAAGGTTCAGCGAGAAACACCAGTCCAAAAAGTTCCAATCTTGCGATTTCGTACGTACAATCCATGGTATTCATGTTCAGGTTTTACCAGACCTCTAGGTCGTCTAGATTAAATGTAAAAATTAATTCTGTCGCGAAAGTCACAACAGCGACAGGGAAATCACAAGACATGAACAAGCAAGCATGAGGATGACATCAAATGTTTAGTTCACGGAATTGACGCCATCTCTTTCTCTCTCTCTCTCTCTCTCTCTCTCTCCAAAGACTGATGCTACATCCTCTATAGCTTAGCGGATCTAGTGTCTTTGGTGGGCCTTACAGCCGGACTTGAAGTGAGAAAGAACACCCCCCCCCCCAAACACACACACACACACACACACACACACACACACACACACACACACACACACACACACACACACACACACACACACACACACACACACACCGGCAACAATAACAACAAAACAGACACTGAATAGCATGAAGTTTGGAGAAACAGCTTTATGGGATGGGGCCATTCCTCCTTGTTTCTTTATTTGTTTGTTTAATATTTATTCCAAAGAAGCAGGAACATCTACACTGCAATGAAGAAGATGCCAATGGTGCTTCGTAAAACCAGTGAGTAAAATGTTTGTTGTAGTGTTGCAGCGGTTGACGTTTTGAATATACTGATGCGAAAAACAAGGAGACAACCACCTCCCCCCCCCCCCACCACCACCACCACCTCCATCACACCTATACCTCTCTCTCTCTCTCTCTCTCTCTGTCTCTCTCTCTCTCTCTCTCTCTCTCTCTCTCTCTCTCTCTCTCTCTCTCTCTCTCTCACCCTACACGCATATAGCGCTTTTCCTTGAACTTGAAGATTAAAATCGTCTCTCAGGCATGCTCTCTCACTCTGTCTGTCTCTGTCTCTCTCTCTCTCTCTCTCTCTCTCTCACACACACACACACACACACACACACACACACACACACACACACACACACACACACACACACACACACACACACACTCTCTCTCTCACTCACTCACCAGTGTCACCAGCCTACTCATGATGCACTTGATTTATCACTTCGGTCAAGTCCAATCCAGCTGGTAGTTTTACTGTCACAATGACAATAACTGTGATTTTATTGAGCCGTACTGTGGCTACGCTTCAATTCTTTGGGGTTCATGTAGCGATGTTAACCAAATAAAAATCAATACTCTGTGCTGGCCATCAAATTGACAGTATCCGACCCTTTTCTTACCACTAACTAATAATTAAAAAAAATACTCTAGATGTTCCTTCTTTGGGTAAACAATTCCTTTTCAACAAACGCATGTTCCTCCTCAGAATTATCAGTTGTTCGGCGCCCTGCCATGAAGTCACAACACATTCCGAGGTTTTTTTGTTTTTTTTTTGTTTTTTTGTTTTTGCTGCCACAACTCTTTGCCAGCGCCAGTGGTGTTCCTCCCTGGTATGGGTGGAATCCACGGAGGGCTCGGAAGTTGGGGCATTTTTTAAATTTTATTATGCATGATGATGGAGATGAGGATGATGGTAAGATGATGCTATGGAGGTCAGTGTGGTTTTGGGACTGCGGAACAGGGCCGCATTCCACGCTTCCTGTCATAAATATTCCGGCATCAACCAGGCCCGGGAACTACGGCACCTGCGGTGCCGGCCGTGTAATCATCCACATCATAAGACGTGTCATACCAAGGGAAGCACCCCCAAAGTCGCACCCGTGAAGTGGGTGAAGCTCGGCTATGTGGCAACAGCCTCCCCATTGGGCCCATAGCACACCCGCTCTGGGTAGGAGCCGACCTAGGTAGGAAAAATCCCGCTTGCCTCGGCTGGGACTCGAACCCGGCTCTCCCGGTCCATAGTCCGAAGTGCTAACCACTACACTACGGGGGCCAGTAGTAAACTGAATTTTGTTGAAGGTTGGTATGAATTCGACGACCTTTGGGCACTCAGTTATGTTATATCAGAAACCCCACATAGCACTCAATATAACTACATCTGTACATGTCTGCGGTAGTCGAACTCGAAGTCGAAGCTTTTATTGATATTTGCACGACGGCCATCATCAGCAGGTGAGAGGTGGTAAAGTGAACGTTCAATGAAACTGTGGTCGAGGTACAAAGGTACACAGGAAAGATATGGACTGCCAGTACGGCTCAGCCGGTATAGTTCGCCCGTTAGGGGGTGAAGATGTATACCAGTCAATTCCGTCGATATAATTTAAGTCGCAGAACGAAGTCAGCGGCGGCCACGTGACTTCACCTCGCCAGACCCCGGAGTAGATTTGCACGTCCTCCCGCGTTGCGGGGATACAGTCGACGCCGTTAGTGGACGACTGGAGTTTATTTCCCCTCCTGCGCATGACTGGTATACATTTGCACCCCCTAACGGTCGAACTATACCAACTGAGCGCCAGTAAGGCGCAGCGTTGTTCAGCGGTTCATCAAATTTTTCCTGCATTCCGAACTTTTGTACAAATACCATGCAAGTTGTTAAATACGTGATGCTTATACATGATGCTTTCTTACAGGCAATAAGATCTGTTTCATACAGGTTCTCAAAGTGAGGTGCAACGGTTTTAAATATATTTGGGAATTTGTCCTTGTACATCGGGCAGTGGACAAGAATGTGATTTTCGTCTTCAGTTGTCCTCGGGCAGAAGGGACGGTCCGATATATGTGCATTACTACTTCTGACAAAGCGGTTTCTGTGGGTATTGATGTCACTAACAACAAGTCTAATGCGGGTGGGTGGGTGGGTGGATGGGTGTTAAACGTCCTTTTCCCACCACGTACGGGTAATATCAAAGACGGGGCAACGATGAAAAAGTCAGCATAAATATTTGGCCACAGCCGGGATACGAACTCACGACCCGAGCATTAGAAGTCCACAGCCGGGATACGAACTCACGACCCGAGCATTAGAAGTCCAACGCTCTACCATTCAGCCTAAGTCTAAAGCGGACTAAAGTATCTCTGAGAACCTTTGTGCATGTCTGCGGGTAGTCTAAATAACACGAGTGCAGACAAGATTCATGTCATGGTATAAGGCACATCACATTAATTTTCATAATCTCCTCATCATACTATCAAGTCTGTTAGTTTGTGCATTTGTACATTCAGCAAAATCCTGAAATAACACACCTGTAACTTGCCATAAAAACAATGTGCACTTATGTAGCATTCTAATTATCTCATACTTCAAGTCCTTGCTCACCACCTGGCTGATGAGGTTAATTAATTAGTAAGGATCTACTTTTTTAAAAGTCGCAGAACTTCATCAAGCACATCTGTTGGGTGTGATTTTGCATTCCACTGTACTGCGACTGTTCCTCGTTTCAGTTCTTTCTTTTAATAACCACCTTGAAAAGAAAAGGTCGTACAAAATAAACATAGCATTGAATAAAACAACAACAACAACAACAAACAACAACAACAACAACAACAACAACAAACCCAGACGAGTGCACGAACCTCTCCGCACTGCGCCTCACTTTATTTCTCAGTTAATCCAGCATACCTAATAACCAGCATGCTTCTTGCTCTGGTGCAGGTGGGTCAGTTTTGATCAGCTCTTACGTGACACTGCACACCACTTACACTTACCGTATTAGTTTTATTTGCATAATTAGTCTGTTTCACTTTGTTTCGGTGTGGTGATTCTTTTCTTTCTATTGTTTTATCAGTGTTGTTCTTCATAGGACGGGCTAAATTTTCCGCGTTCATAGGCAAGTCTCTGTAGTACGAACGCACGTCACCGCGGATCTCCGGCAGAGACGATGTTGCAAGACTTCGCGTAACTCTGGCAATGACGTAGGTCATCGATGCTGACACGTATGGTGTACCTGAACGCGCTCTCGGTCTGGGATGAGTGTCATGTGTGTGTGTGTGTGTGTGTGTGTGTGTGTGTGTGTGTGTGTGTGTGTGTGTGTGTGTGTGTGTGTGTGTGTGTGTGTGTTATTGTGTCCGAGCCTGTATCTCCGAAAATTCTCAACCGAATGACTTGAAATTTGGGTTATCCCAATTTATGAAGATTTTGGATTAGAGCGCAAAGGCGATTTCGGATTGCAACAAATATTTTTGGAGTTATCACCCTTTCAGCAAAAGTCTGGCGTTTTCAGCCGTAGAATTGAAATCGCTCAATATGAGAGAGAGAGAGAGAGAGAGTGCGCGCGCAAGCGTGTGTGTGTGTGTGTGTGTGTGTGTGTGTGTGTGTGTGTGTGTGAGAGAGAGAGAGAGAGAGTGTCTGTCCTGCTCCCCGATACATGGTACAGTGTACTACAAAACGAACAACCGTGGCGACAGCTGGTCACTATATGGATGCAACATATTGGGATGGTGATCATCTTGTTTATGTTGTTCTGTTCTGTTCTGCTCCACGCAGTCGGTTGGTGTTTTATTTTGTTACGCGCGCGGAAGAACAGAACACAATGCACGGAGGGTAACCTCGCCACATGAAGTACGAGGAGCACGGTCAAAACCATTGAGGGGCCGTCAAAATAGTGCGAGGCAGGTGCAAATATTTGAGGGCATGTGAGGAAAAGGTTAGGAAGAGCTAAAGCACCTAAAATCGTCGGAACACCCCCCCCCCCCCCTCAGAAAATGTGACTTTGATAGTTATGTGTGTGCGACTATTGAGGAACAAAGTCAGCCTTCACTTCTTTCGGTATTTGTACCGGTGGGCGGACACTTTACTGTGAACATGGAAACGAATCAGTAGTGTTAATTCAACGTTCCGCTATTCAGAAACTAACTGGAAACAATTACTCCTATGCCCTACTCCCCCTACTCCTCCTCTCCGCCGGCAATACAAAAAGCACACTTTCTGTTGAATGGTTTTAGTGAATTTAGATGTTCTAGCATTTCCTCCCATTTCCCCGCACATCCCTGCACATGCGAACCTGCCTGGTACTATTTTAACTTCTCATCGCAGATTCTAGGCTCCTCGTAGATTTGAGTCAAACCACGTGCTTTACCCCTATCCTGTTCTTCCCTAGCGCGGTTTGGCTGCTGATAAAGAAATCCTGGAGAAATTTGCCGAAATATCGACACTTCCCCATCGTAAATCAGCGTATGATCGTACACCTTCAAGTCAAGTGACACGGTGGATGTTATCCCCCATGCAATGCCAACGCATTTGGTGTCCATCTTGCACGAGAAATAAATAGCAAATTCACCGGCAGCTGTTACAACTAATTTTAGATATTATATAAACCTTGCGCTGCCGTGACGCACGAGTTTCGGTATATGCATTGGAGTATGCTCATTAGTATGTACTGGAGTATGCTCATTAGTATGTACTGGATTCTGCCCCACGCAGATCTGATCGTAAATACACTTCATCTTTTGAACAAGAAGCACGTTCTTCGCTTCTCACATAAACGTAAACAAGGTCGAATGAACCGACGTAAGATTTAAAGGACGTTGACTGCAGACTTTTCTGGGGCAATATAAGGGGACTGAGAAGTATATCAACGAAAAGGGCCGACAGCGCGTTAATCAGTAGAATTAAAAAAAACAAAAACAAAAAAAACAACAACAACAACAACAAAACAAAAAACAAAAAAAAAAACACGCTTACAGCAGTGGCATGCATGATTATGACTGGTTGAAATACCGACCCCTTATAAGTAGTAATTCGCAGACCCGGACGTTTCTCAGCTCACTGAAGACAAACAAGCAGAGAAGGACGTTCAGTACAGAGCCTGCCTATTCTGAGTTTTGTCAGCAATTTGTTGGCAACGTCTGATATCATGTCAAAAAGACAAGAGCGCGGCGAAACTGTGAAAACACCACTGAAGTCAGGGCCAGCCGGTGAAGATGCCGAACAAAACCGTTTCTGTGCTACAGACGGTGAAGACAGAGTCACGTTCCTGCAGAAAGCCCTGCTCACCGCTCTCCTTACGGGCAACGACAGCGCCATCGCCTTTTCACAGCTGTACGATGTTCCTCTTCTGCAGACGTTCGGGGTACCAGTCGCTTTGGTGTCTATGTACCCGATAATGGCGGGGCCTTTAGCCATGATACTCATTCCTCTGACCGGGTTCCTCACAGACAAAGGGGCCAAGCACAGGCAGAAGAAGATTGTTGCCGTGGTGGTGAACAGCGTTGTATTTCTCTCAGGGATTGCTTTCATCGTTAGCGCCAATCTCCTTCTCATGTCGCAGACGGAGCTTGGAAAGGACGCCGGAGCAGAGAATTCGAGCGTGTGGGGAGAAAATAAGGTAAACCGTTTTTGGTTTCACTGAAGTTTTCGTTTTTCCTCCTGTATAACGGTCGGTGGTCTAGTGGGGACGGGACGGTGGTCTAGTGGTTAAGAGACTTGTCACCAATGCGAGAGGTCAGGGGTTCGAGTCCCACTCGGGGCGAAGAAGTTTTCCTTCTCGTATGTGGCACCGTTCATTCGGGCCGATCGTCGGGGGTTCTCTGCGGGTACTCCGGCTTCCTCCCCCTCTGCTTTGGAAATGTTCAGCCCACCAAATTTGAAAAATAAATGCAATTCTAAATTCCCAAATTTCAATAGCTGAGCTGACCCTTCGCACCACGTGATTCAGTGTAATGTGTTTATGTCCAGTGTGTGAGAGAATGCGTGTGATTCACGTGAGCGTGCGTGTTGGGTTCAGGTCGCGGCGCTTTGAGCCGATTCATGAAATTGGGTAAAGCGCCTATACAATACACATTATTTTATTATTATTTTTATTATTATTATTATTATTATAACTATGTATTGTGTGGGCGCCTTACCGAATTTCTTGAATTGGCTCAAAGGGTCCGCTCAGCTATTTAAGTTTCGGAATTCAGAATTGCATTTATTTTCAAATGTGGCCTGAAAATTTCCAAAGCAGATGGGGAGGAAGCCGGTGTATCCGGAAAGAACCCCCGACGATCGGCATGAATGGTGTCACCTGCGAGAAGGAAACATTCTTCGCCCCGAATGGACGAACCTGGCAAAGTCCCTTAACCATTAGAACACTGACCGCCCCCCCCCCCCCCCTACAAACACACTACAAACTCCACAATCTAGAACGACTGTCAGCGTGTTGGTAAAAGATCAGAATAAAATACCCATAAGTTCAGAACATGCTTGAGTTTAAATGAAATCAAATGTCTTTTGTTTATCGTCTTTTGAGCGTGTTCAGAACATTGTTATTATTTTAATTGTTTGTGTGTGGAAAAGTGAGAGCAACGAATCCGTTTGCCACTTGAATGAGACCAAAAAAATGAGGATTGTTAGTAGAACACAAATGTTGATTGTGATTAAAAGTAAGGTTACTTATCCATCAACATTTGTGTTCTACTAACCAGCCTCATTTTTTTGGTCTCATTCAAGTAGCATACGTATTCGTTGCTCTCATCCTTTAAGAAGTTTTATTCCTTTAGCGCCTTTTGGGTATTGAGGATACCTTAGACAACACAGTCTTGTCAGAAATGTGCATAAAAATGAACATACATGTGAAAAACTGAGATCAACGTGACAGAAAACACAACAGACCCTCCCCCCCCCAAAAAAAAAAATAAAAAAAATAAAAAATAAATAAATAATAAAAAAAATAATAATAATAAAATTAAATAATCAACAACAGCCCCCCCCCCCCCCAAAAAAAAAAAAATCAAAACAAAACAGAACCAAAACAATCAACAAAACAACAACAAAATAGCAAAACAACAACATCACTCAAACCCTGATTCAAAGGGGATTACACACCCGGGCAGCACCAATATGTCAGACCTGACCAAATGACTACGAGTACGACTGTCGGTGTTGTAACTGTCATTCAGACCAGTCCAACATCCCCGGACGGGGATGCGGGTGTGTTCAACCTGCCTACCACAGCAGTGCTGGGTCTCATCGGCTTCATTCTCTTTGACGTGGGCTACGACTGCAACACCGCCTCCGTCAGGTCGTGCGTGTTGGCCTGCAGTCCTCGGCAGCATCACATCTCCCTCCTGGCTCAAGCTCTCGGCATGGCGGCCCTCGGTGGCTGCATCACCTGTGTCCTTGGACTCTTTGATCTCTCACCTTTGCTGAACGTGAGCGCCAGGGAGGGGTAAGATGGCCTGTGGTTCTGTCACTTGAGTCCATTCTTATTTGTATTGTTTGCGAATCGTTTTATCAGACAATGTAATTATGTGACCCATTCTCTGGACAGGGTACAAGGAGACGGGATAGCCAAATAGTAGAGCGTTGGACTTTCAATGCTCGGGTCGTGAGCTCGAATCCCGGTTTGGGCCAACTATTTGTGCTGGCCTTTTTCTCGTTGCCCAATATTTGATATCACCAATACGTGATGGAAAAGGACGTTAAAGTCTCAAACACCAACCCTACCCACCCGACAGCGTACGTAAGTCGCCCGTGGTATTCCACGCAATATACATAAACAGTGCGGGGGGGGGGGGGGCACTTTGTACCGCTAGTCCCACTATACCATCTTCAACTGTCAATTTGAGTACGAATAATTCTTATATCGAATTAAGGAGCATTTTATCCTCTTGTTTAGATAGTTCTATATCTCAATATTGATGAAATAAACTTACGCACTATTTTATGAGAACGGGTCACATATGTTTGGTTTTTGTTGTTGTTGTTGTTGTTGTTTGTTTTTATAATCAGTCATTACTTTTCAAAGTTGATCAGTATCATGTATGTCCACAGGTCTTTACCTGCGCAGACCACTGTCGTGCTCTTTGTCTGTGTCACCCTCATTGTCCTGGGAACCATCAGTACTGTAACAATGTCTTGGTACAACGCTAGACGTCTGGAGAATAGCGTCTACCTTCCGCTTACTAACGACGAAACGCTTGAACAATACGGGACATTTACCACCGGGCCTGACGGAAAACCACTGGCGAAAGACACAGACCATGAAGACACCACTTCATTCACCATTACCGGTACCAGTAACGAGAGTGTGAAAGGAAACAACGACGGGGGACGAGAATACAGTGAGAGTACTACTAGCGGAGAGTGCGGTCATGGAGGAAACGTTCTCCACAAGGGTGCATTAGCACCGCCATCTTCTGCTAGTGTTAGAGAGGTATCAATAGTTGAGTCCACGAACCATCTCAGTCCTGCGACGATGCTCCCGATCCTGGCCTCGTCCACGGGTGACTCACACAAACCTCAACGAGGCCGAATCACTGAGACTGTGAATTTTGCCATCGCTTGCTTGTCTCTGTACATGGCGTCATCCGTCCTGTACTCCTACAACATGTACGTGTCAGATTTTCTTGGCAAGGAACTATTTGGCGGGGCTCCCTCCGCGCCCTCAGGTAGTCCAGAATTAGAGGCGTATGAAGACGGGGTGGGTCTGGCGTCATCCGGGCTGCTGATCATGTTCTGCTCCTACTTCATCGTCAGTGTTTTACAGGACAGGCTCCTGCGTGTCGTCGGTGAGTATCTGGTACAGAAACTGTGGGTGTAGTGGGGCTACGTTGGTATCGCTCACCATCTAGAGCCATTTCAGTTGCCGGCGCCTCGCGTAAATGCACTGCGGCCTCAGTTCTGCTCAGCACAGCAGTTGCACCTTACCACGAGGTAATACTGAAGGCCGTTCTTAACCGGTCGAACCACCAGTCCGGCGAACATGTTCGGCGAAGTGTGTATTGTATACGAATAGGGCGAGCGCGCACACATACGTAGTTCCAGAGGTTCGGCCGAACTAGTTCTCTTTCTTAACCGACCGTTAATGATATGCATACGTCAGTCATCGCCCGAACAAGGCGAGAGTTGAGACAATTGTAAACAACCAAAATGGCCGCCTTCGTAGATCGAGACGGACTAGGCATTTGCGGTAGTTATCGTTTTGAGTGAACTCTTGGAAGCCGAGGAAGAGGAGAAAAGAGGAAAAGAGCGCAAGAGAGGGAAATGTGAAGTGAGTCGATAGCCGCCATGCCGTCCGCCATTTTCCTCAACTTTGTACATGCGCACAACAGCTCTCCCCCGAGCAACCAATCAGAGCGCAGGATCGGCCAAAGGATCGCGAGGGTTCCCACGACACGCTGTGCAGACTTCAAACCTAGTTCGGCGAACCTTTCGAACCAGGGTTTGGAAAGAAGTGTTCGGTCGGTTAAGAAACAACGTGCGCGAATCTAGTTCGCCGTACTCTTCGAACCTAGTTCGCGAACCAAAAGTTCGCCCGGTTAAGAACGGCTTTAACCCGGCCTAGTCCTAAATCTAACCTGATAGGGCGAACTATATTAACTCAGTGAACGAACGAACGAACGAACGAACTTTGTTTTACAACGGAAATGATTTGGCCACACAATGGTCAGTTTTCTTGATCAGCTGTTGCTGCACAAAAACAAAGCACTACAATATGGAGTTTATATTTGGGACAAGTTTTCTACAGACATTTTATTGTGTTTGAAAACATGTGGGCCAAATGAGGACCCTGCCTATCTAGTTTCTTTCTTTGTTTTTATGTTGTTTCCATAGTAATGGAAACAACATCATAGGGCGGGCTAAATTTTCCACGTTCATGGGAAAGCATCTGTGGTACAAACGCACGTCACTGCCGATCTCCCGCAGAGACGATTTTGCAAGTGTAACTCTGACGATGACGTAAGAAAACGTGCGTCATTGATGCTGACATGTACGGTGCGCCGAACGCGCTTCTCCTCCTCAGTGAGTGCCGTCTGTGCGTATGTGTGTGTGTGCGGCTGTGTGTGTGTGAATTGTGTCCAGGCCCGTTTCTTCGAAAATACTCAACCGAATGGCTTCAAATTTGGGGTATCCAAATATATCAAAATGTTACATTAGAGGAACCAAGCGTGTGATGATTGCTTAAGTGATTTGGGAGTTATCGCCCTTTTGAGACAAGTTGGTTGTCTTTCCTGTACAGGCGTAATATTTATTTAAATCACTCAAGTTTTTGGCAGTAGATAGCTTGAATACGGACTCTGAACAGAGTCACTACTAGAAAATGGTCGCTCTTATAGTTTTCATGTAAACCGAGCGTGAGTTAACATTGCATGTGAACCCAGTTCAGATGCCTATTTCTCCGAAAATACTGAACCGATCGATTTCAAATTTGGGGTTTCTAAATGAATCAAGATTGTTGAATAGAAGGCCCGATCCAGGTACGATTGCACACATGATTTGCGAGTTATCGCCCTTTTCAGAAAAAGGGGCTTTCTGGCGTTTAAAGGCGTAATATTTACCTAAACCACTCCATTTTTTTGACATAGATAGCATGAATACGGACTCTCAACTAAGTGAATTTTGGAGGTTGTCACTTGTATACTTTTGGCGTAAGCCGTACCTGATGAAAATGCTGGTGAACACACTTTAGATCTCAAAATCGCTCCTACTATACATAGATAATGAGCCTGGGGTGCCATAAAAAATATACAAAAAAATTAGAAAAATTCACTGCATCCGTTATCGTCAGTTGACTCGAAAATTTGTACTCACAGCACATTTCCTCTGCAAGCCGCACGCCTAACAAACATCGAAGAAGAGACGCACGCGCACTGACGTAAAGTAAGTGCGTCATGTTTGATTGACGTGATGCTGTTTTTTCTTGGGGGTGTCTCGCCACTTTCTTTCCGAATTCCTCTGTTTGGAGACGTGGTGTATTTTACTTCTATTATGTCGCCATCTTCGTGCAATCGCAGAGAAGACACGGGATACAACAGAATACAACTCCAATACTTTATGAACAGAATATGCACGGAGAACAAATTCATGAAAGAAGAAGAACCCAGAACGCTGTGCAGGGCTGCTTACGTACTGAACAGGTCAGATCTAGAACATTCCTCAACTTACTGGAAGGTTCGATATCTTTCCAATGTGACGTAATCTACTGCCGTTACTGCACCAGCATGTTTTGGGATGGTCTAGAAATTATTTTGCATCGAAATGTAGTATCTTTTCGCGATCTCTACAACTTGACATGTGGAAAGCGGGAATTTCAGTGGGTTTCGTTTTTGCCACTGACTCACCCTCAGAAGCATAATGTGTGTGTGTGGGGGGGGGGGGGGTGCGTGCGTGCGTGCGTGCGTGCGTGCGTGCGTGCGTGCGTGCGTGCGTGCGTGCGTGCGTGCGTGCGTGCGTGCGTGCGTGCGTGCGTGCGCGCGCAAGCGCGCGTCTAAGGCGAGAGAGAGAGAGAGAGAGAGAGGGTCTCTTCTCCGATACCAGTAAGCAATCGTCTGTCTGTCAGGTCTGCGGGAAGTAACTCTGTCAAAGGGGAACGACTTTATTACAAGAATTCATTCACCCATGTAGAACCTCGCATACGCCAAAATGTTTGTGACGTCAACCAGCTAGGCGAGCTCACACGGCCTCATGTGTTTGGGTTTTTGCGAGTGCATAGAGGCACGATACGGGTTTTCAGTACTTTCTTTATGTCAGCATGCTTGATGTCAGAGAGCTTGCGTTTGTGTGCGCGCGGGCTGCATACATGACACAACGACTACGACTGTGACTACAGCAGGTCATTGAATGGAAACAACATATTGGGCTGGTGGCCATCTTGTTCTTCTTCTTCTTGTTTGGGGGCCGTCCTTTGGACAGGACACAAGCTAGACTTCTGCTTGTCTCACTTCCTGATGGCGGCGGCTGTGCTGACCTTGACCTTAACAAAGAATCTGGCGTGTTACTACGTGGCGTGTGGCGTGTATGGTGCCCAGAGGTCCGCCATGTTGACTGTTCCCTTCGCTCTGGCCAACGAGTACTCACAGCAACAGGCGAGTGCTTCTAACTCTCATCTCCTTGGTTATCTCCGGGGGATAGCCAAAATGCAGGAAGGCTACTTCGATTAAAGCGTTTAAAAAAAAAAATTGCACCAGATTGTCTTTGGGGTACCCCTGAATAAGCCATCAATGTCGATCGTGATGTGAGAGAACTCTAAACTGTGTTTTGTGGTTTTCCTTTTTTGACGATACTTGGTGGAAAAGGACGCTAAACTCCGATTTTCCCCAATCAGAATGTGTTCGGGGTTCACAGGTACAGCCACCAATCTTGATTGCAATGTGAGAACTCTAAATTAGGTTTTATCGTGCGCGCACGCACACACACACATACTGTCACACACACTGTCACACACACACACACACACACACACACACACACACACACACACACACACACTGTTCATGTACACAAAAGCACTCGGACATGAGTGAGCACTCATCAAGACAGCCGCAGCTACAGCCAGACGAACAGCCACAGTGGAATATGCAAAGAAAATTTTGTTAAAAGTTCAGGGTGTATATCACTGTCCATTTCATGAAATGAGCAAACTTGCATTCAAACGTTTGACTCTCAAATTCTCCAATGCGTATTTCGTGAAATGCGCAACAAAGTTTTGCTCATTTCATGAAATGGCCAGTAAATTTGGCCGTTTCATAAAATGCGCTATTTTTCTGCGTATGGGCAGTTTCAGAAATTACGCGTAACATATATAATATATTTAGATGCTATCGACTTGATGCGAGAGACATGTGAATGCGATACTGAAACATTTCAGAACGTGCCATGAGCGCCGGACAGGTGTTGCAATGTAAAGTAAATACGCGCACGTTCAGTGGGAATGAGCCGGTCGTCTGGTGGTATGGTCTACTGCTCTCGCATTTCGTGCATCGAGACGGTGTGAGTTCGAGCCCGGCCCTACCGTAGAAGACCATAACAAAATGGTGCCTACTCCAAACCTTGCCCGTTTCCTCTTGCTGTGCGAACTGGACCTTTTCATGTAACGTGTCCATCACTGTCAGGATACATCAAAAGTGGCCGACCCGGCAGTCTGACTGGATTGAATAGTGTTCAGCTTGACTGTTCAGTTAGGGTAGTTGCCCCCCCCCCTCCCCGCGTTAAAATCCCGGCTGGGGCCAAGTATTAATTTTGTGCCGTCCTTCTTCTCCGAGTGCCGTCTTTGATACATGTATAACCCATACGTGGCTGAAAAGGACATTAAGTTCCCAACCCCACCCCCCCTCCCGAACTTGCCCATTAGTGCGGTCTGTAACCACTCTTAAACCAAAAATACTGAACCAACCAAACGTTCAATGGAATGGAGAGTGCCTCTTTATAAATCTGAGGCTGTTTACCAAGGGGAGATAATGCATTGCGGCCCTTTCTGTAACATCGCGGATTGCAATGCAAGAACACAGCTTCTTTTTTTCTTTTTCTTTTTTTTCTATCTCTCTTTTTTAGCCTGCGGTAATTTGTTTCTATGGCTAGCGCCGGAATTGTTCTGTAAACAGACCGACCAGTCAGCACCCTGGAGTGTGTTGGATTGCTCCGTCGGTTCGAAAAGCAAGTTTTAAAGGCAGTATTACGCAGGCCTGAATCTTCACAATGGTGGATGATGTTATGTATTATTATTATTATTATTATTATCTCAACATTCAACGGTTCGTTTCAGGCGCGCACAACTACGAGCGGTGGCGCCAATGTGGGAAAAGCCATAGCGATCATGACGTGTATGCTTCCACTCAACTACTGCACCATTTATATGGTGAGTGGACCGCTCATGGCACTCACCGGATACGACGCAACGCCTCTTCTTGTGGCATCTGGTTTTGCCTGCCTAGCAGCAATTACCTTCATGCTGCACGGGGCGTTTTGATGGTAACCTAAAGTTTGTGTCTCACTGTAAGCGTGTATGGATACGAACGCGAATGTTTATTTGTTCAGTAGGCCTTAGCACACACACACACACACACACACACACACACACACACACACACACACACACACACACACACACACACACAGAGCAAAGACAAATTAAAAGTAAAGACACAAAATACTAACGTCTTCTCGTAACGTCTTCTCTAACGTCTTTTCGTCTGATTTGGTTACTGTGCTCTGTATAGTTGTGATATATGCCTCAATGTGAACAGACTACCTGTAGCCATGCTGGCTGAATGGATGCTTATGAATATCTAGACATATGTGCCTGTACCCCCTGATGGGGTTTCTAGAAATAAATGAAACTGAAACTGAAACTCAGCTACACACCACGCACCGTCTCCAAGAATGCAAGTAAGCATGATTGCCTGAAGTATACTGTTCGTCATAAGTAACTGTGCGAATGTTCAAAAATCAACGACATAGTACGCTAATCCTTTATTCAGTTTCAAAGTTTGTTCAAAGCATAACAGAGCAACGCATACTGCAAACGAAATGCACGGTTCGAATTAAAGTCAAGTCAAGTCAAGTCAAGTCAAAGTTTATTTCAAAACCCCGTTGGGGGTACATGAAACTAGAAATTAACATACATCAAGCTCACCACACCGACCAACATACATCATAGTCATTCGCACACTGTGACACGTATTGCAGGACTCACACATACATACATACATACTACGTACAAATATATAAATAGACATAATGGAATGGAATGGAATGGGATGGGGTGTGCCTAATACACATACCTACATGCATACCACATACATACATACATACATACATACATACATACTACGTACAAATATATAAATAGACATAATGGAATGGAATGGGATGGGATGGGGTGTGCCTAATACACATACCTACATGCATACCACATACATACATACATACAACAACAACAAACAAACAACAACGGTGCGTCTCTTTTGATGTTCCTTTTGTTTGCGGTTTGCGTTGCGGTTTTGTACTGAGGGTGGGTGTTTGGGTGTATTGTACTGTGAACGAACTTCGATTTTGAGACAGAAAACAGAAGTAGCGTTCTACGTGGTGTCGTTATTGTGTAGTGAGCATTCGCAGCGTGCACAGGATGGTAATGAAACTATTGTCAATGCATAGTGATCGTATCGATCATGTTAGGCTGTGTTTTTGCCTGATGTGTACGTCATACCACTCATGAATTTTAGATGTAGTAACCACAGGTTACCCATAGAACTGGGAGGAAGAAACTGCATTCCTAGGGATGAGAGGCTCTGCAATAAATGTGACATGTGCGTCCTTGGTGACGAGCTGCATTTTATTCTAGAGTGTCCGACGCCGGTATCACCAGGACAGAAACCTTATCCCTGTCAATTTCCGCAGGCCAATATCCTCATTTAACTTTTGTAGACTAATGTCCTTGAAAACATCACAGAAAAATGTACTGAACTTGGCTAAATACATCAAAATTAATAGAATAGTTTAAATGTAAACGTAACAAACTTGTGTGTGTGTGTGTGTGTGTGTGTGTGTGTGTGTGTGTGTGTGTGTGTGTGTGTGTGTTCATGTAAAAGCTCAAATTACTGCTGCCAATGTACAGGTATTAATGTTTGTTGTTGTTTTTGTTGTTTAATATCATTGTTGTCCCTTCCGCTTTGTCAATTCCTCCACACCCCGATAGGGGAGAAAGGAATAAAATCTTTTGACTTTGACTTTTTTGAGAGATGAATGCGGCTTTCATATTTCATGTACATATGAGTGGTGGAGCGTGACAAAAGGTAGTGAACAGTTTGCAGACTACTGCAGTGTGTTTTGTGTGGTGTGTTCAGTGGTCGTTGTACTTGAAATAAACTTTGATGCAGCATCAACACTCGTGTGTGTGTGTGTGTGCGTGCGTGCGTGCGTGCGTGTGTGTGTGTGTGTGTGTGTGTGTGTGTGTGTGTGTGTGTGTGTGTGTGTGTGTGTGTGTGTGTGTGTGTGTGTCCTAAAGAGAAAGTAGACGTGGATTACTCCAGTGAGGCCTGAGCGGAAAGGAGACAATCATTCAATTTTTTTTACCTGTCAGGTGAGTGCCTTTAAAGTGATGTTTAGGTGATAAACATAGTTTAAACGAAGAGAATGGTAGCAGAGAGCGGGAGGGGGTGCAGTGCAGTAGGGTCAGCGGGGGGTGGGGGTGGGGGTGAGAAATGTAGCGGGATGGTCAGTGCCAGAGAGGAAACTAAGCAGAACATGGGAGGGGTGTCAGCGGAAGACCAAGATAAGGGATGGCAGGACTGGACTGTGGGTGGCAAGGCAGGGTGAGGGTTGGGAGGAGACAGCAATGTGAGTTTTGATTCGATGACGTAATTGATCTGTAGTATGTTCAGTTATGAGATTAATGCTGTTTTCATTACTTCCATAAAAATCGTGTAGCATGATGTAATACTGTTCTTGTTGTCGGAGGGTTTCCATGTATGTTATGTGTGTACAATGATTATGTTCGTCTGATGTGTTAGTGTAGGAAAACAACAAATTGTTTGAACTGAATGTGAAATGAAGAAATAGATTACAGCTTGTTAATGAGTCACGGGAATAAACGCCTCCGGTATTTCGCCCAACCGACAAGGACAGTGTTGCTTCAGTGTGACTGCGCCAGCGAGGATAGTGTGTGTGCGTGCGTGCGTGCGTGCGTGTGTGTGTGTGTGTGTGTGTGTGTGCGCGTGTGTGTGTGTGTGTGTGTGTGTGTGCGCGTGCGTGCGTGCGTGCGTGCGTGTGTGTGTGTGTGTGGGGGGGGGGGGGGGGCGAGTGTGTGGGAGAGAGAGAGAAATGGTCAGCGCGCGCCGTCGCGACCTCTCCTCACGTGGCCACGGTGCCAGCGGCACCATGAGAACCGAGGGCCAGGTGATGGGGGTCGGGGCGGGAGCGTCAGTCCTGACGGAATGCAGAGGGAGGGAGGGGGGGGGGAGAGGGCAAGTAGTGAGCGGATGTTTAATGATCTGTTCATGGTAGTTATTGTTTCTAGATTGAAGCATATTAGGGGTGACTATGATGCCTGAGGCTAATAGGGAATATATAGGCATTTTGAGGCCCTGTCTATTTGTGTCCTTCCCCATCATCATCATCATCATCCCCAAAACAGCTCACAACGATCCGCTGTTAACTTGACCTACTGGTAAAAAATTTAAACTAAGGTAACGCGATCCCAGCACTGACGACTGAACGCATTACTGACGAGGCGTGTCCGAGTTAAGTGGGGCTGTTTTTTCGTAGTGTTTATAGTAGGACGGACCTTGAATACGATTTATTCAGGCCCACGTCCCGCATCCCCCTGAAGCGTAAAATACATGACTTGCTACAGAGCATTCCAGTTATCAGCTATTTTTAACCACCAGTCACGGTCAGAGCAGAATATCATTGACAAAAACATTAGTGCCATTAAAATTGTTGGCGTTGAGATCGTGACACTTAAACAAGCGGAGAGGTCAGCAGGCGGCAGCGGCTTCTGGAAACCGAACGTCACTAGTTTTCTTGGTGTTTCCTGTTTTTTTTTTTGTTAAGTTGTTTCTCTATAGAGAAACAACTTTATGAGACGGGGCAGATTTTGCTACGCGCAGCAGCAAGTTTCAGTAATACAAAACAAGACTGTGACGTTTCTCCACACAATACTTACTTTCACGCACACAGTGACGTAACGAACTCTGCGTCATAGACACTTGACGTGCACACTATGCTGCTGCGTTCTTTTTGGCGGGAGTTGTGAGACGTGTGTGTGTGTGTGTGGACGGATGTAATGATATCTATCTCCTAAACCACCTCGTTCGAGGCCTTTTTAACTTTGAGATAAAATGGGAATTCACCTTCTCCAGAGCTACCTTTCACGATTTTTAGCCTGCCGCATTTTCAGAAGAGTTAACGCCGATTTTAAAAAATCGGTCATGTTACGAATTTTTTCGAAAAAAATGTTCAAATGGCTTCATTTTCTGAAATCGGGAAGATCATCCAATTATACTGCCTGTTTTCGTAGCACAGCTCTGTAGCTCTGACAGGTTTTGTGTAAGAAAAATATTTCCGAGGTAGGGGTGGTTTGCATATAAGGTCAAATATCTATGAAAAGACTCCTTCAAATTACTCATCATTCCGGTATTTTTGTCACTTGTGCCAACTGCACATATGACATGAACTGCTGCACTATTATAGCTTTAGTATTGAGAATAACAGAGCTTTTAGATAAACACATTTTTTTCACGTTTCTGCGAGAAGCGCCGGTCAAAAAAGTTCCAATTTTGCAATTTCCTAAGTACAACCTAAGGCACTTAAGTCCACGTTTCATCAGCTCTCTAGATCGTCCAGATTTTATGTCAAAATTAATTCAGTCACGGAAGTCACAAAAGCAACAAGGAAATCACAAGATATGAAGAAGTATCATCTGTCAGACGAACAGCGTGAGGCTGACGTCAAAATCTGCAAGTATCGTCACTGCTTCCGACATTTCATCAGCCCTCTAGATCTTCCAGATTTCATGTGAAAAATAATTCAGTCGGAGAAGTCACAAAGGCAACAGGGAAATCACAAGACATGAACAAGCATCCTCAGACGATCTCAGTGCTAGAGGCTGACGTCAAAAGTTTAGTTCACGGAATTGACGTCATCTCTCTCTCTCTCTCTGT